>JAKSZU010000027.1:24929437-24969437 GCA_026018925.1 Tupaia tana | reverse complement strand
TCTTCATTTCTGTCTCAGTTTTCCGTTGTTGGTGTATAAAAATGCTATTGATTTTTGTATGTTGATTTTGTATCCTACCACTTTACTATATTTATTTAAAACTTCCAGGAGGGTTTTTGTGTGTGTGTGTGGATTCTTTTGAATATTCTATGTATAGCATCATATCATCTGCGAATAGAGATAACTTCACTTCTTCTTTTCCTATTTGGATGTCTTTTATTCTCTTGACTAATTGCATTGTCTGAAACTTCCAATACTATATTACAAAGGAGTGGAGAAACTGGGCAGCCTTGTCTTGTTCCAGTTTTTAGTGGAAACACTTTTAGTTTTTCACCATTCAGTATGATGTTAGCTGTGGGGTTGCCATAGATGGCTTTTATAGTGTTGAAGAATGACCCTTCTGTGCCCGTTTTGCTGAGAGTCTTAATCATGAAGGGATGTTTTATTTTATAGAATGCTTTTTCTGCCTCTATTGATATGATTTTTTTTTATCTTTCCTTTTTTTAATGTAATGTATCACATTTCTTGTTTTGTGTATGTTGAATCTTCCTTGCATCCCTGGAATAAAGCCTCCTTGGCCATGATGTTTAATCTTTCTAATATGTTATTGAATACAATTTGCTAGTATCTTGTTGAGAACTTTTGCATTCATATTCACCAGGAATATGGGCCTGAAGTTTTCTTTTTTGTCATCTCTATGTCTGGTTTTGGAATTAAGATTATGGAGGCTTCATAGAATGTTTTCAAGAGGATTCCTTCTTATGAAATTTTAGAAATAGCTTAAGGGGAATTGGGGTTAATTCTCCTTTAAAGGTTTTGTAGAATTCAGAAGTAAAACCCTCTGGACCTGGTTTTTTTCCTTGTTTGGGGACTATTTATTACTGATTCATTCAAACTTTTTGCTTGTCATGGGTCCATTCAGACTTTCTATTTCTTCCTGGTTCAATTTTGGTAAATTATACATGTTTGGAAATTAGTCTGTTTCATCTAGGATTTTTGTTTGTTGGCATATAGTCGCTCATAGTGTTCTCTGATGATATTTTGTATTTCTGTTATATCTGTTTTAATAACACTTATTTCCTTGCTGATTTGATTTATCTGGTTCCTTTCTCTGTTCTTTCTTAATTGAGCTAATGGTGTGTCAATTTTCTTTATCTCCTCAAAGAAACAACTTTTGGTTTCATTTATTTTCTGTATAGTTCTTTTATTCTCTATTTCATTTATTTCTGCTCAAATCTTCATTATTTCTTTTCTCCTGGAATTTTTTGTTTTTGTTATTGTTGTTTCTCCAGTTTCCTGAGTTGTATTTTTAAGTCATTTATTTGCCACCTTTCTGCTTTTTCATGGGCACTAATTGCTGTGAACTTCATTTTTTTTTTTTTTTTTTTTGAGAGAGAGATTTTCGCTATAGGGCGCGTGCGCTCGCCAGACAGACAGAGAGAGACATTAGAGACAGAAAGCAAGAAATCACCCCCCAGGGGGGATGGTCACGCTGCAATCCCTTCTCCTCCATTCTCCTCTCAGGATCTTGGGCACGCATGCACACGCGCCTGGTGTGAGTTTTAAGCATCCGGGTCCGGGACGCGAACCGCAGTCGACTACGTGGGAGTCCAGCGACATAGCCATTACGCTAACTGCTGGTTCCCTGAACTTCACTCTTATGACTGATTTTGCTGTGTCCCATAGGTTGTAAACACTTGTTTGTTCATTCTCATTGGTTTCTATGTACCTTTTGATTTTAGTCTTAATTTCTTCTATAGTTGTAAGGTCATTGAGGAGTAGATTGTTTAGTTTTTATGTACTTGTGAATTTTTGAGGGCTCTTTCTGTAGTTGATTTCAAGTTTGATTCTATCATGGTCAGAAAAGATGCTAGATTCGGGGACCAGCAGGTGGTGTGGTGGTTAAGGCACTGGACACTCCTACATGGCCAACCAGGGTTCGAATCCTGAATCTGGTGGCTTGCTTTATCACTTCCTCTCTCTCTCACTCTCACCCTCTGTCTTTCTCTGGTCAAACTAAAAAAAAAAAAAAAAATGAATTAATAAATAAAATAAGGTAAATAATTATTTTAAAAAAAGATGCTAGATACAGTTTCTATACCTTTGAATCCGTAAAGGCTTGTTTTGTGTCCTGTCATGTGGTCAATCTTTGAAAATGTTCCATTGTGGTAGTTGGATGAAATACTCTGTAGATGTCTGTCAAGCCCATTTCATGTATGTTATCATTTAAATCTTCTACCCTTTGTTTATTTTTTTTTTCTGGATGGTCTGTCCAGAGGTGTCAGTAGGGTGTTGAGAATCCCCTGCAATTATTGTGTCTATCTCTCCCTTGAGATATAACAATCTCTCTTTGATGTATTTAGGTGCTCCAGTGTTGGGTGCATAGATATTTACAAGTGCTATTGTGATTTTTTTGTTTGTTTGTTTGTTTTTTTGTGAACAAGTCCTTCTAGTACTATAATGTCCTTCTTTGTCTCTTCTTACATCTTTCATCTTAAAGTCTATTCTTATTTAAATGGCTTTACTTCCGAATTCTCCAAGATCTTTAAAGAAGAATAAACTTGTTAAAGTCTATTTTGCTTGATATCAGTATTGGGGCCTGGCACACACTGCTACAGGGCCACTTGGTCTTCCCCAGTGGCCCAGCACAGGCATGGTTTGCTCTTCACCCTGCAGCTGAGCATTTGCACGATCAGTTCTTCCTGAGCATTGTACTGCTGCCTTCTTCACTAATTTACCTGAGGAGCCATCTTTAGGACCTACAGTTGTAACAAGGTTGTTGTCACCATTGCTGATAAATAATAAGAACCACCTTTACTTCAGACCTTCCCATGGATAAATTTGCAAGGTCAGACACAATGCTGTTTCATGTCTTATAAGCACTAAAACTGTAACCTTTGAGGTGATTCTTTCTACCAGACAGATATTACCTGGAATGTATTGATCCTCTACTAGGTAACAAGGTAACAGCTAATTTAAAAGTGTTGCCATAGGGCATGTGTGCTCTCCTTAGAGCAGACAGAGAAAAAGTAAAAAAATCACTCTCCAGGAGGGTTGGCATGATACAATCTCTTCTCTGTTCTGATCTCGGGATTTGGGGCATGAGCACACATGTGCCCTGTGTGATTTTCAAGCTGCTAGGCCCAGGACTCGAACCATGGTCAATGATGTGAAATTCCAGTGCCTTATGCACCAACCACCATTTGCTGGCCCTGATCATGTGCTTTACATGCATTAACTCATTCCTTCAAATAATCTATGAGCTAGGAAGCAATAGTCGTATTCTCATTTTATAAAGGAAGAAACTGAGACAGCAAAAGGTATGAGAAAAATTATGCAGACTCTGGAGATGGGGGATAAAAATCATGACCACACCTACCAATGTCGTACCAGGAGTGGTTTGTTCATAAAGCCTCCAATTGATCAGATAATTCTCGAAAGAATGTAACTTTGTTTGTAGTATTTAGTACAAGTACCTGTGTCTCCTATTTTAACTACGTGGGTTTCTGCCATGGAGGGCAGGCATTCGGTACATGTATTGAAGAGTTTTGCTCCCTATGCCCTGACTCTACAGCTTCACATTTTCTGAGCATCACTCACGTAATTGCTTCACATTAACTGAACTGCTTTCCCTGCTAAATATCACCTGGGTTATTTCTACATAATACTGAATTTGAATATTGACGTAAGAGGAAGTTAGCACAGGAGAGGAGAAGAGGGTTTACTTCCAACAAGGAAACAGCCTACTTTGAAGGAGAGAACTCTGGGTGTTCCTGTTCATTCCAGGACCTGGAGTTAATCAGCACAACTGAAGGGAGGGTGGTGGGTAGGGTCTGGTAGCTGAGACTGGAGCAGTAGCAAGGGCAGGTCTGGCAGGCACGTGCACACGGCCAGGGTGTCTACCTACAGCAAATACATTAGACCCAGGTCAGAGGGCTGGGAAGAGGGATCGATTTGTTTGAAGGGCTGACATGGAGCAGAGTTAGGGCTACCGTGGCATGTATGTTCTGCATTACTTAGGAACTAAAAATCATAACGAATGACATTTCAAAGTATTGGGAACCAGCAGTTAGCGTAATGGCTATGTCGCTGGACTCCCATGTAGTCGACCGCGGTTCACGTCCCGGACCCGGTGGCTTAAACTCACGCCGGGCGCATGTGCGTGCGTGCCCAAGATCCCGAGAGGAGAATGGAGGAGAAGGGATTGTGGCGTGACCATCCCCCCTGGGAGGTGATTTCTCGCTTTCTGTCTCCATGTCTCTCTCTCTCTCTGTCTGGCGAGCGCATGCGCCCTATAGCGAAAAACCTCTCCAAAAAAAAAAAGTATTACAAATTGACTTACTATGAAATAATATGACCTACCAACAGAATTTATCAAAAAAAAAACACCTTCTGAAGTTGTAAAGAGAATCAATGTGTCTGCCTTCCCCTAAAGAATAGGAGATGAGTAGGGACCACAAACACTGGTTTGCCAGCAGAGGGTGAAATGGGCCATAGCAGGATCCCAGGCACTTAGAAACCAAATCCCCATTTTATCCCATCCATTAAAAGTGTCATTACAGGGGCCAGCAGGTGGCATGGTGGTTAAGGGCACGGGAGTATGGCATACAGGAGTACGGCTGACCATGGTTCAAGTCCCGGACCTGGTGGCTTGCTTTCTCACTTTCTATCTCTCACTCTCTCTCTCTTCCTCTCTGGCCAAATTAAAATAAGTAAATACATAAATAAAGCTAAATAAAATAATAAAAATTTTTTTTGAAAAGTATCGTTGCAAACATAAAACAACATAATGGTCTAGAACTCCAGTACAAGGCCAATTAGATGTAATAGCAGTTAGTCTTTTTTTTTTTTTTTAAATTATTTTAATTTTTATTTATTCATTCATTTATTTTCATTTGACGAGAGAGAGAAAGAGAGAGAGAGAGAGAGAGAGAGAGAGAGAGAGAGAGAGAGAGAGAGAATTAGTAAGCCACCAGGTCCAGGAGTTGAACCATGGTCGGCCATGTGGGAGTGTCCAGCACTTTAACCACCACACCACCTGCTGGTCCCCAGCAGTTAGTCTTTTAATGGTATATCCAGGAGACAGTGGTTAATCGGAAAGGGTAATTAATGCAACTGCCGAATTATTTTCACTTTCCTCGTCATGTGTGCTAGCAGAGTGTTGAACAAATGGGAAGAACTGTTTTGATCCAAGCGAAAACATTAAAACCCACGTAAAAATGTAGGTGAGTAGTTTAAATCAATTATTTATGGAATATGCTGTACCTGTTTTTCAAAATGAGGTAGAGTTCCTTTCTGTGCCCTGAAAAATTATGCATGATTCTTAATACTTGGCACAGAGACTACACCATAAAAAAATAAGTATTGAATGAGCAAGGGGATACATTAAAAAAATTAAATAATACATAGAACCTAATTCTATTTACAGTTTTAAAAGATGTTCAAAGATACTTATTCTTCATATTGTGTAAACAGAATATCTAGATGAGTATGTGTCAAACTGCTACAGTGGTTACTTCTGAAAAAGTAGTTGAAAAGACAGACTATATGTCAGGGGGAGAAAAATGAAGTTCTAGAAACCAGCAGTTAGCATATGGCTATGTTGTTAGACTCCCATGTAGTCAATCGCAGTTCGAGTCCCGGACCCGGTGGTTTAAACTCACGCTGGGCGCATGTGCGTGCGTGCCCAAGATCCCGAGAGGAGAATGGAGGAGAAGGGATTGAGTGTGGCCACCACCACCCCCCCCCCCCCCCCCGGGGATAATTTCTCGCTTTCTATCTCTCTGTCTCTCTCTGTCTTTCTGGCGAGCATACATGCCCTGTATCAAAAACCTCTCCAAAAAACAATGAAGTTCTAGAAGGATAAGTGCTCCAGGTATGTGAAATGACACAAGATGTATCACCTTACATCCATACAATCACACTTCTATAAGACATCTAGCATATACAGTCATTTTTAAAAGTAACCGAATGTACAAACAACAAAGAGCCATCATTCTTAGGTGGTAGGTTAGTACTGACCCCTGTTTTCTTTGATGTTCTTTTGTTTTTTCCGAAATGTTTACAATAAAGAGTTGTTACTTTCATCAAATTCAGACCATATTTTTTAAAGAAAAAAATTTTTATGAAAGCATTACCCAAACTCAGTTTTATTCATGTGAAGGCATTTTTTTATACCTGTTAGTCAACAGAAATGTGCCTGGGTTCCTTGCTAATAAAATGGGCTTTCTCAGTGTCAGAGGCCTCATCCAACAACTGGTAGCCTTTATTTTTTTTTTTAAGAGAGATTTTTGCTACAGGGCACATGTGCTTGTTGGAGAGACAGACAGACAGAAAGTGAGAAATCACTCCCCAGGGGAGATAGCCACGCCGCAATCCCTTCTCCTCCATTCTCCTCTTGGGATTTTGGGCATGCATTCACATGCACCCAGCATGAGTTTTAAGCTGCCAGGTCCGGGATTCAAACCACAGTTGACTACGTGGGAGTTCAGCGGCATAACCATTACACCATCTGCTGGTCCCACTGGTAGTCGTTTGTAACTGATGCTCATAGAAACTCAAATGGTAATGGGACAAATCTCTGTATGGAAGCTTCTTCGGACTTGCTCATTTCACATTTACTTCATTCATCCATTAAGTTCACGTACTGAGGACGCTAGTGTATTTGTCGTGTGTATCAAGTTGTCCCCAGCCAAAGTGACTTTTCACACATTACGCTGCTCCAAATAGATTTAGGGATTAGTCAGCTTCAAAACAAAATTCTGGCAAGCTTTATACAAATAGACACACATCACAGAAATTGAGTTCTTCACGTGAGTATTTGCGAAGGGTTCGTGTATACCCCAGAAGACTGTCTTCATAGACACTAGTTAGGATCTTTTTTTTTTTTTTTTTTTTTTTTTTTTTTTTTGAGAAGTTTTTGCTATAGGGTGCGTGCGCTCGTCAGACAGACAAAGACATAGAGACAGAAAGCGAGAAATCACCCCCCAGTGGGGATGGTCACGCCGCAATCCCTTCTCCTCCCTTCTCCTCTCGGGATCTTGGGCACGCAAGCACACGCGCCCGGTGTGAGTTTTAAGCCACCGGGTCCGGGATGTGAGCCGCGGTCAACTACGTGGGAGTCCAGCGACATAGCCATTATGCTAACTGCTGGTTCCCACTAGTTAGGGTCTTGATATGGATATAGAGTGGGCCCTAAATCTAATGACCAGGTGTCCTTATTAGAGACGTGAAAGAGAAGACACAGAGACACACGAAGGACAAGGTGACGTGAATATGGAGACGGAGATGAGAGTGATGCATATACAAGTCAAAGGGCTCAACACATGAGTGGAGGGGCAGGGGCATATTCAAACTATAGCATTCTGCCACTGGGTCCCCAAATTCATGTACTACTCCCATATAAAGTCGTTTCATGATGTTAAATTTCTCAAATTCCAACCCTAACTCCGAAGTCCAAAGTTTCCTTACATATATGAGCCTGTGAAGTCTAAACAAATGACATATTCCCAATAGTAACTGCAGAACGGGCACAAAGGAGGACCTCCCTGTTCCACAAGAGCAAAGGTCCAAGCAAGTCTGAAATCCAAGGGGGCAGATATGGCATTCCAAAGTTCCTGGGCACACTGAAGAGGTTGAGTACCCAAAGCATCAGACAGCCTTGTCCTCTGGCCTTTCTGGGTCACTCTACGCTTCCATTCTCTTCAGCTGGAGTCTCGCATCTGCAGTTCCTTCAAGGCTCTTGCTGCACACTCATAGTCCCACATTCTGGGGTCTTGAGAGCTGTCCTATCCCCTGGGTCTACTGGACTTCACTCTGATGGGGGTTCTTTGTAGCAGATCTTGGCTTTCCCCTAGTGGAAGCTGTCTGCGATGGCGCAGTCCCTGTGACAAGTCTTTGCCTCGGCTCCCAGGTTGTTTGAGACAGTCTTTCAAACCTCAGTGGAGACCTCCGGCCTGCCACACTCATGAATATTGCGAGTCTGCAGAATTACCCACATACGTATGCCACTAACACCTGCCATTCCATATTCTGGAGCAGAGGGTGGAGCAGCAGCTTTTTTTTTTTTTTTTTTTTTTTTTTTGAGAGAGAGGTTTTCGCTATAGGGCGCATGTGCTCGCCAGACAGAGAGAGACAGAGAGACAGAAATCGAGAAGTCACCCCCCAGGTGGGATGGTCACGCCGCAATCCCTTCTCCTCCATTCTCCTCTCGGGATCTTGGGCACGCACGCACACGCGCCCGGCGTGACTTTTAAGCCACCGGGTCCGAGCAGCTTTAAGAACAGATCGAAGGATCAGCAGATGGTGTAATGGTTATGTCGTTGGATTCCTATGTGGTCGATCGTGGTTCAAGTCCCGGACCCAGCAGCTTAAACTCATGCCAGGCGTATGTGCTTGAGTGCCCAAAGTCCTAAGAGGAGAGTGGAGGAGAGGGAATTATGGCGTGGCCATCCCCTCCTGGGAGGGTGGGGGGAGTGATTTCTCGCTTTCTGTCTCTTTGTCTCTGGCAAGCTCACACACCTTATAACAAAAATCTCTCTTAAAAAAAAAAATAGCAGGTCGTGCTCCATCCACCTGGGGCCAGCATGTGAGGAACAGAGTCTGAGGCAGCGCAGGACGAGCCTCCCCCTGCCTAGTCCTCTGAAACCATTTTGCTGTTCTAGGCCTCTGGGTTTGGGATAGGAAGGGAAATGCCTTTGGGGATTTTCTGTCATTGTCCTAATTGTTTTCACCTGGATCCCTTCTAGCAGTAGTAGCTTCTTTAACAACCAGCCTCCCTGCCACACTTCTCTGCCAATCATATTTTTTCTTTCTTTTCCACATGGTCAACGTGTCAATTTCCCAGATTTTTCTGCACTACTTCTCTTCTCATTTTCAACTCCATCTATAAATCATCTCATTCCTCTTTCATTTATTTTATTTATTTGTTTATTGAGAGAGATTTTTGCTATAGGGTGCATATTTTTGCTGGAGAGACAGAGACAGAAAGCAAGAAATCACCCCATGGGGAGATGACCAGGCTGCAATCCCTTCTCCTCTATTCTCCTCTTGGGATCTTGGGCACGCACGCACACACACCCAGCATGAGTTTTAGCCATTGAGTCCGGAACTCAAAGCACAGTCTACTACGTGGGAGTCAGTGATGTAGTCATTACGCCCTCTTCAGGTTCTCCTCTTTCATTTCTTAAATACAGTTATCAATAACCCTGAAGCTCCTTCTACATCTGGCCTTTACATTTCACTTGCCAGCTCTTCATCACTCTTAAATTCGGCATTCTGCAGAACCTTAGGACATGGACATAAATGAGATGACCTTGCCTCCAGTTTCCAACAAGATAATCCTCATTTTCTCTGAAACCTCCTCAGAATGGCCTTTATTGTCTACATTATTATCAGCATTCTAGTTATCATCACTAAAAAATTTTTCTAAGAAGTTCCAGTTCATTTATAAACTGTTTTTCCGAGCCCCCACCATACTCTGGGCTTTTCCCAGCCTGCTCTTCCCAACCCTGCCAACCTCTGTCCGTTACCTAGTTCCAAAGCTCCTGTCACATTTTCAGGTATTTATTATTAGCAAAACAAAACAAAACAAAAAAAACAAAACCATTTCTCAGTAGCAATTTTCTATTCTAGTCTATTTTGTGGCTAATATTGAGAAGTACCCAAACTGAGTGTTTCATAAAAACAGAGATCTACTTATTTATTTTAGAAATTTTTGCTATAGGGCACATGCACTCGCCAGAGAGACAGAGAGATACATAGAAGAGAAGGTGGGAAATCACCCCTAGGGGGACTGGCTCCATTCCCCTCGAGGTTTTGGGTACGTGTGCATATGTGCTTGGTGTGATTTTCAAAGTGCTGGATCCAAGACTTGAACTGCAGTTGGCTATGTGGGAGCCCAGTGCCTTAGCCACTACCCCACTGGCTGGCTCCAAAATAGAGATTTATTCAGCTCATGGTTTGGAGGTCCACAGTCCAGGGGAGATCCTTCTGGACATCTCATGACATGGCAGGAAGTGGGGGAACATGGTCTGTTTTTCATGTGGGTGTTTGTCTGCCTCATTGCCCTCCTTATAAATTCACCAGGATTCAATCATGGGGGTCCCACCTTACTACTTAAGCACTGATCGTCCCACAAAGTTTCCACATAATAATTGGATCAAGTTTTCACCCTCTGAATCGTGTTACAATAGCTCAACACATAAATTTGGGGTGGGGGAATATATCCAAATTATAGCAAACTCCTAGAACTATGAAATAATTATGTCTTTTCTTTCTTTCTTTCTTTTTTCTTTTCTTTTTTTTTTTTTTTTTTTTTTTTTTTTTGAGAGGTTTTTGTTATAGGGCGCGTGCACTCGCCAAAAACAGAGAGAGAGAAAGAGAGACAGAAAGCGAGAAATCACCCCCCGGGGGGATGGCCATGCCGCAATCCCTTCTCCTCCATTTTCCTCTCGGGATCTTGGCCACGCGCACACACGCACCTGGCATGAGTTTAAGCCACCGAGTCCAGGACTCAAACCATGGTCGACTACATGGGAGTCCAACGACATAGCCATTATGCCAACTGCTGGTCCCAATAATGTCGTTTTAAGCCATCCACTTTGTAATAATTTGTTATAGCAGTATCTTAGTCTATTTGGGCTGACTTAACAAATTACCATGAACCATGGTGGCTTATAAGCAATTTTTTTTTTTTGAGAGGTTTTCACTATAGGGCACGTGTGCTCTCCAGACAGAGAGAGACAGAGGGACAGAAAGTGAGAAATCACCCCCCAGAGGGGATGGTCATGCCGCAATCCCTTCTCCTCCATTCTCCTCTCGGGATCTTGGGCATGCACACACACACGCCCAGCGTGAGTTTTAAGCCACCTGGTCTGGGACTCGAACCGCGGTCAACTACGTGGAAGTCCAACGACATAGCCATTACGCTAACTGCTGGTTCCCAGAAAATTTATTTTACATAGTTCTGGTGGCCACAAGTCTGAGAGACAAGTGCCAGCAGTCAGGTCTTGGTGAGGGCTTTGTTGTGGCTTGCAGACTGCCAACTTTTGTGTTCTCACAGAACGAGAGGGCAAGGTCGCTGTCTAGGATCTCTTTATAAGTGCACTAGTCCCATTCATGAGGGCCACATACACAAGCACCTCCACACACGTCCGCTAGATCTTGTTAACACCTCGTAATGAGTTCCAGAAATTTCCTTGACATGTGAGCTATTTTCCCATCCTCATCAAGCTGGGACATGACTCTAGTTACTGGCCCGAAGGTAACGAGGAATGGTAGGAGTCAATCTTGAAGAGAATTAGGATCTCCTTGTGAGGCTCCACTTCAACATGGTCTCTAGGCAAGGAGAAACTATTCCCCTTCGGCATGAGGAAGAGGTTGCTTTTGCCAGCCAGGAGAGTTTGAGGATTCAAGATCGTTGAATTGTCCCCAACCCAGGGCTGAAGGGTTCTTCTTTACTGTTACTACCTCATGTGGTCTTTGCCAAAGCTCTGCCATCATAATCAGGTCCTGGGTCTGATAGTCAGCACAGTCCAACCTGTGACGGCAGCAGACAAGGATCTCCTTAAAAGCTAATGTCAGGAACCAGCAGTTAGCATAATGGCTATGTCGCTGGACTCCCATGTAGTCGACCGCGGTTTGAGTCCCGGACCCGGTGGCTTAAACTCGCGACAGGCGCGTGTGCCCAAGATCCCGAGAGGAGGATGGAGGAGAAGCGATTGCAGCATGGCCATCCCCCCTGGGGGGTGATTTCTTGCTTTCTGTCTCTCTGTCTCTCTCTGTCTCTCTGGAGAGCGCATGCACCCTATAGCAAAAACCTCTCAAAAAAAAAAAAAAAAAAAAAAAAGGTGTTAGTAGTCAAGATAATAATTACTGCTGAGAAGAGAGAGGCGATGCTTCAAAGGCAACATAAGGAAGACTTCTTCGGTTCTAGTAATTTTATACATATTATTATGGGGATTGCGTAAATATTTTTTGTTCATGTTTCAAAAATATGTCAAGGTCTATAGTTTTCAATCCCTTCTCCTCCATCCTGATATGTGTACTTTTACATGGGAAAGATTTATTTATTTATTTAGAGAGAAAGATAGAGGCACCCTAAATAGGGTTGTCAAGCTATGATCCCCCTTTCCAGCCCTGCAAACAGCCAGGATCACAGATGTGCCCGTAGGTTTTCCTAGTGTGTCCAGGCAAAACCAGGCATGAAACCAAAGTCTCCCCATATGGGCTACAGGATCACACAGTAGTGTCCCTACTACCTGAGCCACTGCAGCTGGACCAACATGAGCAAGTTTCTATAGGTTACACTTCAATAAAAATGTTCCTTATAAAAAAGTTTTGGGGCTAGCAGGTGGCATGATAGTTAAAGGTGCTAGACTCCCACATGTCCTTCTGTGGTTCAATCCCAGATCTGGCATCTTGCTTTCTCACTTTCTCTCTCTGTCCTCCTCTCTGGTAAAATTGAAATAAATAAATAAAGTTAAATAAAATTCTTCTTTTAACAAAGTTTTAAAATAATGAAAATAAAAATTGCCATGGAAGCTTTCTGACTTCGAAAGTATGTGTGAAATTAACTGCGCTGACTGCTCATTCTCTTAAGTTTCTAGTTCTGTCATAAATAGCCAGACTATTTTACACTCATGGGAATTAATACTATTTTTGCCATAGCAATTTAGTGAGCCTACTGTACCATCTCCTGGGACATTGCCTTTGAAGTCAGTCTGAGGCAAGGATTAACGTGCTCACACTTTACGTGGGAAAAGTGAATCCAAGAAGAGTGAGAGAGGGGGAAAAGGGAAGTAAAGCAAAGAAAATGCGTGAGGTGATGCAGGAGGACCTGTTACCACACTGAAGACTTCTTCACGATGAGGTCACAGAGGCACAGCAGGTCTGTAGCTGACAGCTTTTTTTTTTTTTTAATAATTATTTTATTTAACTTTATTTATTATTATTGTCCAGCTTGATCAGAGAGAGACAGAGAGAGAGAGAGAGGAAGTGAGAAAGCAAGCCACCAGGTCTGAGACTTGAACCGTGGTTGGCCATGTGGGAGTCCAGCACCTCTAACCACCATGCCAATAGCTGACAGCTTTTTTTTTTTTTTTTTTTTTTTCTTTTTTTGTTTTTGCACGTGTGCGCTCGCCACTAGAAAGCGAGAAATCCCCCCCAGTGGCTGCTCAGAACTCTTCGAACCGCGGTCTACGTCTAGCCATTACGTAACTGCTTCCCTGCTCAGCTCATCCCCCGTTTCAGAACTGTTCTTTCTTTTTCTGTTCTTCTTTGCTTCTTTCTTCTCTTCTTTCTTTCAAGTTCATTTACTTCTTCCAGGAGAGAGAGAGAGAGAGATCCCCAGTGGAGTCCTCATGGTGTGATTCGCCCTTAGCGTCTGCCAACCAGGGTCACCATCATGAGTGTGCACACGTGGCATGAAAAGGGAGACCTTGGGGAGGGAACCTTGGAACTTCCCGTGTGGCTTTGGCATCACAAAATATTGCATTACTATTGTACTACTGTGCCATCACAGCTGGTCTCAGAACCATTTTCTAAAAATTCATGGTAGGGTCCATGCATGTGTACATGAGAGTGAGAGCAAAACAGAGAGAGAGAGAGAGAGAGAGAGAGAGACATCTTCCATAGGGTCTGGTCATGCCACAATCCCTTTCCCCTAGTCCTCCAGCCCACTGGATCTTGGGCACTAGTGTACATGTCTGATGTGTTTCAGGCTGATTGGGCTGCAAATTTGAGACGTGGACACCATGTGGGAGTCAGTTCCTCTTGAGAAGTGCATCACCACTGTGCCATGGAGCCGGACTTCTTACTCCAGAGCACCAGTCATCAGCCGGAGTGATGCCTACTTAACCCACATCGTTGCATTGGCTTTCCTTCTTTCGCTGTTAGACCCTCCTTGTCTCTCACTCCTGCTCCTTGGGATCACTTTAAAAATAAATTCACTTCATGCAGGCCTTGCCTCTGCTCTGATTTAGGGGGAGAAAACAAAGCAAAATCATTCCACAGGATGTTTGTTCAGCATGTATGACAGATCACAAGAAGGAACTACAGCTCAAAGTGGTCCCTGGAGAGAAAAGATCATTAATAGGCCTGGATCCTTCTTATCTTCAGTTTTCACTGGTCAAAACTTACCTCACAAAGAGACAACCTTCAAGTCCTTCTAGATTGTCTCAATCGTCCTCTTGACAACCAAGTAGGAAGTCTGACTTGAAGACTTCTCCTTTAGGTGGGGTAAAGGGAGGGGAAGACATGGATGAAGGCAATCAGGTAGGATACACAAGTTTAATGTCCCATACGTGGAAAGGGAAACATAGAGAAGACAGAGAATTGAAAGTTGGCAGAATTTGAGTTGATGGAACATTGATACGGAGACCCTGTCCAAAAACCTGTTGAAATTCAGGTCTAGAGCTCAGTAGAGAGGCCAGATCTGGAGATGTGGATTTAAGGATAGGAGGCATGGAAGCCATGATGAAGATGAGTCCCATCTAAGGCAGGGAGCAGAGGGAGCAGGGTCAGAGCTCAGGATCCTAGTGGGGCAGATGGTTCAGAGGACTAGAAGCCAAGGGGAGGGGACAATTCTACTTAAGAGAACCAAGATGGTATTTTATTGAAGAAGTCAAAGAAGAGAGAGAAAGAGTGGGCCAAATGTTGTGAAGAGGTGAAGCAGAATGAAGGCTGAAAATAAATCTGACCTGTCTGGCAATTATCTGTATAGCTTGTGAAAAGGTCCACGTTGGCAGGAATGTAGGCATGCTAGCCAGGGATAAATATCAAAGGAGGCAAGGAAGTACAACTAAATCTTTCCAAGGGGACTTCAGATGTTGGTCAGGAGAGGAAGTGACAGGAGGGGCAGGAAGTGAGGGAGGGCTTTGAGCTACGGTTGACCTGGCAGGGGACTTCTGCATTGTGTCCTCACTGACTATACTCCACAATCCTGGGAGAGAGGAGCCATGCCTAAATGAGAGAGAAGAGGACACTGAGGCTCAGTGACTTTGCTGGCCTAGGGTCATGAGACTCGTAAGGGGTGAGTGTGCACCTAGGAATTTGTACCCAGTATTGTCTGACCTGATCTTTCTGCTACACCACACACCGCAGAGAGAAGCAGAGACCTGGGAAGGGCCCTTGAGGCAGGGAGGAGCTGGAGTTAATGTGTGCTGACAGGGAGAGCCAGAGGGAGGAGGACTTGAGAGAGCCAAGTGAGAAGGGTAAATGGGGGAGCCTGTGGTGAAGGCAGAGCGGGGTGGCACGAGAAGGCAGCAGGTACATGATCTGAGGAAAAAGTCAACAAACAAGCCATAAACACGTTTTATCTCTGTATCGGGCTTTTTAATCTCTATATTAACAGATAGCCCTCAGGCTTCCTTGCCCAGAAATGAGGGCATGTTGCTCACAAAAATAGCACAGGGTATGGAGAAGTGCCAGCAGGTGGTGCAGGAAGACTCATTCACAGGCCCCAGGCCTAAAATATTTCTCTCTGGGGATGAAAACAGCATTACATAATGAACAAGGAGTACCGGCACTGCTGGGGAGGTAGGAAAGGAATGGAAAGGAGGCCCTCGACATGGAGGTGACCGTGCACAGCAGGGCTGGAGACCACATGGGTGACCACAGACTTCGATTTTTGGATTGGCCCGAAAGTACTTTGGACACGTAAACAGATGTTTAGGCTCCTGAAGAAGCTGGAGGATTGGGATGGGAGAATCATGGAGTGGCAAGACCCTTTCAAGGATGTCTCTCTCTCTCTTTCTCTCTCTGTTTCCCATATAAAAAGGGATACACATGTGCTCTCATAAAACAACTCACGTAAAAGAGGAGAATGGAAAGAAGGGATTGCACGAATGTGAGGTAAAAATTTTTTTTCTTTTCCTTGTGTCTACTTTTTAACTTTTTATTTTGAAATAATTATAGATTTACTGAAAGCGAAATTAAACATTTTAATGACATTATCTCTTTTCCAGCCAATTGGCAAAACCAAAAACGTCCAAATATGGACAGTGTCTAATGCTGGCAAGAGTGCAGAGATGGCTGTTTGGAGGACAATCAGGTTGGACTTTTATAATTGAACACCTGTGTACACTTCCACAGGGTCATTCCAAAAGGAGAAGCTCTCATACATCTGCTCAAAGAGGCTAACTCTCCATCACCAGCACATAATACATTGATCAGTGAAATCACATTCAATATTAAATAAGGAAAGAAAATGTAAGGGCAAACAGATGGCATAGTGGTTAAGGCACTGGATTCTCACATGGTCAACTGCAATTCCAGACCCAGACCTGGTGGCTTAAAACTCAGGCTGGGTCCGTGAGTGTGCATGCCCAAAATCCCAAAAGGAGAATGGAGAAAAGGGATTTTGGTATGGCCATACACCCATGGGATGATTTCTTGCTTTCTGTCTCTCTGGCAAGAACATGCACCCTATAGCAAAATTCTCTGCAATGAGAATATATTCATGTATGGGACCAGCAGTTAGTGTAATGGCTATGTCTCTGGACTCCCATGTAGTCGACCGTGGTTCGAGTCCCGAACCCAGTGGCTTAAACTCACGCCGGGCGTGTGTACATGCGTACCCAAGATCCCAAGAGGAGAATGGAGGAGATGGGATTGAGACATGGCCATCCCCCCTGGGGGCATGATTTCTCGCTTTCTGTCTCTCTGTCTCTCTCTGTCTCTCTGGCGAGAGTACGCACCCTATAGCAAAAACGTCTCAAAAAAAAAAAGGAATATATTCATATATCATTTGTGTGTATAAATTGCTTTTAGAGAACAAATGAGAACTCCTGGCATAATAAGAGCTGTGTGAGATAGCATCGGCCCTCTTTTCCTTGTTATCATGAAACTTTTGCTTCGAGCAAAACCAGACTCATGCTGTTCTTGCACAAAGTTTAGCAGTTCTTAATGAATAAATGCTCCTGTTTTGTTGTTTGCCTTTGGTCTATTTCAAAGCCTGAAGTGATTTTCTTTTTTGTAATTTTGTCCAGGTTTATAGATTTTGGAAGACAATTTGCTGGTATTTTCGCTTTCATTATTGAAACACAATTATTTCCTTTTTATTTGAGTTAACATTTTTGTTGTTGCACCAATGTTTTCTTTTTCTTTTTCTTTCTTTTTTTATTTTTTGGAGAGGTTTTTGCGATAGGGTGCGTGCACTTGCCAGACAGAGAGACAGAGACAGAGAGATAGAAAGTGAGAAATCACCCCCCAGGGGGGATGGCCACGCCGCAATCCCTTCTCCTCCATTCTCCTCTCGGGATCTTGGGCACGCATGCACACGCACCCGGCATGAATTTTAAGCCACCGGGTCTGGGACGCGAACCACAGTCGAGTACATGGGAGTCCAGCAACATAGCCATTACGCTAACTGCTGGTCCCTGACTTAAGTTTTTTAAAAGAGTGAAAAACTTTATTTCTAGAGCAGTTTTTCATTAACTGCAAACTGAATGGGAAGTACAGAGAGTTCTCAAATACTAGGTCCCCACACATGCACAGCAAACTCTGCTATTAATAACCTGCACGGGAGCGATACAGATGATGAACACACACTGACATCTCATTATCTCCCAAAGTCCACAGTTACCCTTAGAGATCATGTTTGGTGTTGAGCCATCAATGGATTTGGACAGGTGTACAGTGACACGTATCTGCCATATGGAATCTTACGGAATAGTTTCACTGCCCTAAAAATTCTCTGTGGTACACCCATTCATTCCCACTTCCCCTTAGCCCCTGGTAACATTTATCTTTTTCTGTCTGCAGTTTTGTCTCTTCCACAATGTCACATAGTTGGAATCGTACATTAGGTTGCTTTTTCAGATTGGCTTCTTTCATTTAGTATATTACTATAGAAGTTTCCTCCCCATCTTTTCAAGGCTTGATAGCTCCTTCTTTTCAACATTGAATTCCCTTGTCTGGATAATACCCAGTTCATGTATCCATTTACCTACTAAGGGCTTCTTGGCTGCTTCCATATTTGGATAACTAAAGATAAAGCGGCAATAAATGTGCACATGCCAGTTTTTGTGTAGACTTACAATTTTGATTCTTGGGGCCAGCAGGTGGTGTGATGGTTAAGATGCTGGTCTCCCACGTGGCCAATCATGGTCCCAGACCTGGCAGCTTGGCTTCTCACTTTTTCTCTTTCTCTCTGTGGTGAGCATATGAGCCCTATAGCAAATAAAATAATCATAATAATAATAAGTAAAAAATTTCAAATTTCCACTCTTTTCAAGTATATTTCAAGAAACATGATAGTTGGATCATGTGGTAAGAGTAGGTTTAGTTATGAGAAAAAAAAAATTTAATGCCAAACTGTCTTTCAGATATCTAAACCATTTTGCCTTCTCACCGATAAATGAGAGCCCCTGTAGCTCCACATCCTTCCTAGTGATTGCTGTGGTTAATGTTTGGGATTTTGTACATGCTAATAAGTGTGTAGTAGTTTTTATTGTTCTTTTATTTAGCATTTCCCTGTGACATATGATGTGAACCCTCTTCTCATGTGAAGTGTCTTCTGTATAGCTTCTCATGTGAGGTGTCTGTCCAGGTCTTTGCCCATTTTAAAATCTGGTTGTTTTCTTATTGTTGAATCTGAAGAGTTTTTTGGTGGGTCCACCAGTAGTGTGGTGGTTAAGTCAACTGGATTCCACATGGCCAACTGTGTAGTTTAAGTTCTGACCCAGTGGCCTGAAAAACACACCCAGCACATGTGCCTGCATGTCCAATGTCCCCAAAGGAGAAATGGAGAAGGGACTGCAACATGACCGCCCCCTATAGGGGATGCTTCCTCACTTTCCCTCTCTTTCTCTTTTTGTCTCTCTCCAGTGAGCACACATGCCCTCTGGGCAAAATTTTTAAAAATGAAAAAAAGAATTGTTTGTATAGTTTGGGTAACATATCATCAGATATGGTCTTTTGCAAGTATTTTCTCCTGGTCTATGGCTTTTCTTTTCATTTATTTAATGACTTAAATTTTAAAGTATCACTCTGGATCCTGTTGTACAGTCCTGTGGAGACAAACATGTTACTTGGACCAGGTAGTCCAAACGACCTTATAAACCAAAGCACATGAAGAACTTGCTGATGGATTGGATGTCATGTTTGAAAAAGATATTGGTCAAAAGTAACTCCAAGATCTGGGCTGTAAGGTGGCATAGTGGTTAAAAGCGTTGGATTCCCATGTGACTGACCATGGTTCAAGTCCCAGAATTGGTGGCTTGCTTTCTTACTTTCCTTTTCTCTCTCTGTCTGTGTCTCTCTGGTCAAATTAAAAAATAATAACAAATGGAATTAAATAAATAAATAATTTTTTTAAAAGTAACTCCAAGGTCTTTGAAATGGGCATCCTAAAGGGTGGGATTTCCATTAGTTGAGATGGGGAGACTGGATAAAAATTTGGTTTGGGGATACTGGAGTTAAGAATTTGGGGCCCAGCCTGATGGCACAGCTGGTAGCATACTGAACTACAATGTGGAGTCACATGATGAGAGTGGGTTCCAATCCCTGTCTGGGTTGACCTGAACACTCAGTGGGTACATGTGCATGTGCCCAAGATAGTAACAAGCTGATGGGCTGGGGAAAGGGAATTGTAGAATGACAAGACCCTATCAAGGGTGCATCTTTCTCTTTTTCTTTCTTTCTCTCTCCATCTCTGTCTCTTGCACACACACACACACACACACACACACACATTCTACTGTAAATAACAATCTTTTTAAAAAAAGTATTAGATTTGGATATGTTAGGTTTTAGGTGCTTATATTTTTCAACTCTCTTTTCATTCAGGATAGACTCTCTCCCCCCCTCCCTCCTTTCATTATGTCATGACACTGTTCAACTGAAGAGATCTCCTCACATGTGTAGAGTGACCAATCTAAGACCGAAAGTTTTAAATTTATGTTAAAACATGAGGGCAAGAGCATGTCTCTCTATTTCAAATTGCATCACAACATGATGTACATAAAATCTGATTGCCCCACTGTTGGTGGTGTTGAAATTGTAAAGTGATTTTAAAGTCATTTTAAACAGCAGTACTAATACATATAAGAATTATTTTTAAAGTATTTTTTAATCCAAAAAAATCTCATTTGTGGAATTATTCTTTAAGGAAATAATTAACCCAATGGAAGAAAAAATCTATTCATTAAGATTTGGGACATCTACCTTTTTTAAGAAAAAAACTAGAAACAATATGATCATTTGACAGGTGTAACTCTGGTTCATTCATTTCTTTATTTAATAAATATTTATTTAGACACTGGGTTAGCTGGAGAAACATAAAGACACATATAGCATGCCCCCTGCCTTAGGGATCAGCCGGAGGACTAAGAAAGCAAAGAGACATTTTCATCTGAATGTGAGAAAAAAATACAATGGGGATGCCTTCCCATCTTTAATGATTTCAGTGTACTTCCCATCAGGGCCCTATCAACTCTCCAGATGAAGAGGCATCTGAGAATGGATTACCAATTCATTTGACGTTAATTTCTATTATAATCACAATGTGGCTTTATAAAAGATAAACAAAATGCTTTTCAGGTAGCACATATTGATCACCTGTAGCCCTGAAACGTTAAACAGACCCAAGATAGGGGAAATATTTGTTCAACAATAGAACTGTTTCCATCAATTTTTTATTGCCTGGGAAAGGATGTGTGGGGGGAAATTGAGCGTGGTTTATTTATACATGTAAATAGTATTAGCTTTAATAATGCCTTCTTACTGTATCTGAGTCTAAAATTTTGTCCCAAAAGTAGTTTACTTGATGGTAATTATGGATCACCAATCAGAATCATGGATGCACAATCCGGCATGTACAGGCCAAATGGGGAATTGAACCCAAGACCTTCCAGCTTCATTTGAGCAGTTCATGTGTACCTCTGCACCCACCAAGCTGGCCCAGGTTTAGCACTTTTAGAGATTCTCTCAATGATCCACTCTTAAAGTATGTTTATACAAAACACATCAAACCTTGGGGACCAGCAGTTAGCGTAATGGCTATGTTGCTGGACTCCCATGTAACCGACCGCTGTTCGAGTCCCAGACATGGCGGCTTAAACTCACGCCGGGCACGTGTGCATGCGTGCCCAAGATCCCGAGAGGAGAATCACCCCTGGGGGGTGATTTCTCGCTTTCTATCTCTCTGTCTCTCTCTGTCTTTCTGGCGAGTGCACGCGCCCTATAGCAAAAACCTCTCAAACACACACACACACATCAAACCTTTATGATTAAATCAGATGTGGATGAGATTTTGGTATACCTTTATTTCTCTGCCTTTAGACTGGACCATGACTATTTCAACTCATAAAAAGAAGAATTTATCTTTCTTTAAAACTGAAATGCCTGAAGGAGCAACTTTACCATTTCTGCTACTAATTTGCTTTGTAGTTTAGAACAATGAAGTTTAAAGGCGATCCTAGTGGCTGTAGCACACCAGGTGCCCAGGATTCTAAGGAGCTGGGGGGCTGAAGGAAGAAACAGATGGCATGACAAGACTGTGTTCAGGGTGCCTCTCTCTCTCTTCTTTCTGTTATGCACACACATACTCTAACATGAAAAATAAAAGGCAATCCTTCTATATGCTTTGTGCTTCAGTTTAAACTTTGTTTCTTTGGTTCTAATCTAGGCAAAGATGAAGTGCCCAGGATCAGTTTCCATCCTCCACTCCATCATCATGTTATACTGTTCGCCTCATTTCACCCAATCTACCACTCCATTCCCCAACACCCTTGGTTCTTCTTCACTAACTCCTATTGCAAAGTTTCCAAACTGCAGGCCACCATCCCTGATAGCATATGGCCAATTTCCCAGGGGGGCAGCAAGAGGAAAACTGGTGGGAATTCAGAGGTGGGCAGGGAAAGCCTCTGCTCCCAACTTAGCAAGTTTAGGGGCATGGGGAGATTTCCCCACTGTATGGCAGCCTTGTCCTATTTAGAAAATGTTTTTAACTCACTTTAAAATTATTATTAGTTCCCCAAAATACAGACAATAATTTTGAAAATATGACAAACAGAACTACATCAGGATAAAAAGCTTCTGAAAAAAAAATAATTAAAGTGAAAAGACAACCCTCAGAATGGGAGAATATATTTTCAAACTATCCCTCAGATAAGGAACTGAAAACTAGAATACATAGGAAACTCAAGCACCATATTCCCACCCCCAAAAATAAACAATCCTATTTTAAAATGTGCCAATGAGCTAAACAGACCACTCTCCAAGGAAGACATACAAATGGCCAAAAGGCATATAAATAAATGTTCGACATTTCTCATCATAAGGAAAATGAACATCAACACCACAATGAGATACCACTTAATCCCAGTAGGTTGGCTAAGATTTAAAAAGTAAAGAATGATAAGTGCTAACAAGGCTGCAGTGAAAAGTAAACCCTCCTGGGACCAGCAGATGGAGTAATGGTTATGTTGCTGGACTCCCACGTAGTCAACTGCAGTTAGAGTCCCAGAGCTGGTGGCTCAAAACTCACACCAGGTATGTCTGCATGTGTGCCCATAATCCTGAGGGGAGAATGGAGGAAATTGTAACATAGCAATCCTCCCAGGGGGTGATTTCTTGCTTCCTGTCTCTCTGTGTCTCTCTGTCTCTCTGAAGAGTGCACGTGTCCTATAGCAAAAAAAACTCTCTAAAAAAATAATAAAAAGAAACCTTCCTACACTGTGAGAATGTAAATTAGTATAGCCACTGTGGAGAACAATAAGGAGGTTCCTCAAAAACCTATAAATCGAAATAACATATGACCCAGCAATTCCACTCCTGGGTATCTGCTTAATGGATAGGAAAACTCTCAGTCAGAAACTCTCAGTCCATGTTTATTGCAGCATTATGCACAATTGTTAAGGCATGGAATCAACCCAAATGTCCAAAAGTAGTTGAATGGATTGAAAAAATGTGGCACATATACATGATAGAATATTACTTGGCCAAAAAAAATTTGATCCTGACACTTGATACAAAATGGACAAATATGGAAGCTTTATTGCTAAGTGAAGCAAGTCACATTACGAAAGAGAAGTATTGTATATCCCCATGTAATATATATACTGAATATATGCATTCTATGGCAGAAACTAAGTGATTGGAAGGTATAAAAGCAGGGAGGGCAACTGTAGGTACTAGAGATACTATAGGAGGGGGCAGGTAATGGGGATAGGAGGGAGGGAATCATGGGGGGAAAACATTCAAAAGGCAAAAATGAACAGTTCTCTGATAATGATAGTGTATATAGAAATATCTTTGGCCGAACTAATATACATTCTATTCATGCTCAAAAACAAACAAACAAAAAATCTTACTAGCAATTCTAGAAAATGAAACCTAATCTAAAGTGAAAAGAGATCAGTGGTTTCCTGGGGATGGAACTGAAGGGAGAGTGGGGGCTCCAAGAGATGTTGGGGAGAAATGGAAATACATGTTATCTTGATAGTGGTGATGATTTCAAGGGCGTATACTCACGTCAAAACTGATCAGATTCTATATTCCAAGTCTGTGCTATTTATTGTTCTTTCATTGTACATCAATGAAGTTGTTTAAAATATTCTTATCAGTTCTTGGCTGAACTTCTTTCAGACCTGGCCCAATTCCAGAAGCCTTGGTTTACTTATTTGCAAAGCTGATAGCTTGTCTCCCTAGTCCTCAGAGCTGAAAACTACAGCAGTAACAACTTCACACAGCCCTGCTTTGTAAATCAGCTTTAGTTTTTTTCTGTAACCACATAACCACTTCACTGTCAATGGGGTTCAGAAAACAGATAGATGGCTATTTGTTTCAGAGAGCAATATGCTTTCAGTTCAGTTGTGTGTGGGTCACCGTGTGACACTAGAAAGACAGACCTTGCTCAGTACAATGAACATTTCATAGCTCAATATTCTGAAGAGGACATTCAACTTGATGTATATAGATCATCACTCCCACCAAGATCTTTTCAGGTCATGACAAAGTCTTATCCATCTAATGCTTTTTTTTTTTTTTTTTTTTTTTTTTTTTTTGAGGTGAATGTTCACTGGGGGGATGTTTCCTTTCCAACTATGTGTGGTTTGAGTTTTAGTAACTTATTTCAGAAAGAGAGAGAGAGAGAGAGAGAGACCACCCCCCACAGGGTCTTCCCACCTCCAGCCTTCAAGTCAGTCAGGATCATGCGCACACTCAGAGGCATGTCCAGCATGTTCAGGTCTACCAGGGTTCTGAATCCTAAGCTGTCCCATATGGTTCCAGTCATGTAGTGATACCCTCTTGCCTATAACACCACGGCTGAGCCCCGGCTGTGTTCTAAGGAATGGAGATCTAAACTCTGTCACCCATATCAGCCTCTGTAAGTCCTTTTCCTCCACCTCCTCCATCAGTGAAGAGAGATGGTATGAACACTGAGCATCCTACAATTTCCGACCAGGGTTCATATTGTATCCAGCTCCAAGGGAAGGCATACGAGAGCAGAAGATGGTAACGAATATGTGTGTACACACTGCCCTTTCCAAGGATGTGAATCCTTGCTGTAATAAAAAAATATACTTCTACCCCAAGGAAAAAAATTATTTTTTCTTTCACTTGGATGAACATAGCAAGAAAGAGTTTATAGGGGCCAAGGTGCAAATTTAAGTGAATACGCATAAACCCGGCTCAAAAAGCTCGCACAAAATTAGAATTTTTTTTTTTGGAGAGATTTTTTTTTTTTTTTTTTTTTTTTTTTTTTTGCTATAGGGCATGTGTGCTCGCCAGACAGACAGAGAGAGACGGAGAGACAGAAAGTGAGAAATCAGCCCCGGGGGGATGGCCACGCCGCAATCCCTTCTCCTCCAGTCTCCTCTCGGGATCTTGGGCATGCACGCACACGCGCCCGGCGTGAGTTTTAAGCCACTGGGTCCAGGACGCAAACCACGGTCAACTACATGGGAGTCCAGCGACATTGCCATTACACTAACTGCTGGTTCCAGAATTGGAATATTTTTTAAAAGAGGTTTTGCTTTAGGGTACATGCACTAGCCAGAGAGAAAGAAAGAGACAGAATCAGTGAGAGGAGAAGTGAGAAATCGCCCCCAGTAGTGGCCACCCTTCTTCTCCATTCTCCTCCCAGGATCTTGGCACACACGCAAGCACAGGAGCCCAGTGTGATTTTCAAGCTACGGGGTCTGGACTCGAACCATGGTCAGCCATGTGGGAGTCCAGCAATGTAACTGTTACACCATCTGCTGGCTACACTTCAGAATTGGAATTTACTGATGACTACAGGTGAGCAATCCATTCAGGCACAGATGGATAGTGTTGAAGAATAATGTCTCACCTCCGTCTTTTTCCTCTCTCCTGCCTCTTTTTCAGTTCTCTGTGCTGGCTGCATTTCTAGGCAGACTCTCCTCTTTCGGTGGGAAGATGATAAAGGTCCCTACTGTTCTTAACTTTATTCAAGATAAAGACAGAAGCAGTTTCCTTGGCATTAATATACCAAACTCTACAGAGGAATTCTGATTGGCTCTGCTTGGGTTAAGTGCTGATTTGTGAACCAATCACTGCAACTAGGAGAATGGGGTGCTCTGATTGGCTATGGTAGATCTTCACTCATCCCTGTGGCTAGGACCTAGAGGGTAGGTGAGGAGGAATTATAAGCCTTTCCAGAGCACATGGACTGCTGTTTTTGTTTTGTTTTGTTTTGTTTGTTTTGTTTTGTTTTGTTTAGGGGTGGTGGTAGTTCTGGTAGTAGAGCAAGGACACCAGGATGCATACTGGGAAACTGTCATAGTCCAGGTACTCTCAAACAGAAAGGCTGTCCTCTGGAGGAAAAGCACCATCTCTCACTTGCGGCCACCTGGAGGGTCACAAGAGTTTGGCTTCTTTTTTATGAAGCTCCACATTTGTCATTCATCTGGAGGGAAGGGATACTCTTCAGCTCTGGTGGGGAGGTTAATGCCCTGCTCCAGCCTGTGTTATCTTGGTTCTGCAGCAGAGAAAAGGTCATGGGACTGGTCTCCCTTTCCACATGGAAATCACAGTGCCAACGTTTAATCTATTCCGAGGAGAGAGAAACTTGACCTGCACGGAGAGGGGAATCACACTGAGGATGGAGAAGTATTGGTGAAGGAATTATCGTCATTCTTGACTTGACCTGTAAGACTGAGCCATTTAGTGATAGACATTCAGAGGGGAGAAAGGCTGAAGTTAATGTTCTATTTTTTTTCTCTCCTTCTCTTACTCAGTGCTGTTACCCCTGAGTGAAAGGAAATTTTCCCTTGTGTCATGTGATGCAAAAGCAAGTTGGATTACGGGATAGTCTTTTTCTTTTCATTGCCAGAGGGCATATGCACTCACGAGAGAGAGAGAGAGAGAGAGAGAGAGAGAGAGAGAGAGAGAGAGAGAGAGCACCCCTCACATGGGACATCATCACACTGTAATCCCTTCCCCTCCATTTCTCCATCCTCTCAGGATTTGGGGGTGCACGAGCACATGTGTCCTGTGTGTTTGTCACGCTGCGGGCCGAGATCGGAACTGCAGTTGGCCCTGTGGGATCCAGAGCCCTGCCCACAGGGCTTAACATAGCTGCGCTGTGGGGTGGGCCCAAGCCTTTGATTTTATCATTGAATCTTGTTCTTTCCCGGCCCCACATCTGCATTTATTGATCGTATGGCCCTGGAAAAGTACTTTAATCTCTCCAAGTTTGTTCTTTCAAGGGCAAATGGAAATAACCAGACTTTTATTAGTTGGACAACACAGAAAATGTTCCCAAAGCATCTTTCTTTCCTAAAAACCTGAGACAGTGTTTTAGAACCTCACTTTCTTCCCCTAGCCAAACAGTATCCAGCTTTATTTGAAATACTTTTCATAGACAATTATGGTGTTTCGGGCAGGAGAAATGGGCAGACGATAATTAACTGTATACAACTTTCAAACACCCTCAAATAGACTACTAAAATCAGAAAGTCATTATAAAACTCAATGAAGTCTTTTTTGGAGAGGTTTTTGCTGTAGGGTGTGTGCACTCACCAGAAAGACAGAGAGAGACAGAGAGACAGAAAGAGAGAAATCACCCCGCACCCCACCCCCACCCCCAGGGAGGATGGCCACGCCGCAATCCCTTCTCCTCCATTCTCCTCTCAGGATCTTGGGCATGCACGCACACGTGCCCGGTGTGAATTCAAGCCACTGGGTCTGGGGCTCGAACAACGGTTGACTACATGGGAATCCAGCGACATAGCCATTACACTAACTACTGGTCCCAAAATCCAATGAAGTCTTCATCTGATGCTCTGAACAAAGAAAGTTTAGAATGAGAGGCTGACATTTCACATTTAGTGTGTTGTTTAACAACTTTTTAACAGTCAACTATGACTTTCGGGGAACAAAAAAATGGCAGAATTATCGATCTGAAGATCCAACAATATAGGAAAGGAATAGCTCCTTCGAGGGATATCATCTCAATGTCATCGGAAAGTCCAGACTGGCTGACATACTGGTAGCTAATTTTTTGTAGTCAAGTCCCCACAGGTCTCTGGTTTAAGGGAGTTAAGTCTATCTTGAAGACAAAGAGGAAGAAGACATAACAAATTTTAGTTTTTTCACAACACAAGGCATTTGTGTCAAGGTGGCTATGTGTGTCAACATCAGGGAATCCCTCCTCCTGGGAGCCAAGAGGGAAGTCTCACAAAACTACAAAGGAAGGATGTTGTTCAAATCAATCCAGCTTCAGAGACATTCTAGTAGTGACAATTGCCCCTTTCCCAAAAAACAATAATGAAGCGTTCTGTGTGTTAACAACATAGCTTTAAAAAAAAGGTAAAACAAAATTTTGCACTTTTATAAAAATTGATTAAAAAAATAGTATTTTACTGTGTACATCCTCCAGAACTACATGGGTATCAAAAATGCACACACTTCACTTAGCATCTCTAACACCTTCAGCTGTTCGTGCCTGCTCTGTTTTGGCAATTCCATTTTCTGCAGAGCTATTTGCATCTTTGCCAGTATCAACTTTTCTCTTTTTTGCTTTGGGTACTCTCTCTTCTTTCTTTGCACGGCCCTTTTTAGACTTGGGCTCTAGTTTTGGATGAGCATGTTTCACAGACAACCTTGCAGATTTCTGTAGTTCATCCTTCACCTTGGCTTTATCTCCCTTTTATGCCCTTTAGCTTTTCTCTTGGGCATGGTGTATTTATCAAATGCTTTTCTCAAAGTATTGGGATGATTGCATTCTATTTCTTCAGGAATTTGAGTGCAGGCTGAACACTGAGTTTGAATTCTTTTTCCCTCCAGTCTGGCCCTAGACCATAATAATTTCTTCCTTCTGGTTACCAGACAAGGGTAGATAAAATGACTTCACTGTTCTGGGTTTAGGCAGAGGCAGATGTATGGTCATCTTTTTCTTGATTTTAGACTGGGTTCCCAGACACCTAGGTAAATCATTAGACAACTAACTTGGTGTGGGCTTAAAAAGAGATGAGTGCTGGGAACCAGCAGTTAGCGTAATGGCTATGTCGCTGGACTCCCACGTAGGCGACCGCGGTTCGCGTCTCGGACCCGGTGGCTTACAACTCACGCCGGGCGCGTGTGCGTGCGTGCCCAAGATCCTGAGAGGAGAATGGAGGAGAAGGGATTGCGGTGTGACCATCCCCCCTGGGGGGTGATTTCTCGCTTTCTGTCTCTCTGTCTCTCTCTGTCTGTCTGGCGAGTGCACACGCCCTATAGCAAAAAACCTCTCCAAAAAAAATGAGACGAGTGCTCTGGTACTTCCCTGGACCCAACTCAGGATAGAACTCTAGATGGCATCTATTTTTTTCCTTAGTCCCTTAAAATGATTAATCTATTATTTCCCAGGGCCTATTAATATTAATATTTATGTCGTTAAGAAATGGTCAAACTAATTATAGGCTTTAACTTTGTGTGTGGTTTAAAATTCTCTGGTAACTTTTAACATTGACTTCTTCATCCTCTTTAATATTTTGCAGAGGTCCTCAAATGTGCGTATGTGTGGCTCTTTATTTATCTTGCATAGATGTTAGTATAGATTGTGACTCTAACAACTTATGTCTCTCTTTAATTCTAGAAAAGTCTCCGCATTTTATTACAATATTACTTTTCATTTCTTGCTAATCACTTCTTATGGGGCTCCTGTTAGTTATTTGTTAAAGAATCTCAATCTAATTTCTTTTTGTGGGTTATCCTTCCCTCTCTCTTTCTGTCTTCATCAATAATCATCTGTGCTTTCCATTAATTAATATTAGAGTTTGCCTGGTCTATCGTGATTTTATTTAGTGGCCACATTGCTCATTTCTAAGACTTCTTATTGTTTCTTTGGCAGCTCTACCTGGTCTTGTTTCATTTTGTTTGTTTTTGCTCAGTAATTTCTCATTTTATGACTATTAATTCATCTTTTGAGAATTCAGCCCTTGAGAATAATTTTTCTATGGCCACCTAAACAAAGATGATCTTAGCTATTTAATGAATGATAAAATCACTCATTTGGATAGTTTTATAGCGCTTAAATAAATTTAGTATCTAGGGTGTTAGTCAATTGGGAATCTGAAATCACTGCAATTAAGTATCTTTGCAATTAAGTATCTTTTTAGGTGATGACCTATCACATTAATAATTCAAATAACTGACGCTAATTGCAATGAATAATGATAATATTAATAAAGATCTTTTTAAATGTATCAACAACACCAAGAATTTATATGACAGGAGTTGTATATTAAGGTACTAATCTAAAAGGGGATAAAATACATGGTCTCTGTTGTCAGGAGCTATAGAGAAAGTATCTAGAGTTTTAATATCCATTCAATACATTAAAAGATAATTGAGGGACCAGCAGTTGGCGTAATGGTTATGTCACTGATCTCCCATGTAGTTGACTGCAGTTCGAGTCCCAGACCTGGTGGCTTAAACTCATGCCAGGTGCGTGTATGTGCGTGCCCAAGATCCCAAGAGGAGAATGGAAGAGAAGGGATTGTGGCATGGCCATCCCCCCAGGGGGTTATTTCTCTCTTTCTGTCTCTCTGTCTCTCTCTGTCTTTCTGGCGAGTGCACGGGCCTTGTAGCAAAAAACTCTCCAAAAAAAAAAAAAAAAAAAAACATAATTGAACATGGGTCATCTGGAAGCATGGTGGTTAGGGCACTGGACTCCCACATGGCCAACCATAGTTTGAGTCCTAGACCTGGTGGCTTGCTGTGTCACTTTCTCTCTCTCTCTCTCTCTTTCTCTCTGTTTCTCGCTCTGGTGAGTGCATGTGCCCAACAGAAAATAAAAATAATAATAATTAATTAATTAAATTAAATATATATAAACCTGAAAAAAAGATCTTAACCAATACTAAGATAGTTGCATCATGATCTAGAGTGATTAGGAAGGCTGTACTGAACTGATGAAAGTTAAACTGAAGTAGTTTTAGGAAAGTAGTTCATTTCATTTATTTTCATTGGAAAAATGTCTGCATCAAATGAAAAGTACTGTAGCACAGTTGTTGCCTCATTAAATTAATATTTCTGTCTGACTCAATAGTCGGTAACTATGTTAAGGTGTGATAAGCTGCCTACTGTTGTTTTATTAACCCCCAAAGCCAAAAGAGAGTCTCAGCACCGTCAAGTCATGAGCAGCATAAACAGTGTAACTGACTTTCATTTCAAGGAACATCTTGGTCATCCAAAGTTATGAAATAAGGAAGTCATGAAAGTTAAAATAATCAGCCAGAAAAAATAATCCACTTATCTGACAGCTGGGGAAAGTGAAGGATTTGGATCTACATTTTAAATCAGCCTGAAAATATTGGCTGTTTTCGATTTCAAAACAACTCAACTGTAGAACCACATTCTGATTGTGGATATTTCCTTCTCGTTTCTCTCTCTTACTTATTCCTTTCACCACTGTCACCGCCACACACACACACACACACACACACACACACTCATAGACTTGCCTGATCCCTATTCCATATTTGTCCTCCATGGAAGAAAATCCTTACAATACTGTGTTTTCTGTATCAACTATGTGTCAAAGTATGATCTAAGCTTTAGTGAGACTTGAGGATTCTTCAGGAGGCCATAAAAAAAAGAGAATACTGTGCTTGAGTTCTGAAGAGAGCCCTATAAAAATTGAAATTTTAAAAATACTTAGTCTCGGGACCAGCAGTTAGCGTAATGGCTATGTCACTGGACTCCCATGTAGCCGACCACGGTTCAAGTCCCAGGCCCGGTGGCTTAAACTCATGCCAGGTGCGTGTGCGTGCGTGCCCAAGATCCCGAGAGGAGAATGGAGGAGAAGGGTTGCGGCGTGGCCATACCCCCTGGGGGGTGATTTCTCGCTTTCTGTCTCTTTGTCTCTGTCTGTCTGGCGAGCGCACGCGCCCTGTAGCAAAAACCTCTCCAAAAAAAAAAAAAAAAAAAAGATACTTAGTCTCTTGTATGCTCCCCCCACTCAATATATACCAATTATGTGTGCTCTATAGCAGAAACTGAAAGTCTGGAAGGTACAGTAGCAGGGAGGGCAACTATAGATACTAGAGGTGGTCAGGAAAGGGTGGGTAATGGAGGGAGGGAGGGAGATAGTAAGGATAGGAGAAATAAAAGGGAGGGGAATGGAGGGAGGGAGGGGAACAGGGGAAGAAAAAGGAAAAATAGTATGTTTGACCAAAAAGTGAAAAGCCATTTGCTGCTGCTGATGTGTATAGTTATGTCTTTGTTTTGACTGATATGCATGGTTATCATGCTGGAAAAAGAAATGTTATACACTGTAAAGATATATGTGATTAAATGTACTATTAAAAGAAATGTGAGGGGACCGCAGTTAGCGTAATGGCTATGTCGCTGGACTCCCACGTAGTCGACCACGGTTTGAGTCTTGGACCCGGTGGCTTAAACTCACTCCGGGTGCGTGTGTGTGCGTATCCAAGATCCCGAGAGGAGAGTGGAGGAGAAGGGATTGCGGCATGGCCATCCCCCCGGGGAGGGGGTGATTTCTCGCTTTCTATCTCTCTGTTTCTCTCTGTCTGTCTGGCGAGCGCATGCGCCCTATACCAAAAACCTCTCCAAAAAAATAAAATAAAAATAAATAAAAGAAATGTGAAATAAATAAAAATGAAAAGAAATACTTAGTCTATGTCAGGTGCTGAGAAAAGCATTTACGTTTATCTCATTTAATTCTTACAATAGCCCCCAGAGGCAGGTCCTGTTACTTTATCATCCTCATTTTACTGATGACAAGACTAAGACTCAGAAAAGATGCCACTTCTCTGTGTCCTCACCTAGCAGAAGTGACTCAAAGACCCTAATTGTAATATGCACCATTGTTTCAGGAACACTAACAAAGTGCTGTGGATTAAACATATTTCTTGGTGGGGAGTGGGGAATCCTGTCACAAGTATCTCTTATGAAAAGATGCAGCATGGGTCACCTACTTATAGGTCTCTTCCTCTTTTTTTTTTTGAGAGATTTTTGCTATAGGGCGCGTGCGCTCGCCAGACAGACAGAGAGAGACAGAGAGGCAGAAAGCAAGAAATCACCTCCCAGGGTGGATGGTCACGCCGCAATTCCTTCTCCTCCAATTATCTTCTCGGGATCTTGGGCACGCACGCACACGCGCCCGGTGTGTTTTAAGCCACCGGGTCCGGGACACGAACCACGGTCGACTACATGGGAGTCCAGAGACAAAGCCATTACACTAACTGCTGGTTCCCTAGGTCTCTTCCTCTTCCAGATCCAAGGAAAATATTCGGTTATTTTTTACTGAGAAAATAGTAACTGCAGTCATTTCCCCAATAACAAATATTTACTTCACTAGCAATATCTCTCGGTTTCTGTGCCATTTTATGTTTGTTTGTTTGGTTGGTTTTTTGGGGGGGTTGGTTGTGTTTTGTTTTTTAGGAATTATTTAATTGAGCTTTATTTATTTATTTATTTATTTATTTATTTATTTATTTATAATTTGACCAGAGAGGGACAGAGAGAGAGAAAGTGAGAAAGCAACCCACCGGGTCCGGGACTTGAACTGCAGTCAGCCATGTGAGAATACAGTGCCCTTAACCACCATGCCACCTGCTGGCCCCCTGGCTTGTTCTGTTTATTTGTTTGTTTGTTTGTTTGTTTTGCAAGAGGACATGTGTGTTCACCAGAGAGAGAGAGAGAAAGAGTGAGGGCAAGAGAAAGAAAGCCCCCTCAATGGGACTTGGTCATACCACAATCCCTTTTCCTTCATTTTGCCATCCTGTCAGGGTTTGGGGCCTGCACACATATGTGTCTGGTGTGTTTCCCAGGTTACAAGGACTGGGATTTGGACATTGGCGGGTCGTGTGGGCTCCAGCTGCTAACGCACAGCACTTAACACTGGGCCATTGTGTCCCGGGGTCCGCCTGTGTGTTTTACCTTTCTCTGCACACAATAACCTCTCATCTCAATGGCAAATGGTAGATAAACTATTCTGAAGATTTTTAAATAACATTTAAAGTTAACATGCATGCATGATAATAATGCACATTGTTGAAGTGATAGCGATATGAACAACCAAGATAGTCCTCGGTCGACAGGCTATCAGCTGAATGAGCAAGGCCGAGTTCGTGTATCTGATAATCACGAGCCATTTCGTCTTCAGCAAGTGTAAGATGCTGCAGGTTGCTAACACCTATCCTGATTCATAAATGTGAAAACAATGTGCACCTTCAAATGAACAGATATTATAAAAATAAATTATATATATATGCACACAATTATGTGACATAAACCATATCCAAAGCAAATAAATTTGCTAACACAAAGTCTTCTCATTGCTGTTCCCATTTTGACAACTTCAAGTACACTTCAAAGGTGCACCATTATTGACCTGTGAGCTGGCCTAGTTTTATAAACTGGACTATAATTTAAGCACTGTTCTCATAAAATGAAGATAATTGTAGTGGGAGCACTCTGAAGGACATCCTTTGCTCTCCCTACATACACCCAGTGAGGAGTGTCTAAACCACCCCGAATGTAGTTGCCCTGCAGGAACCGACTTTAGCTGACGTTAGCGAAGAGACACTTTCTCAGCTCTCTGGTGATTGTAAATGTCTGCCTGAAGGATGAGGGGAATAGATGCTGCTTTGGACCGTTAAGTCCAAGCCAGTTCTCAGGCTCTGGGCTGGTCCTGCGGGAGAGACACTACAGGTGACCCCACTGCCATAGCTTATCTCCTTCGGCAACCCTGGGAACATACACGTGTGACCCAGGGTCCTTCACACTGTCGTTTGGTGCGCTTAACTTTTCTTCTTCTTTCCTTCTTCTTCTTCTTCTTCTTCTTCTTCTTCTTCTTCTTCTTCTTCTTCCTCTTTCTTCAGAGGTTTTGCTACAGGGTGCGTGTGCTCGCCAGAGAGACAGAGAGACAGAAAGCAAGAAATTACCCCCCGGGGGGATGGCCACACCACAATCCCTTCTCCTCCATTCTCCTCTCAGGATCTTGGGCACGCATGCACACACGCCCGGCGTGAGGTTTTTTTTTTTTTGGAGAGGTTTTTTTGCTATAGGGCGCGTGCGCTCGCCAGACAGACAGAGACAGAGAAATAGAAAGCAGGAAATCACCCCCCAGGGGGGATGGCCACGCCGCAATCCCTTCTCCTCCATTCTCCTCTCGGGATCTTGGGCACGCACGCACACGCGCCCGGCGTGAGTTTAAGCCGCCGGGTCCGGGACTCGAACCGCGGTCGACTATGTGGGAGTCCAGCGACATAGCCATTATGCCAACTGCTAGTCCCAGTGCACTTAACTTTTCTAATGTTGGAAACTATGTAGGCAAACGAGAGTTTATTTTCTTGAACCAACCCTAAATGGCAACATCTTTTGACATTGATTGTTGTCAAATTTCCAAGAAATGTGTTTAAAAGGTTTAAGAAATCTCAATAAGCAAAAAGCATGCGTGCATGATCTCATCCTGTCCACTAAGAGAAGTAGGTGCCATTACTATGTTCATTTTGTGGATGGAAAATGAAGGATCGAGGCCACAGCCAAGAGGGGCAAAGAAGGTATTTAAATCTGAGCTTATCTGACACCAAAACCTCTGCTTCCATGATTTAAAGAATATTCGCCTGGCAAACTCTCCTGAAATATAACCTGCCAGTTCAATTAAAAATAGCTTTCCATGCAGGAGGCTTCTAAGAAAGTGAGGGAGAAACACCAAGTTCACTCCTGAGTGTTCAGAGTGAGCGAATGCTTTACCCTGAGGAGGGGGGTGAAGCTCAGCTGACATGCCATTCTCCAAACACAGCAGGCTTCGTCTTTCTCTGACACACCAAAGTCTATAGGATCCCAATTTTCCAAGGACCACTCAACCCTTTAATGTTTGCCTTAAGAGAGACTATAAAATAGGCTTCCATGCATACCTGCATACCTGGCCAAGTCTGAAATGCAAAGCTGTAGGTCAGCTGCAGAGGTGAGAGTGGGAAGGCAACACTGCACAATGCTGGAGCCTCATGGAAGGCCCAGGTTCAGTTCCTGGACCAGCCAAATACTCCAGGCACATACTTGTGCTCCTAGCTGACTGAGAATGGGGCAGGAGTATGGCTGGGTGGTGAGACTCTGTGAAAGAGCTCTCTCTTCTCCCATCTCTCTCTCTCATTTTTAAGAATGGCAAAATTGGGAAATCCAGCTAACTGTGAAGAGGGAGAAAGAGAGACTCCAAGGTTGAAATGGAGGCACCGAGTCATAGAAATATTCTTTCTCGGATGCTCTTACTCTGGTTTGGTCCCAGATCTCAGGCCCAGACAGAGAACCCATGCAGGTGGGAAACTGTGAAGTCCAGGGGAGTGTGGAGGTTACTACCAGCAAGAGCTCCTGAACAGGCCATTTTTGGGGTGATTTATTAAGCAGCAAAACATATGTACTTAAATTTAAAAAGAAAGAAAGGAAGCAAAGAGATGGAATGGAGGGTGAGAGGGTTGGACTTGGAAGTTATGATAATTCCCCAGGTCAGATGCAATGAGGACCTAAACTATAGGAATTGTCAGGGAAAGAAATTCATCTTTGATGTGACCCACAAATCTGAAATCCTCTAAGGCCTGAAAGACATGCCAAAAAACAAGAGCCAGAATCTCCATTGTCAAAGCCTTCAAAATCGGACGATAAACCATCACATATTTTGGTAGCTGTCCCAGGAAGGGGCTACTTATAACAGAAGAGCATGTTTTCTTTTGCAGGGTGGTCAGGCTTTGGACACAGAGAAGCTTTGTTAATCTCATTGACAAGTCCTTCAAAGGATTGTTTTGAGAGGACTGCTTTTAGGAACAAATAAAAATGTAGGTGAAGGGAGGGGTGGGTAACAAGCCTAGTAGCCCCTGGCATCCCTCCCACTCCCTAATTTCATCCTCTCTTTTGTCCTTTAGCTCATTTATTTTATGTGAACATAATCTTTTTCTACCCAAAAGAAATAATAATAAGCCTGGTTTTCCCAGGGCTGTCCTAGTGCTTAACACCAAGACAGTTGCTTAGAAATAACAACTTGTGAAGTGTCGCTCTCTTAGAATTCAAATAATTACAATCATAGAAATAGAGAGAGTAATAATAGATACCAGAAACTGTAAGGGGAGGTTCAAGTGGAAGGATTCAGAGAAAAATTTTCTTTTTCTTTTTCGAGAGAGTTTTGCTATAGGGCATGTATGCTCACCAGAGAGACAGAGAGACAGAGAGAGACAGAGAGACAGAAAGTGAGAAATCAGCAGGAAGGTGAATCTGAACCCCTATCTGTCACCATTAACAAAAATCAACTCAAAGTGGATCAAAGATCTAAACCTAAGACCTCAAACTAAAAAACTACTGGTGGAAAACACTGGGGAAACTCTGGGAGACACTGAGGTAGGCAAAGACTTCTTAAGCAAGACCCCCTCCCAAAGCTCAAACAATAATCCCCAAAATAGACAGGTGGCATTACATCAGATTAAGAAGTTTCTGGGGACCAGCAGTTAGTGTAATGGCTATGTCGCTGGACTCCCATGTAGTCAACTGCGGTTTGATTCCCGGACCCGGTGGCTTAAACTCATGCTGGGCGCGTGTGTGTGTGCCCAAGATCCCGAGAGGAGAATGGAGGAGAAGGGATTGCGGTGTGGCCATCCCCCTGGGGCGTGATTTCTTGCATTCTATCTCTCTGTCTCTCTCTGTCTGTCTGGTGAGCACACGCGCCCTATGGCAAAAACCTCTCCAAAAAAAAAAAAGGTTCTGCACAAAAAAGGACACAGTAATTAGTGTGAATTGGCAACCTTCGGAATAGGAGAGAATTTTTGTTAATTATGCCTCAGATAAGGGACTGATAACCAGAATACACAGGAAACTCAAGTAGCATACCTAGAAGAAACTGATTAACCCAATTAAAAGATGGGAAAAATGAACTGAAAAATAATTCTATAAGGAAGACATATGAACAGCCAAAAGGCACATGAAAAAATGCTCAACATCCCTCATCATAAGGGAAATACAGATCAAAACTACAATGAGATACCACCTAACCCCAGTCAGAATGACTAAGATGTAAAAAAAAAATGATAAGTGCTGAAGGGGATGTGGTGAAAGGGGAACTCTCCTACATTGTTGATGGGAATGTAAGTTGGTCCAGCCACAGTAGAGAACAATATGGAGGCTCCTAAAAGAACTTCAAATAGAATTACCATGCAACCCAGCAATTCCATTCCTGAGTATCTACCCAAAGGACAGGAGAACTCTCAGTTGGAAAAACACTTGCACAACTGTATTTATTGCAGCATTATTCACAATTGCTAAGACATGGAACCAACTCAAATGTCCACATACAGATGAATGGATTGAAAAAGTGTGGCACATATACTCAATGGAATACTATTCAGCCATTAAAAAAGACAAGATTCTGGCATTTGATACAAAGTGACGAACATGGAAGATTTATTGCTGAATGAGGCAAGTCAGGCTATGAAATAGAGACATTGTATATCTCCACTTAACATATACCGACTGTCTATACTCCAGACTGAAAGACTGGAGGACATAAAAGCATTGATAATTGTTATGGACATTGGAGACAAAGTGGAAAGAGAGTGGGAGAGGGGAAGAGTGCAGGAAGGGAAGTTGGAGAGAAAATGGAGAAGTCAGACATTTGTGGGACCTAGATATGGTTTGTTGCCTGTTGATAATGTGTAGTATTCTCAACTTGCCTGGTGTGTGGCATATATAATGTTGAGTAAAATCTCTTCACAATCTAAATGGTACATAGTGATTGAATGTATGATGATAATGATGATGATAAAATTTTAAAAAATGTAAAAGGGGAAAATCACTCCCTGGGGGGGATGGCCATACTACAATCCCTTCTCCTTCACTTTCCTCTTAGGATTTTGGGCATGCACACGCATGTGTCCAGTATGTTTTCAGCTGCTGGGTTCAGGACTCGAATAACGTGGACTACGTGGGAGTCCAGCGATGTAACCGTCAAGCTATCTGCTAGTCCCCAGAGAAAAAGTTTATAACAGACCTAAGATGCATGTAAATAAGAAGAGGTTGTAGACTGGTGTAGCACAGCAGAGTAAAAACCAGGGACAACTCAAAACATACTTCCAAAAAATAATACAAGTGGAACTATTATCAAGTATGTAGAACATAAAGTAATGTTCAGTCTTGAAGATGAATGTGTATATATCCTTGATTTGATTAGTACACACTATATGCCTGCTTTGAAAAACCATACCATACCCCACAAACACGTACATCAAATATATGTAAACCAGAAATCAAAACTTAAAAAGTTGAAAACAAAAGTGAAATAATAATGTAATGATAATTACAACTGGCCCCTCTACTTGTAAATCTGTAGGGAGAGGAGGAATTTGAAAATAATCCCTGAGGCTCCTCCTTTCCTTCCAGTAAGAGAGGCTTTGAAGGCTTTACCCAATTACACTTACCCTAATGCTGTGTGTGTGTGTGTGTGTGTGTGTGTGTGTGTGTACGCACATGTGCATGTGTGTGCACTGTAAGTAACTACCAATTAGAAAAGACTATTAGGCATATTTGCACACCTCGGTGGTGGGAGTTCTCAAAAGGAGCTGGTTTGCAGCTGAGCCCATCGGGGATTATCCAACTAGAGCCCTGCTCCTCCCAGGTCCTACTCCGTGACATTAACTCTAGTTCAGTGTCCTGATTTTACCTAAGAGTCATCTTAGTGATCAAGTCTGTGTCCTGCCCAGCTGCCCCTGGCTCCCTTGTGCAGTTCTATCCTCCCTTGCTGCTTCTAATGTCTTCTACTCTTGCCCTTCTAGGGGGCTGCACAAGGGCTTAGTCTGTGTGCCTGTACCTGTAGGGAACCAGAAGACCTAGTAAGTTGTTCTGCCTCAGGGCAGCCCTTATCCAATGACCAAGGGTGCAGGAAAGAAAGCCCAGGCCCTTGCCTCGAGCTCTCAGAGAGCTCCTGCAGAATCAGGTTGGAGCCACTGAGGGTGGGCATCACACCATCCCATTTGTGTGGGATCACACCCCGCCTTGACTTTCTCTTACTAGTCTCCCCTGGGAACACTTCTGATGCATCACTTAGGTCCTCTTCTGGAAAGTTCAGTCTCAGACACTCCAATAGCTCGTTTGAAGCAGATTTCTGGCCCATCTCCAGGGGTTCTGGGTCAGTAGGTTTGGTGTGGACTCAATTCTACCTTTTTAACAAGCATCCCCAATTATTCGGAAGCAGGAAGTCCATGGACTCCACATCCAGAATGGTCCAAAATGAGTGACCGGGACTTGAAGAAATGTACCCTTGTGAGTATCATGTGATTGATGGTCTTAACAGAAGGGTGAGGATGAGGGTCCTGACGCTGAGGTGAGGGCACCTCTGTGGAAACATTAAGGCCACAGAACACTCAGAAAATACTCGCCATCTCTTGCAAAGGAACCTCCTCAATCTGCCCACATAGTGCTCACACCAACACATCAGCCTCTGGCCCCAGGGAGACGTAGGACTCTTCAAAGCCAAACATCCTCCCCCATTTTTCACAGCTTGTGCTGGTCTCTTATGCATGTGGCCAGTCAGGAGGTGATTGCCTGT
>JAKSZU010000027.1:23356937-23426937 GCA_026018925.1 Tupaia tana | reverse complement strand
GAATAAGGGATAAAGCAAGGAAAGGAGTGGTTGGTGTGTACACTCAGAGCCCAAAGATGCTGATCAAGGAAACTTGCACTAATTTTTGATGAATTATTCGAGAAAACAGACATGTCTGTTGAATTAAATCACCAGGTTTTGCCTCCACAGCCTTTACCAGAATATTTAATTGCAGGAAAAACTAAAGCATCAAGATACTCCAAACTTCTGCCTTTTGAAGTTGGACAGCGTTCGGGGTTCAGTGCTCGGTGTTAGACCTCCGATGGATTTAAATGTTTTGGGGACAGTCTGTGGTCATAGGAAGACTGAAGAGCAGTTGACCCTCCCTTAGGCCATCTCGCCTTTGCATTGGCCTTTCTTTCACTCAGCTCTCTCGTGACTCAAGGCCTCTTCTTCCATATTATAATCATTTATACTGGAAGAGTAAAAATAAAATTTAAGTTTTTTCTCATTGATTTCTTCCTTGAGACAGACACTGAGAGAAAGAGAGAGAGACAGCAACCCTAACAAGTTCCTCGTGCTGTGATCTCCCCTCAGGCCGACTCAGCCAGGATAACTGGTGTGTGCACACGTGCCTGGCAGGCACAGAGAGCCCTCACATACAAGCCTGGGACCCTCCCATGTGTCCTCAGCATCGATGAACATTGTACCATCATTGCGATATTGTAGCTGGCCAAGAAGAGTAAAATTAACATATGTATTCCATGCCAGCTCTGGGGCACAGTCAGTCATGCTGAGCTGGGGAGTTGGAAGCCACATGCCAGCCATGGTGAGAGTCTCTAGCCTGGTTGGCCTAAGAGCACGCGGAGCATGTGTGTGTGTGCCCAGGATCCTGGCAGGCTGAAGGCCTGGTGGGAAGGGATTGCAGCATGACTGAGCCTTACAAAGCATGCCTCTATCTTCTGCATGTGTTCTAGCATTCATTTTAAAAAAAGAAAGAAGATGGTCACTTAGAATGTATTCCAATAAAAGAATTTCTTTCAGAGAGGGAGTTGTCTTTTGGGAAATTTGTTGATAAATTGCTAGAGGATGGAAGAGAGCCCTGGAGGGCCTGGTCTGAACAGATGGAAACAAACGAGATGACTGAGGTGTTCTATAAGGATAAAAACAGCAATTGGGAAATAGGGACACAGCAGAGAAGAGAAAAGGCTCTTTTGGGAACTGCCACCTTAGACGACAAAAAATGAAACCTGGTCATTCTTTTTGAACAGTGCTAATGACTACAACAGTGGTTCCCAAACTTTCTTGAGTCATAGCACCCTGAGTATCTCTAAAAATTTTTCATGGTGCTCTCCAGGTCAAAAGAAAAACCCAGTTGTTCTTTTATTACGTAGTAAGCCCAAAAAAGCACAATAAGTCCGAACAATTTAGTAGCAGTTTAAAATAGCAATATAAATTTAAATCAAAAATAATTTCATTTACTGTGAAATAACCACAATGTACTAACCAGATGCATGCGCCCCGATGTGCACATCTCTCAAACCTTAGGATAAGGGTGGACGCCACCTCCTTCATTTTCTGTTCATGTCAGTTTTAGTCCCTGCTTGCTTTTTATCTCCCAACCCTGAACACCCAGATTCACGAAGGTTAAGTATCATCGAAAGGACATAGCGCAATCTGCTGTTGAAACAGTGTACTACTTTGAGCCATTGACTTGGACCATTCCTGCGAGATGGTGAATTTCACTTGGTTTTCTTGAAGATCTAAAATATCCCACAGCACCTCTGTATGTTGCCCTGCTTTGGGGCGTCTTGGCGCATATTTTTAACTTGCTGGTGTTCACTGCCATGTCAGGTCCTTCTGCTTTTCCCAACTTTCAGCAAATTCGAATAAACCCAAAAGGGACTTGTGTGAGTCTGAAAGTGGATGAGAGCCAAAGACAGTTCAGTGAGGCAGCTGGGTACAGCATGCATGGGTGGGAAGAAGGGCTGAAAACAGAACAACTTGGCAGAGGTGGGGCTCACTGTGAGCTGTGGCCACGTGATCAGGACCTCTGGCATCTTGGCAGAGACCTCAGGGTGGCAGTTCACATTCCACAAAGTAAGGAAGAGAATTTGGCTGGTCTTCAAACCGAATACGAATAACACTAGTTAGCTTTTTTTTTATGAGTTAGACACTATTATCTCAGTTGTTGGCAAGGTCTGTGGGGTATTTAATGTAAATTACCATCATTGCTTAGCCTAAAATTGGAGTCATGTGATTGTGAGAACAAAGGAAAACAGCCTTCTTTCTTTCTCTCTTCTTTTTCTTTCTTTCTTTCTTTCTTTCTTTCTTTCTTTCTTTCTTTCTTTCTTTCTTTCTTTCTTTCTCTCTCTCTTTCTTTCTTTCTTTCTTTCTTTCTTTCTTTCTTTCTCTTTCTTTCTTTCTTTCTTTCTCTTTCTTCTTTCTTTTTCTTTCTCTTTCTTTCTTTCTCCCTTCCTTCTTTCCTTTCTTCCTCTTTTTTCTTTATTTTTTTTCTTTCTTTCTCTCTTTCTTCTTTCTTTCTCCCCTTCCTTCTCTCTCTCTCTCTCTCTCTCTCTCTCTCTCTCTCCTTTCTTTCTTTCTCTTCTTTCTTCTTTCTTCCTTTTTTCTCTTTGCTAGAGGAAGCACATACTTGCAGAAGTAGAAAAGGAGAGAAGAGTGCACTCCTCGTAAGGAATGGTCACACCACTATCCCTTCTCCTCCATCTCGCCTTCCTTTCAGGATTTTGGGTAAGTGTGCATGTACACACATTCACAGTGTATTTTTCAAGTGGCTGGGTCTGGGACTTGAACCACATAGTCAGCCATGTGAAATCCAGCTATTGTAACCAGGTGGCCCCAAACCACCTTCTATCTAATGTAGTTTGATGACAAAGGGATCAAGGTGGAGGCCATCCTAATAGAACAATAGTGCCACATCGAACTAGAAATTTGCCCTTTGGCTGAATTCATTGCTGTGCCTCACTTTCCTTGTTCTATGTGAACTGTCCTGCTAATCTGTTGTCATGTGAGAGACAATAAAAATTAGTTCATACTTAGTGACTTTTTGAGTTTATATTTCCAATTGCTAGGGCAGGGTTAGGTCCAGGTCAAGAATTTTCTGTAAACAGCCAGGAGGTATGCTCTGAGGGTGTCCACACCAACTTTGTAACAGCTACTCAGTTTTGCAGTGGTAGCATGAAAGCAGCCATAGACAATACCTAAAGGAATGAGCATTGCTGTTTCCCAATAAAACTTTATTTACAAAAAAAAGACAGTGGGCCGTATTTGGCCCATGGGTGACCATTTTCAAATCTCTGATCTAGGAACTGGCAATTCATGATAGAATATATGTGATATAATTCAGCAGCTGCTGTAACAAAATAACCAGTGGCAATGAGTTTTCCATGATCAAGATGAAAAGTAGAGTCTTTCAGGGACCAGCAGTTGGCGTAATGGCTATGTCACTGGACTCCCATGTAATTGACCACAGTTCGAGTCCTGGCTTAAACTCACGCCAGGTGTGTGTGTGTGCGTGCCCAAGATTCCAAGAGGAGAATAGAGGAGAAGGGATTGTGGCATGGCCATCCCCACCGGAGGGTGATTTTTTGCTTTCTGTCTCTCTGTCTCTCCCTATCTCTCTAGCAAGCGCACATGCCCTATAGCAAAAAACCTCTCCAAAAAAAAAGAGAAGAGTCCTTCATAAGATTGCCATAACCACCCAAATTCAGATGCCAGCTGAGAGTTTGGGAGTCCTCGGGGTCATCCTCATTCTGACCAATTGTCACTAGAATTTAAGGATTACCTAGAGACTTTTGAGTTGGATAATTTGCTAGAACTACTTACAGAACTGAAAAAAAAAGTGCTTAATTTTAGTATTACAATTTTATGATAGCAAAAGAGAAATAGAATTAGAATCAGAATCAGAACTAGAGTTAGAATTAGAATTAGAGTTAGAGTTAGAATCAGATGACGTAAGAGACGCATAGGGTGAGGCCTGGGAGGAAAACTAACACAAAGCTTTGAGTATTCTTCTCCCATGGAGTTGGTGATGTTACCTTCCCCCAACTATGATTTGCAACAACATTTGAGAGTATTGCCAACCAGGGACGTTCACGTGACCTTCATTGTCCAGTATTTTTACCGGGGCTCGATCACTGCCTGTGTTGGCTGATCTTTAGTCTCCAGTCCCTCCCAGAGGTTGTGACTAAAACACTTACTTTCTATTTACTAAGCTATAACTGGAGAGAGGTCACAACTGAGAGGGCATGTTCTCGCAATGCCATCGTGTCACATGATGAGGCTGTCCAGTGGCCAAAGCTACTTGTATCAGGCAAGGCAGTTGAGGGGCCCAGAGATCAGCTTTTTGCGCAGAAGACAATGGCCAGAACTAGTTTTTGGTAAAGTTAATGCTTCGTTACACAATCATATCTAATAGCTTAAAAATACCTCAATTTTACGGCTTCCATTGATTCCTGTTTCTTCATTTCTTCATTAAAGCAGCACGTTCGTACCATTCTAATAGCCTCCGAGGTTTACCAGGTCTCCTTGGTTCTGTCCTGTCCCCAAGTCGTGCTGCTTCTCTGCTGACGACCCTCCGATGGCTCTCACCTCAGATGAAAAGACAATCCTTCCACCCCTGTACAGGCCCTCGGTGATCTGGCTCCTGTCCCCTACTGCCTTCATCTCCCTCTCCTCCGACTCCTCACTCCACTCCAACCACGTTGGCCTCTGTCCCATTTTTTTTTTTTTTTTTTTTTGGAAAGGTTTTTTTTTTTTTTTTTTTTTTTTTTTTTGCTATAGGGCGCGTGCGCTCGCCAGACAGACAGAGAGAGACAGAGAGACAGAAAGCGAGAAATCACCCCCCAGGGGGGATGGTCACGCCGCAATCCCTTCTCCTCCATTCTCCTCTCGGGATCCTGGGCACGCACGCACACGCGCCCGGCGTGAGTTGTAAGCCACCGGTCCGAGACGCGAACCGCGGTCGACTACGTGGGAGTCCAGCGACATAGCCATTACGCTAACTGCTGGTTCCCACCTCCTTCCCATTCTTTGCACAGGCCAGGCCTGCTCCTTTGCATTAGCTGTTCTCTCTGCCTGATATGCAAGTAGACCCCAGGCATCCACGTGGTCATCCCATCCCTCCTTCAAAGCTGTGCCCAAATGTGTTAAATTAAACTATTTTGACCTAAAACAGTTGTTGTATCCTCACACTCGGTTTCCTCTGAATAAGCCAAAATTGTACACGGTAGGCTGTTTTTCCTGACCTGGTTGCTAGGTTACAGCCAATCACAGCAGCCAGGTTTCAGTCATTCAAAGGAATTCCACCTTTTAAACCGTGTTACTACAGACAAACTTGAGAATGTAACCAGTGATTTCTCTGTCTCACTCCCTCACTCTCACTTATGCTTTTTTCTACAACACTTTCCTGTTCTGCTGACTTAAATGCCAAGCTGACCAATTCGGGGACAACTTCCTGGTTTAAGTAGTGTTAAAATTTGCTCTTTTAAAACTCTACTCTAGGGGCCAGCAGGTGGCGTGGTGGTTGGGCTGCTGGACTTCCACATGGACGACTTCAGTTTGAGTCTCGGACCTGGAAGCTTGCTCTCTCTCTCTCTCTCTCTCTCTTTCTCTCTCGTGAGTGCATGTGCCCTGTGGCAAATTATAAATAAATACATACATAATTCTTAAAATCAGAAAACACCTCTATTAAATCAGTTGGTTTATTTTTCTTTTTAACAGTTTCGGCATCAGAAGCAGGATCTAAAGGAGAACTTTCAGGGACTCCCTGGAGCAGCGGGGACCCGTGGGGCCCTTTGGTGTCCATTGCTCTCTAATGGCAACTGGGGATTGTGGGTAAGTTCTCCCTCAGGTTTGGGCTCCACAGCCTTGTGTTTAGAACACTCTGAGTTTTATATGAGCAAATTTTGGTCCAAACTAGGTTTGGAGTTGCAACAGAAACTGGACAGGGTCCAGGATTAGATTGGATTAGGTAATGAACTGGTTTGGATCCAGTTGTCTGACTGGGTCAGACAGAAACTAGCAGTAAATAGCTATTACTGTGGTGGTGGCAACAAAATTTTAGTTAAAAATTTAAAAAAAAAAGTTTTTTCTCATGAGATTTTTATGTTGAATATCTTAGTTCCTTTTTCACATGCTTAGTAAAAGATAATTGGTTAAATTGGTAAAGGAGGTCTCAGAGCCAATGCCTGGATAAATTATTTTCCCCTTAGGTTTCTCTTGGCTTAAAGAGACTCAGAATCTATGTAAAAGATGAAATTCCTAATTGTAGAGATCAAAGTACTTCCTGGAAGTACTAATATTTACAAAAGTGGTGAAATTTTAGTAACATGATTTAAAACGACTATGGCCATTATACAAATATTCTATATGAACAAAACTGTTCTTTAAAAAGCATAATTAAAATTGAGGGTTCCCAGTTTAGATCCATCCAGGGATGCCCATTGATAGACAAAAGCTTCTTAAAAATTTAATTCTATTTTATCTCTTGTAAGACTCAATAAACGATAAATGATAGGCTTAAGTGCCATAAAAAAGTTCTACCAAAGTTTTTGCTTTGTTACTAGCCTGTCCAAAGCAAAAAGAAAGTTAGATAAAAGACTTATTAGAACGGTTTCCTACAGGTCAAACTGGGTGTTGCTTGTTAAACAATATCCAAACACTATCCATACTAACACACAAGCATTAAAAACGGTTCCTTCGCCTTCATTTATGGGCTCCACCTTAAAATCAGTAATTAATTTTAAAATGTGCTTTGTTTAAAAGGCCGCATAGCAACTAAATGGGTCTTCAAAAATACAACTTTAGGACAAATTAGTGTCTATTTAAAAATCTTGAAAAAAAATCCACATATTTATAAATACATCCCTATTAGGTCACTAAACTTTCCGAGAGTAAAAAATACAAAAGTTTAAATGTATAACATAAGCCAGCTGCAAACAGTACAGTTGTTCAAGACGTGACTTAAAAAAACCCAACTGGGGCTCAATCCCAGCCCTGTATGCTGCTTAAAAAAGGCAAATGTATACATGCCCCTTAACCTCCACTATTTAAAAAAAAAGAGAGACAAAATAATTGCTATGTGACCCCTTCCTGTTGGGAGTATTTTTCCCTTCTTCCCAGTCTAACTGAGACACCTGCCCACTGACAATCTACTTAACAATTCTCACTTTAATCACCCTGTATCTGTTATGTGCCTTGACAATACAAACTTCCTACCTGGTTTAACCTACACATTGTACCGATTAAATAAATATTTGGGGTTAGAACAACTAAAGGCAAAATTAACAATTAAAAAATAATGCTAAGATAAGTGTTATTAAGTAAAACCAAGTTATTCATTGTTTTGACAGACTCAAAAAAATCTGATTATTATCAGCCACAGCATTAGAGAGTTTCTCCTCTGGACTAGTAGAAAAACTGACCAGTTTAAGTTCCTTGTAAAAAATGTTGAGATAAGCAATTATTGACAAAGCTGTAGAAGCCAGGGTGGAGGTAATACAAAAAACTCTTAGATCCTTATTGTAACACAGGTATCTCTGCAAGGTTAAAATATAAAGCATTCTCATTTTCCTTAAAAAAAATTAAAAAATAAAAAACTTTTCCAAAAACTGAAATCTTTCGTTTGTGTGTGTGTATACATACATACATGTTATATAGTGTGTATATGTCTATATAATAGAAGGCTTTAAAAAAATTCCATTCAATTTATAAAAAGTGCTTATACAAATTAATTTCAATGCTTTTCAAGCTCATGTGACTTAAGTAAATAAGCTGGTTTGGGAACCAGCAGTTAGCGTAATGGCTATGTCGCTGGACTCCCACGTAGTCGACCGCGGTTCGCGTCTCGGACCCGGTGGCTTACAACTCACGCCGGGCGCGTGTGCGTGCGTGCCCAAGATCCCGAGAGGAAAATGGAGGAGAAGGGATTGCAGCGTGACCATCCCCCCTGGGGGGTGATTTCTCGCTTTCTGTCTCTATGTCTCTCTCTGTCTGTCTGGCGAGCGCACGCGCCCTATAGCGAAAAAAAAACCTCTCCAAAAAAAAAAAAAAAAAAAAAAAAAAGCTGGTTTCAAATATAATAAAGAAGTTTCATAAATAAAAATCTTTACAGTTTCTAACATATAGTTTTTTCAGGGCTTTTTGATCAGACAATATCATAATTGACTTAATATAGTTGGTTTAATAAAATAGCTGATATTTATGTTATATGTTACATAGTACATATCTGGTCAACAGAAAAAATAGATCAATGACTAGCCTTCTCTAATATTTTATCACAGACAATCAAAAAAATGTTTTAAGTGCTGTTAAATAAGACTAATTTTCCTAAAGTTTGATTTTTGGTTCTCTTATAGTTCAGTTACAGAACTGATGACTGAAAGTAGTAAAAACTAAATCTTCTATGGGACCAGCAGTTAGCGTAATGGCTATGTCGCTGGACTCCCACGCAGTCGACCGCGGTTCGAGTCCCAGAACCAGTGGCTTAAACTCACGCCAGGCATGTGTGCATGCGTGCCCAAGATCCCGAGAGGAGAATGGAGGAGAAGGGATTGCGGTGTGGCCATCCCCTCTGGGTGTGTCTCTCTGTCTCTCTCTGTCTTTCTGGTGAGTGCATGTGCCCTATAGCAAAACCCTCTCCAAAAAAAAAAAAAAACTAAATCTTCTAAAAACATTTTATACGTGATCCATATGTTGGTCTTTGGGTTATTTTTTGTTATCTCTAGATGTCATATCCAAATGCTGTAGTCTGCCTTGTATTCTATTTTTAGTTTTGGTGCCAACAGACCCCGAGTTAACCCTTTTTTCATTCCTAAGGTGCTTAGAGAACATTTAATTTTCATTTTCTGCTGACAATTAAGTCAAATATTTAAGCTTTTTGCTATATTTGACGAAGTCTCTCCAAAATCAAATTTTAAATTATTTTCATCATAAAATAACTTTTGGATGTTTACAGAGGGCCCCTGACACATCCAAAGGAGGAATGTTAAAACCAATCCAACTCACTGAGGTTTATGCCTAAAGTCAGACTTGGGTTCATGTATAGGTATATATCAGCTGCGCTTGCTATTGGAAATATTTAGACTAATTAAGTTCATTAGCAAATCAATTAAATGGGAGGGAAAGGCATAGAAAGTAACCATGGATACCAGAGACAATGTGAGAGGAGGGTGGGACATGGCAGAGGGTGAGGGATAGGGAATCAAGGATGGCAAAAAAAAAAAAAAAAAGTATACAAGACATAAGAAATGGAAAATTATTTGCTGATAACATGTATGTTGATGTGCTTGATTGAGCCAATATACAGTGTATTTTGGATGGAAAATTCATTTGTATACGGTAATGATGTATAGTGAATTAATGTAAAAAATAAATAAATTTAAAGAAAAAAAATAAAAATAAATAATACAACTAACAACCGAAAAAAAAGATTATGATAATAAAATTAAATTTAAACTTAAAAAAAATCAAACTTATTTTAATGTGTTAAATAATAAAAAAAGTCAAATTGAAAATTTTTCTTTACATTATAATTACATTATGTGTATAGACATGTTTTATGTATATGCATTTGTGTGTTTATACATGCACTGTGTTCCAAAATAAACTGAGATTCCCAAATATTTATAATGTAATTTCTGTCAGTCATATTATAGATTCTTGTGTTAAATTAGTATATATCACAGATAATAGCCAAATTGCTTTTTCAATGATAAACTCTTGTCAGATCTTTAACTATGGTTGGGTCAAGTCTTATTGTCCGTAATTAGCTGCTTTGTCTGATGTCTTTCTAAAACACTTTTTTTCAAATGACTATAATTTTAAAGTACTCTATCTTTAAAAAATATTCATATCAAAGATTTTTAAAAGTAAAATTAACATAAAAATATAAATCTAATGTTAAACACAGACTCATAGAGAGCATTAGACAGCCACCTAGTTTTTCCTGAGTCCTCCTTATTGCTCATTATTTAAAACCTCTGTGTTCCATGACTCACAAAATTTAAAAAAAATCCAAATTAAAAAAAATTGATGATTTATATAATATAGTAACTGCTCTAAAATTGCTAAAATGTCTTATAACCAAATGTTTAACTTGTTCAACTTAATATTTAAAAGACAGTAAAAACTACAAGTACATTTCTACTATCTGATATGGCATTTAAATATCATAAAAAATTTCACTCACTGTCATTTTCATTACATATTTTTAGTTGTATAAAGACTTTTCCATAAAAAAATGCTATAATGGTAGTCGAAAAGTTATTTAAAAATATATTTCTCTCATGAGACATTTCTAGACAAATCTGAGGTAACTAAATTCTGTCAAACTTTAATACATTATGCCACAGTATATTTTCATCAGGTAAAAAATCTGTTTGTAATTCACTAACTAAAGACAATCAAACCCTCCATAGTCCAGAATAAGGGTCTTCTAAAAAATGGCAGTAAAAAATGTCTGCCTAGGGAACCAGTAGTTGGCGTAATGGCTATGTCGCTGGACTCCCACGTAGTCGACCGCGGTTCGCGTCCCGGACCCGGTGGCTTGAGATTCACGCTGGGTGCGTGTGCGTGCGTGCCTAAGATCCCGGGAGGAGAATGGAGGTGAAGGGATTGCGGCGTGACCATCCGCCCGGGGGGTGATTTCTCTCTTTCTGTCTCTATGTCTCTCTCTGTCTGGCGAGCACACGTGCCCTATAGCGAAAACCTGTCCAAAAAAAAAAAAAAAAAAAAGTCTGCCTGTGAGCTTGATTAAAAGACATCGTACCAAATTATTCTCACCACTCACACTGCAGAACTTCAAAAACTTAGACTCTGAGTTCACAACTAAAAAGAACTACTTTAGATTTTTAAAACTGTGCACCTGTTAGAAACTTTAAAATAAAACAGACCAAAAAATTTTCTTCCTCAAAACAGACATCTTAGACATAAACAGCTATGCCCCAATATCACAAATCGAGACTTCTCTGCATCATAAAAACTTTGTTGTTTCTTTTTTTTATCTCACTTCCTCTTGTCTTGATTCTTTCCTCTCCCCCACAAAAATTCCGTAAGACCATAATCAATAGTTAACTTTAATTTAAATTTATGTCCTAACACTAAGTCAAAACTATTAAGTTTATAGACTACAAAAACAATTTCAATAAAGTTCCTAAAAATTTGCTTTTGATAATAATGAGATACCAGTTAAATTTAAAACTTATCCATAAATTCAAAAAAATTGTTCAAAATGTATAGCCAATAAGACCTCCTAAAATTCAGGTAATTAAAAGCACCCTCCGAAAGATAAATAATTAACATACAAGTTTAACAAAACACTTAATAAAATATCATCCAGCTTTAAATATTCTTTTTATTCACATTAGAGTCTTATGTTTAATACTGAACAAAACTAAACATTATACCTACCTCTCTCTTGACTTTAATACCACAAAAGTTTAATTAAAAAAGTGACTAATACTGCTACCTCCTTAGACTCAGCCACCAGATACACTGAAAAACAGTCTTTCAAAAGTAAAAAACAGATAATGTGTTTACAAGTACAACTAATAATCCATTTACAGACATCCTAAATAATAAATAAAAGGCTTGTGTTTTTCAAAGATTTTTAATCTTTATATTTCTCCCAATATCCTCTAGGTTGTTGTAACTTATATTACTAAACTAACGACAAAGATAAATACCTCTTTTTTTTTTTTTCTTTGAGAGAGAGGTTTTTGCTATAGGGTGCGTGCATTAGCCAGAAAGACAGAGAGAGACAGAGACAGAAAGTGAGAAATCACCCCCCAGGGTGGGTCAAGTCTTATTGTCCATGCCACAATCCCTTCTCATCCATTCTCCTCTTGGGATCTTGGGCACGCACGCACATGCGCCTGACGTGAGTTTAAGCCACCGGGTCTGGGACTCGAACCACGGTCAACTACATGGTAGTCCAGCGAAATAGCCATTACGCTAACTGCTGGTCCCAACAAAGATAAATACCTTTTTAATCAAACCATTTTACAAAGAACTATAGTCCTCAATTACCATTACACTTCAGACAACTAAACTCAAATACTATTAAATTGATTGTATAGCAAACCTTAACCTGTTTAAATGCATTTCATCTTGTTTCATGAAAACTTTTATTAAAAAATGCGCCTTAGTCATCACATTTGTCCTCCTGGAGTGCTCTATCCTCTCACGTCCTCTAAATGCTCCATACACAGGCATCCATCAAACTCTAGTCTTGTTTAAGCCAAATCTGTAAAAGCACAAAAAAGACTGATCTGACCTATAGAACATCATATTCAACTTGTGTAACATCGTGACCTATAAATTCCATACTAAAGACCAAATAAAAACTTCTAATTTCTATGCTGAGAACAAAAAAAGTCATTTATAATAGTGACAAAGAGTAATACAAATGCCCAAAGTTTTAGTCAATTGCTCAGATATTTAAGAGGCTGACCAAAAGGGAAAAAAAGTATTAAATTAAACTATTTTGGCTTAAAACAGCCGCTGTACTCTCCCACGTAGATTCCTGTAAATAAGCCAAAATTATTAGTCTGTTTTTCTGAGCTGGTTGTAAAGTTACAACCAATCATCCCAGCTAGGCTTCAATCAATTACAGGCATCCTGTCTTTTAAGCCATGTTAATACAGACAAACTTGAAAATATAACAAGTAATTATTTTTCTACCTCACTCCCTCACTTATGTTTTGTTTATTTGTTTGTTTATTTGTTTTTTTTTGTATGATACTTTCCTGCTCCACAGACTTAAATGCTGAGTTGACCACGAGGCTGGCCGGAGTTGTCTGGAAGTCCAGGGACAACTTTGCGATTTAAATCGTGTTAAGATTTGCTCTATTACAACTCTATTAAATTGACCGGTTTATTTTTCTTTTAACAAATGTTACCTTTTTTAAGAATTCTTTTATTTAACTTTATTTATTTTTAAAAATTTGACCAGAGAAGGACAGAATGCTGGGGGGAGGTGAGAAAGCAAGCCTCCAGGTCTGGGACTTGAACCACGGTTGGTCATGTGGGAGTTCAGTGCCCCTAACCACCATGCCATCTGCTGACCCCCAGATGTTTCTTTCTAAATGAGATTTTTTTCTAGCTATTTCATTAAAATCAAGATCTCCTTAAACTGCCCATCCTCAGCAATTGTGAGCTTCCTTCCTCTATTTTTAAATTACTTGGATTGTGGTAAGAAGTACTTAACCTAAAAATGTAGCATCTTAAACCATTTCTAAGTGGACAGTTAGCAGTATTAAGCGTGTTCTCATTGTTGTGCAGTCGCCAGAACTTTTTTATTTTGCAAATCTGAAATTTTGTATCTGAACAACTCCCCTTTCACTTCATCTAGTTCTTAGCAATCCCCATTCTATTTTCTGCCTCTATAAATTTGAATAAATTTGACTACTCTGCTACTCTACATGAGTGGAAGCATACAGTTCTTGTCTTTTTGTGACCGGCTTATTCACTTAGCATAACATCCTCAAAGTTCATTCGTGTTAGAGCATATGTCAGAATTTCCTTCTTTTTAGAGGAAGTATTCCCATGTGCTACGGTCTGAGTGTTGGTACCCGCCCCCCCTCCCCCCAGTCCCCACTACACACATACCAATTTATTTGTCAGAACCTAATATCCAATGAGAACACATTAAGGAGTGGGGCCTTTTGAGAAATGATTATGTCATGAGGTCTCTGCCCCAAGAATGGAATTGGTGCCCTTAGAAAAGATATTGGAAGGGAACCAACAGATGGTGTAATAGTTAGGCTGTTTGACTTCCATGAAATCGACCACGGTTCAAGTTCTGGATCCAGAAGCTTAAACTCAGGCCAGTGCATGTGCAGATGTGCCCAAGATCCTGAGAGGAGAATGGAGGAGAAGGGATTGTGGCGTGGCCATTCCCCCTGGGTGGGGGGTGAATTCTCACTTTCTGTCTCTCTGTTTCTCTGGTGAGCACACACCCCCTATAGCAAATATCTCTCTTAAAAAAAAAAAAAAAAAAAAAAAAAAGATGTTGCAGAAAACTACCACGCCTATCAGCCATGTGAGGTCACAGCATTTTCTTTCTTTACCATGTGAATACATAGCTAGGAGGCACCATCTTTTTTTTTTTTTTTTTTTTTTGCAGGGGGGATTGTTTATACTCTGTCATAGCAGTGGAAATGAATAAGGAATAAGACACACGGTATGTACAGATTGCATTCCGTTCATCCGTTCTTACATCAGTGGGCACTTATATAGCTTCTATCCCTTGGCTATTATGAATAATGCTACTATGAACATGGGTGTGTACCTTCTTCGATTTTTTTAATTGCCTTTATCCTTTTGTAACATAGCATGTAATTTACTTATTTCTTGTTTATTGTTTACTGTCTGTTTCCCCTTCCTAAAATGGAAGCTCCATGAGGGTAGGGTCTTGTTTGTTTAGGGATTTTTGTTTGTTTGTTGCTAGAGTACTCATGCACGTGAAAGAAAAGAGAAAGAGAAAGCACCCCAGTGAGTGTGGTCATACTGCAATATTTTTTCCTGCATTCCTCATTCCTGTCAGGATTTGGGGCACACGCTTGGGCCCAGTGTGTTTTCCAAGTCACTGAGGCTAGGATTTGAACTAGTCAGCCATGTAGAATCCAGCTCTCTTACTCATTGGACTATGGGGCCAACCCAAGAGAGTAGAGATTTTTGTCTTGCTTGTTGTCTGATGTATCCCAAGCAGGGCGGTGTCTGTCACGTAATAACACCCATAAAAAGTGCTGTGAATCAGTAATAAGCTTCACCATGAACTAAGCAGATCTTGTGATAGACCTTGTAGAGGTGCCAGCAAGCAAAACATGGGGTAGAGGAAGTAAGGCCACTGGATCCCACATGGCCAGCTGTGTGGTTCAAGTCCTGGACTGGCGGCATGAAAAACACGCTGAGTGCATGCGTGTGCATGCCCAAAATCCAAGAGGAGAATGAAGGAGAAGGGATCGCAGTGTGGTCATGCCCCCTCAGGGTCATTTCTCACTCTCTTTCTCTCTTTCTCTGTTTCTAGTGAGTGCATATGCCCTATAGCAAACAAACAGAAACACACATTGTTAGTTCCTCAGTTTACCTACTTTTCCTCATGAAGCTCCCTTTGCCTGAGTATCATTACTTATGTTACCAATAACTAGAATAAGCTATTTCTCTCTCTTCATTTAAATCCTACTTGATGTGAAGAGATTTTAAAGAGTTAATATAGAAAAAAGAGTGCAAAAATCTCATTAATAAATTTCAATATTGATTACATGTTGACATGATAATACTGTGGGCACATTGGGATAAATAAAATATTATTATTTGTATTTGCTTTTTTCCTCCTTTTTAAATGTCACTACTAGAAAATGTAAAAATACATTGGGGGCTTGCATAATATTTCTATTGGACAATACTTCTCAGATGGTCATTTTCTGTGCATTCCTGTACATAAGTCCATATTATAAGAGGAGGAGCATGATACTTTCATTTTAACCCGCATCCTTCACTTAATAATATATCGTTAACATATTTTCATTGCATAGACATATTTCTTCAAGATTATTTGTGATAGTCATAGGATTCCATTGTAAAAATGGGCCATAATTTCTTCAACCAACATCCTATTATTGAACATTGGACTGTTTCCATGTTTCACTCTACAAAGAATATTGTCACGAGTATTCTTGAACCCACATTTTTGTATAATATATGTGACTATTTTATTAGGCTAAATTTCTAAAAGCGGAATTAATAAATCCCAAACGCATATGTTGAGGGCTTTTGTTACTTGATCATTTTACAAACTAAAAACCATCAAGTCACTCTAAAAATTATGGTGCTAATTTAAACTGCAACAGCAAGATATACCTGAACTCATTTCCTTATCATTTTTCTTAACCAATTATTAGAATTTTAAAGAAAAATCTCATTATTTTTATTTTGCTTACTTCTGTTATACGTAAAATGGAATTTTTTCACATTTTTATTAGCATATTCTAATTCATCTTTGGTAACCTTACTGTTCATGTCTGTGACTCATTTGTCTTTCAGAGAATTCATCTTTTATTATTGATTTATAAGGATTTTTTTTTGGAGATTAATTATATTAATCTTTGGCCACACATGTTTCTTATACTTTTTTTTCTAGTTTATTTGCTTTTTAATCTTTTATGTTACTTTTTGATGTTCAGAGGTTTTTAATCCTTACATAATTTTCTTTTAAGATAACTGCCCTTGAGCTTGTATTAGGGAGTTCTTTTCATACTTTGAAATTATGTTGTTATTTGAGTATAATGTCTTCTAGTATGTTGTTGGTGAAACTTTTTACATTTATTCCATTACACCACATGGAATCTATTTTTGCATAGAAATTGCGAGGCTTATTTTTTCTAAATGTTTAGCTAGACATCCCGACTTCATGTATTAACAATTTGTCTTTTCCCATTGGTTTAAAAGTCAGCCAATAGGAGAGAATCAAATACATACTAAGTCAAGTTTATGGAAATTCACAGAAGCAGGAAGAACAAGGCATGTGCTTGGATCTAGGGTTCAGGTAGTAGGAATCAGGGTAAATTCAACGGAAAGGTCATTAAAAGGGCACAGAGGGACCAGCAGTTAGCGTAATGGCTATGTCGCTGGACTCCCACGTAGTCGACTGTGGTTCACGTCCTGAACCCAGTGACTTAAAACTCATACACGGCGCGTGTGTGTGCATGCCCAAGATCCCGAGAGGAGAATGGAGGAGAAGGGATTGCGGTGTGGCCATCCCCCCTGGGGGTTGATTTCTTGCTTTCTGTCTCTCTCTCTCTCTCTCTCTCTCTCTCTCTTTTGCACATGCACCCTATAGCAAAAACCTCTAAAAAAAAAAAAGAAAAGAAGGTCACAGACTACCAGCCTTCTTCACTGTTCCCAGATTTGGGTGACTTTAACTGGGTTAATGTTTTTTTTTTTCTTTCTTTCTTAAAAGAATTAGTTTATTTAACTGTATTTATATTTATTTATTTATTTATTTTAATTTGACCAGACAAGGAGGGAGAGAGAGAGAGGAAAAAAAAAAAAGTGAGAAAGCAAGCCACCAGGTCTGGGACTTAAATCATGGTCAGCCATGTGAAAGTCTAGCGCCCTTAACCACCATGCCACCTGCTGGCCCCAGGGCACCAAAATAAACTCATACTTTAATTCCATTGTTCCACAATCTTTTTGCCTCCTTGTGGGTGGTGGGGAAAACCAGAGGCCTTAGTGACTCTCTGGGGGTGTTGGATGGTTTGAAGAATAATCCAGATCAGGGGGTATCACAGTTCAGAAAGCATAAAAAGAAGAGCTTGAGAAAAGTGCTAGCTTCTGAGTAAAAAGACACAAGACTTCAGATTTTAAAAACCCATCTATTTATATATATATATGGCTATATATATAATAAAGAGTGGGTAAAAAGAGTGAAAATAGTAAACAGTCGCCAATTGAGGTGACCCCTGACTCCTGGTATATGTAATGACAGAGAAGAATTAAAAATTTATAAGCATTCCTGGATGTCTGAACCTCTGAGGTGGATTTTTCTTTTGACTTGAGATTTGAGAGGTGTTCAGTGATCACCTGATCCCTGTCCGACTCCTCTCAAGTAGGTTGACCCACCCAATCCACTTAAAGACAGCCTGTAAAAGAAGTCCACCTTCGAAAGGGGAGGGAATAAACGAAGCCACTTATCCATATTAATCGCCACAGTTATTCTTTCATAATTATGATGAGACAACAAAACTTCACTGGCTATTGAAGTAAACAAGCAGAACAAAGGGTATGGGTTAATAGGAACAGACAGAGCGAGTGACCCAGGAGAGCAGAAGAGAACTTTAAAGAAATCTAATTTCTCTCCAAAGAAAATTAAGCTCCCACTGCATGTATTAAATAAGAACACACAGCACTACACAGGAGCAGTAAGTGGATAAGAAAGCGTCCATAAACATTCATAAATACAGTCATGGAAATGTTGAATATGGTCACTGTAGTCAACATTCGATTTAAAGGCTGTTATTTGAAATGTTTTAGAATGTCAAGTGAGATGGGAAGGGGGGGGAGGATGAGAGACAGGAGTTTGAAGAGAAAGCAATAGGAGGCAGGGTTTGAGAGGGTCGGACATGTAGGAAAACGTCGGACCCATCAGGGACAACTTTTCCAAAGTCAAAGAAAGACACAAGACTTTCGATTTAAAGGTCCCATACCTATCTGTATTATTTATACATAATAATTTTATATTTGCAATAATGACAAGTATGTATATGCATATATATATATTATGCATATATATATATATGCATAATATATATATATATATATATATATTTGAAAGCTTATTATATTCCTTGAGTGAGAAAGGGGAAGACAGGCACTCTTGTTGGGGTCTCGTCAGACCAGAATAGTCTTCCTCAGCCTTTCAGCTAGTTAGGATCATGGGTGTATACACCCAGTGTTGCATGGTTGACTCAGAATCCACACCTGCAATCTGCCACGTGGACCCCAGCACTGAAGATCAGCATACTACCATCTGCTCCGGCACAGCAGGGCCTATGTGTAATGGAAATTGCTCCACTAGACTATAAGCTCTGGAACTATAGGATCTTTGTCTGTGTTGTTTATTGCCCTGTCCTTACTGTCTAGAATATGACACAAATAAAATAAAATAAAAATAAAAATATCACCAACCCAAATCTAAAGAAATAGAGAAGATAAAAAGGATAGTAGAGATGAGCCAAACTTCTGGTCTTTCAAAGTAAAAAATCAGTAGACATTTCCTAAAATCGATGAATCAAGAAAAAATATACAACTTTCAGGTCAAGACGTTACATAGAGGGCCGACTTAGTGGTGCAGTGGTAATGCCCTGCTCGAGAGAAACCGGGTCCTGTGTACCCACTGGGGTTAAAATCTCAGGCCAGGTCATCTTGAAACATTCAGGGCGTGAGTTTTAGTGCCCAAGACTTGACAGGTTAGAGGACCGGAGAAAGGGGATTATCGCATGATCAGAACCTATGGGGGTGGTGTGGTGGTTAAGGTGCTGGACACTCCCACATGGCCGACCAGGGTTCGAGTCCTGAATCTGGTGGTTGCTTTCTCACTTCCTCTTTCTCTCATTCTCACCCTCTGTCTCTCTCTGGTCAAACTAAAAAAAAAATAAATAAACAAATGAATAAAATAAAATAAATAATTATTAAAAAAAAAGAATCTATGGGGGATGTCCATCTCTCTCTCTCTCCCTCGCTCTCTCTCTCTCTTTCTCCTTCTCTATCCTCGCAGGTATGCTCTATCATCAGTAAAGAAAAAAAATTAACTAAAATTTTTAAAAAGCTGATAGATTAAGCATATGAATATATTTTTACTCAATCTGGAAATTCCAATAAAGCATTAGCGAAGGGGCTTTTAAAAAGATACCGATCGATAAGAACAAAGGGGAAAAATAACATATAACATCAGAAAAATATTGGAAGCCAAAAGGAGGTGGATGGGGACTAACTCTCTTAATTGACCTGTAACAGCTGAATTCTGAGCTGATAGGAAAGAAAGTTGTGAGGTAGCTTCATTGCAGGAAAGTGAGTGCTCAGGACCTGTGGTTTGATGAGGGCACTGGTCTGAACGTGCACCTTCCATATGAGGAGGACTGTGGATAACCAAAACGTTGAGAAGCTGTATATTAATATATGTGTATACAGTGATACAGTGGTACATACACACACACATACACACACACACACACACACACACACACACAAAATCAGGTTGAGCATCCCTTATCTGGAATGCTTGCTACAAAAAGTGTTCCAGATTTCTTATTTTTCATATTTTGAACTATTTGCATTTATATAACAAGTCCAACAGAACTAGCTAGCTGAAGCCACCTCAAACTCCCTGTTCACAGAATCAGTCTAATAAAAATGTCTATATCTTAAGGAAAGCATCTAAATCTAACCATGCAGCATTTTGTGAGGTCAAATGTGGAATTTTCCACTTGGGGTATCACATTGGTGCTCAAAAAGTTTTGGGTTTTGGAGTATTTTGAATTTTGGATTTTCAGATTAGAATGCTCAATGTGTATGTGTGTGTGTGTGTGTGCGCGTGTGTGTGTGTGTGTCTTAGTAATATAGAGATAATTTAAAAATGAATTGAGTCTTTGGCTCTGGTGGGTTTAAAATGAAGAGGGACTGGAGCCAGTAGGTGGCATGGTGGTTAGGGCACTGGACTCATATGTGGCTAACTGAAGTTTGAATCCTGTACCCAGTGGCTTGAAACTCATGCTGGGTGTGTGTACATGCATGTCCAAAATCCTAAGAGGAGAATGGAGGAGAAGGGATTGCAGCATGGCCATCCTCCCAGGAAGTCATTTCTCATTTTCTGTCTCTCTGGCAAGTGCACATACACTATAGCAAAAATCGCTCAAAAACAAAAACAAACAAAAATAAGAGGGAATTCTGTTGTAACAAACTTTGTTGAACAATTTGACTCTGTAAATGAAGTGTACTTATTGAAATATAATCATCTTTTAAATTGTTGAGTAACAATAAAAACATTATCACTGCCTTACAGAAGCATACATAGTTTAAAATGGTTACTTCTGAAAGGTAGCATTGTGGTGGAGTTTACCGGATGAAGCACAGAAATAATTTATGAAAACATTTACGTCTGAACTTTTATCACCAGGGGTGTTCTGTTACTATCTATGTATAGACTGATTGCAAAAATAGTCACAGTAACTGTCCTCCCTGTACCTATATTCTTTTATAGTCCTCACACTGTCTCTGTCTCTGAGTTTAGTCACATGACTTACTGTGACCAATGAGTCAGTAGCAAATCAGAGACAAGTAGATGCTTGAGAAGTCTGTGCACTAGGACTTGCCCTGTCTTATTGCTCTCTTATTGTTTCATTTGTAGCTATCCAAAAAGAGTTATATGCATTGCCTCAGTTTCAAAAAATTAAATAAAATAAAAGTAAAATGACTTGATGACATTAAAAAAAAAAAAAAGAACAAGCATTTGGTCATTCTTTTTTTTTTTTTGAAACGTTTTGCTATAGGGCTCAGAAAGACAGAGAGACAGAGAGACAGAAAGCGAGAAATCACCCCCCAGGGGGAGTGGCCACGCCACAATCCCTTCTCCTCCATTCTCCTCTCAGGATCTTGGGCACGCACGCACACGCGCCTGGCGTGAGTTTAAGCCACGGGTCTGGGATTCGAACTGTAGTCGACTACATGGGAGTCCAGCGACATAGCCATTACGCTAATTTTTGGCCCCATGGCTATTCTTGTTTATAAATGCCTGGTTGCTCCCACATCAGCTGAAAAACAGGAACACACTCAGACCCCTTAAGTGCAACTCACTTGTATTACAAACTGCATCATCAGTTCGTGTCAGAAAAAGAAATATATTCTGGGTCCCTGGTGACCAGACTTTAATCCAGGGTTTTGTTATCCAAGCATCTGTCTTGGATAGGTCCCCCCAGAGGGGTCTATCCATCCCTCCGAAAGGAGAGGCAGGGCCTGCCTGGGATGATTGTTCAGCCTCTGATGGAGTGGAAGCTATCGTGTACGAGAACTGTGATTGAATGCAATCAGACAAGCTTTACCTGTTCTGGACTCAGAGAACTACCCATCCAGCCTAAGCAATCTGTTCTGATAAGACTTAAAATGTGAAACTATTTAACATCTATTTTTAAATCTTCTAAGATTTATGGCACTATTTAAAGTTAAAGTGAACTTTTTTTTTTTGAAGAGGTTTTTGCTATAGGGCGCGTGTGCTCGCCAGACAGACAGAAAGAGACAGAGAGACAGAAAGCGAGAAATCACCCGCCGAGGGGATGGCCCTGCCGCAATCCCTCCTCCTCCATTCTCCTCTTGGGATCTTGGGCACACACACACACGCGCCCGGTGTGAGTTGGTTTTTTTTTTTTTTTTTTTTTTTGGAGAGGTTTTTGCTATAGGGCATGTGCGCTCGCCAGACAGACAGAGAGAGACAGAGAGACAGAAAGCGAGACATCACCCCCCGATGGCCACGCCGCAATCCCTTCTCCTCCATTCTCCTCTCGGGATCTTGGGCACGCATGCACACATGCCCGGCGTGAGTTCAAGCCACTGGGTCCGGGACTCGAACCGCGGTTGACTACATGGGAGTCCAGAGACATTGCCATTACACTAACTGCTGGTCCCTAAGCGAACATTTTAATATTGAGATTTTATCATCTTTCTTAGTGTGATCATGAAACCAGACTGGAACACACAGACACAGAGCTAACAAGAGAATCAAATACTTCCAGCAAATACATGATCCGTATCAGGCCACCAGGGTTCTAACCGCTGACCTGTAATGTACATATTCAGTACTGAGTTCACCGCTGTATTTCCCAAACTAAGGCACAGACTGGGTGGTTCTCTCCCCTTGGAAGAACCAGTACCTTAACAGCTAGGCCAGAAATAGCTCATCTTGGCAGGAAAAAGAGGAATAGACACTACGTAATGTCATCAGTTAGAACCTTACTACCTTAACTGCTGTCTATGAATCAGTGGTATCTGCATCACCTGAGAGCTTGTTAGAAATACAGACCTTCAGGGACCAGCAGATGGTGTAATGGTTATGTCACTGGATTCCCACGTGGCCAACTGTGGTTTCAGTCCTGGACCTGGTGGCTTCAAATGCATGCTGGTTGGGTGTGATTGCATGCTCAAAATCCTGATGTGGAAGTGCAGGGGAAGGGATTGCGGTGTGGCCGTCTCCCCTGGGAGATGATTTCTCACTTTCTGTCTCTATCTCTTGGTCTCTTCAGCGAGCACACGCTCTCTGTAGCAAAAATCTCTCTCTAAAAAAAAAAATAATAATAAAAAAAAAGGAAGGAAAGAAAAGAAAAGAAATACAGATCTTCAGGCTCCATACCAGACCTGCTAAGCCATTTATTTCATTGCCAGAAGACACATGAACTCACCAGTGAGAGTTGGAGAGACAGAGGGAGAAAGCAGAGCACCTCCCAGTGGAGTACCGTCATGACTCAATCCCTTCTGCTCCATTTCTCCAAGCTGCGGGGATTTGTTTTTCAAGACTTTGGGGCCAGAATTTGAACTGTGGTCTGGCTTCCTTAACCACTAGGCTAAGGGACTGGCCCAAGATCTACGGAATCAGAACCTGCTTATAACAAGCCCTCCAGGCAATTCATGTACTCATTAACCTTTGAAGATCCATGAGAGAGAGTAGCTCCTTTGTCCAGGTAGGATTATTTTCTTGTTGTGAAAGAGTGTGAAAAATGGCCACGAATTTCTCCCACTTCTGTTTTCATCTTCCTTTTCTCTCCCCTGAAAAGGAGATGTCTTTCTTTTCTCTCTTGAATCTTGTGCCTTGCTTTGAATGATTGACAGCAGAAGTGACAGTATTGTACCACGGTGCAAGCCTGGGCCTCAAGTGGCCTTAGAGCTTCTGCTCTTGCTTTCTTGGAACCCTAAGAACACTATGTGAAGGAGCCCAGGCCAGAGGACTGGAGAGTGAAAAGCCTGTGTAGAGTATGAAGCCCAAGATGAGCAAGAACCAAGAGCCAGATGTGCAGTAAGTCATGTTGGATCACCCAGCCCCAGCCCCAGTTGTGCTACCAGATGAGAGCAGTCACACAAGTGTCCAACCCAACTGCCCAGCTGATTCCAACCAAAATTATGAGGAAATAAGTGGTTATTATATTAAATCATCAGATATCGTGTATGATTTCTTATAAATCAATCAATCAATAATACACTCTTTTTTTTTTTTTTTTTTTGGAGAGGTTTTTCGCTATAGGGCGCGTGTGCTCACAGACAGACAGAACATAGAGACAGAAAGCGGGAAATCACCCCCCGGGGGATGGCCACACCGCAATCCCTTCTCCTCCATTCTCCCCTCGGGATCTTGGGCACGCACGCACACGTGCCCGGAGTGAGTTTTAAGTCACCGGGTCCGGGATGCGAACCGCAGTCGACTACGTGGGAGTCCAGCGACATAGCCATTACGCTAACTGCTGGTTCCCAATAATACACTCTTGAAATCTTCAACCAGGGCTGCAATGTGTTCCCTGAGAACCGACTAGTTCATCTTGGTGGAAGAAACCATCTTCACTGATTTGAAACTAAAGGTTGGGCAAGTTTATCCCTGGAGAAGCCCTGTCATGGATAGGCCTATGATGATGGAGCGATGAAGATATTCACGCTGGGTAATTAACACAGGCTCTATGACCTGGGAATTCCCGTCAAAGCTCCCTAGATGGATGCTGAGATGAAATGAAAGCCATGGCCAAAATCTATCTTGCTTCTAAATTTATGTAGATACCTCTAGCCTGGCTTTACTTTCTCTCTCCCCATGCCTTGACCCAGACTCCTAAGAATTTATGCTCAGATTTAAATATCACCCAAGACAGTGACCTCTGAATTGTTGATGAGCCGTGCAGAGCTGAGGAAAAAATCTAAGCTTTGGGGTCATCCTGTATTGAATCTCAATCCTACCCACCCCCCTTACTATCTAGGTGGTGGGCAACTTACCTAACTTCTCCAAGACTCAATTTTCTCATTTTCCAATTGGGATTAAGAATCCCCATCTATCAAGAGTGTTGAGATTATGTACAAGAAAGATGATGACATGTGAATGCCCGTAAGTATGTTCTGCATAAATGAGACTGGAATGTGAAAGCTATGAAGTTCCTGACAAGTGTAATTTTTGCAAATGAATAAAATACACCCATCGGTTCTCCAGAAAACCCTGCCCACCTCCATGAGCACCAGACTTCTACATGGAAGGGCACCCTGAATGAGTGTTCATCTGCTGCCTGTTCCAGCTATGCCATTTACAGGCTCTGAGAAGGAAGGAGGGGGACAGGGTGATCAGCATTCATCTATGGGTCACCAGGTCAAGTGGGTACTAATCAGGAAAAATGTTTGGCTATTAAATGCTCCATTGAGTCCTTTAAATATCACCTGATGTGTCATAAATTTGGATTAGCCATGGAAAATCAATCTTCACCATATGCAAATTGAAGATGAAATGAGACTGTCCTGGTGAGTCTCAGCATACCGGTCCCTTCAACTTTCTTGAACTGGCCTGGATTTCTCTTCCTTTTCACTCCTTTTTGTGAGTTGAGGCTCATGATCCCTTAGTCTATACTTGGAGCCCTGATCCCAAAGATGACCTAAGAGGAACTCTGCTAGTGCTTTGTTGGTTTTGTTTCCTCCTCGGCCATATGCAGACTTGGACTGTCATAGAAGTGAATCTGGATGTGCAGGCCTTGGCTCTGAGACCATGTCCCTGCAATTGGGTGTTGACCCTAGTGATAATGTACATGGTGCTTGCATGTGAGGCTCTGAATGCAATAGGAGGAATATGTCAGGAAGTGAAGAGGGTAGGTGAAGGAGTAGAGTCTGAGGAAGGACACTAAGGAGAAAATTAAAGAGGCAAGGCATTTATGGGACAAAGAAATGGGTTATTACCTGTTGAAGGTAAGTTGATAGTATTGTCAACTGGACTGGTGAGAAATGGACGCATATTGGAATATTCACTTTGCAAGTGAAATAATGTGATTGAATGTATAAAATAAATTGAAATAAAAATATTAAATAAGTAAATTTAAAATAAAGAGATAAAACATCCTACCTATTAGTCACTCTTCTTGATCCTACAGAACAACAAAGCATTGGGATCCGACTTCTCAATGCTGGGCTGATTCCTTGGATAGGGGATGGTAGAAAACGGGCAAACTTGCTATTTCCCCAAACTGCTCTGTTCTAGCCCATACAAATCACAAGAGCATGTAACTATAGGTAGGAAAAAGTAAGGGACTTCCCAGGGGAACAAAATGCATTAAGTCCTAGTAGCTGCTAGCATTAAGTCCTAGTAGCTGCTAGCTACCTGGGGACCTGTTGGTGGTCTGCCTTTGTGTTCAGTAAGCTTGCAATAGCATGCAGCTAATTGGCCAGCCTGGGAACAGACCAGCGTGCATTGGCATGGGATAGACGGAATGACCAATGATGAGAAACTGCATAGTACTTTATAGTTTGCTAAAAAATTATCTCACTTCATGCTCTCAACAGGCATGTGAGGCTGGTAGTATCCCATTTTACAATACGAAAACTGAGATGCAAAGAGATAAATAAATCTATGGGAAAAAAAATAAAAAATGTTCATGTCTTCTGAGCAGCAATTCCATTTCTTTTTTTCTTTTTTAAGAGAGATTTTTGCTATAGGGCATGTGCACTCACCAGAGAGACAGAGAGAGATAGAGAGACAGAAAGTGAGATATCATCCACCAGGGAGGGATGGCCATGCCACAATCTCTTCTCCTCCATTCTCCTCTCAGGATTTTGGGCACGCAGACACATGCACCCAGCCTGAGTTTTAAGCCACCGGGTCTGGGACTCAAATTGCAGTCAACTACCTGAAAGTCCAGCGACGTAACCCTTATGCCAATCTTTTGGTCCCCAGCAATTCCTTTTCTAGAAACTTACCTTGAGAAAATAAGAATTCCAACAATAGAGACATTTATTGGTAGATACATGTGGATGGGCTACACATATCATAGTGAACAACTAGAGACCACCTATTGTAAAATAAAAAGTTGGTTGGATAAATTACAGTAATTTAATGTAAGCATGTACTGAATAGTCTCTAAAAATCAGTTTCTTGAATATTATTTGATAACAAATAAATTTACTATATAATCTTAAATTTTAAAAAGAAGGCAAAAATCTTATATGTAGTATAGCCCTAATTTGGTTGTATCTCTATAAATACATGGAAAATAAGAGGAAGCAGCTAAAATGTTAGTGATGGTTACATGTGTTCTGTAAGATTAACATCGACATTTCTCAATTGTTGACAAAATTCCCTAAGTAAAAACTTTTCTCTATTTTCATAATGTTCTATAATATATAAGTATCACAACTTAAAAGCGATGAACCACCAATTAATAAAATAACAGTAGTATTCAAAATTATTTTCCCACCTTGCCTGCTTATAAAAAAACTAGTGAGTAAAACCAGAATATTAAAATATATGAACTACTCGGAGTGTTTTTGAAGGTCCGAGTAAATATATACCAAATCCAGTTATTTTATCAAAACCATTTTGCCCATTTCGAACTCATTTATTTTTAACAAGATAAACAAGATTTCGTGAGGGTTTGGTAATGATCCATCTGTGAAATGACTGGATGTTTGGTTCACCCCTGCAATTTTCTATACTTATCTTCCTTATCCTTCAGAAAGCACTGTCAGTGTTTGGGAAAATGATTTTGTGAAACTTGGTAAATTGCTAGGTAAAATATTTCCTTGGATAATGGTGTGCCTGACACTTTAAACATCTGAAAACTCTCAGAGTGATCAGATCTCAGGTAGAGAAGGTTAGATAATGTCTCTGGAGATGACTCTTATTAGCAGAGGTTTGGGTGATATAAAATATAAGACAGGAGGCGGAGAGAAAATGCTAGGCTGTGACTGCAGAATTCTAAACAGATATTTAGAAGGAATTTCCAAATGGGAGACCTAGTCCATGCTTCTGTCAACATAGAAGAAAGCAAATTGATTCTGTCAGGGAAAAGTCCAGCCTTCGTGAGGAACCTTCTAATGATTCCCAAATTCCATTTCTTAATTATTTTTTCTGTGTTTGCTTACATTTCATTTAAAGCTATAATTTTCGCATTTTTGCTTGGGGTACATTTCAATGTGAATGTGTGGCATTTTTTTAGATTAGTAACCTCATTCGGAATATAATGGTAGTTTTCTTACATATGATTCTTGAATGCACCTGTAATATACTTCCTCGTTTTAATGTAAGAATCTTTAATACACCTAGAGTGCATATTAATGATTTTATTAATAATCATCCCCACTACCACTTATCAGTACTTGCTACATGCCTGGAATTGGGCTGAGTTGTTTTACACACATTAGCAAATTCCACTGGCTTTAAACCGCACAGCGCGATGCAGATCTGGAAATTGAGCCTCAGAGAGGTTGAGCGGATATACATCCAACAATATAGACTTTCTGACTCCCAAGTGGTCTATTCCCCTTATCATCCTGCTAAGATGCCACCTGAATCACACACCACACTGTCACATCAGGTGTGTCCCATTCTGCAGTTTCGGTTTTGCTCCCATTGATCTGCCTGTCCAATCTTGCATCTTACTATGTAAACACTTCTAGGACGAGTCCTCTGGATGATTCTACATAATCAAAATTAATCTTAACTATTCTTACCCATGCATGCTTCCAGAAAGTTGTTTTTTGTTTTTTTGTTTTTTTTGAGAGGTTTTTGCTATAGGGTGCGTGTGCTCGCCAGAGACAGAGACAGAAAGTGAGAAATCATCCCCCAGGGGGGATGGCCACACCACAGTCCCTTCTCCTCTATTCTCCTCCCGGGATCTTGTGCATGCACGCGCACACACCCAGCGTGAGTTTTAAGCTACCGGGTCCGGGACACGAACCACAGTCGACTACATGGGAGTCCAGAGACATAGCCATTACGCTAATTGCTGGTCCCCAGAAAGTTTTTTCAAATATTGTTTATGCTTTAATTATCCAAGTGAAACATATTTAGTATTGGCTATGAAAGAAATGCACCTAGGACCAGTCTATGGCATGGTGGGTTAAGGTGGCTAGATCCCACATGGCCAGCCACGTGGTCAAGACCTGGACTTGGAAGCTAAAAAAACACACCAGGCATGTGTGTTTGTGTACCCAAATCCCAACAGGATGGAGAAATGAAGAAGGGATTTAGGGGTGACCACCCTCATGGAGAGTGCTTTCTCTATCTCCCTCTATCGCTCTCTGTGTCTCTTTCCAGCAAGTGCACGTGCCCTTTGGCAAATTTTTTTAAAAGGAAAGAAATGTGCATAAACAAGAATTAGGAGAGTTAAAAAGTTGCTTATGAACCTGCCTACCCAGAGCTGTCACTACGATAGCATTTTCACGCCATCCCATTCATTTGCGGTCATGTCTCCTTCCCTACAATGTGATCTGCATGAAGTGGGGCTTTGTCTGTTTGGATCACTGTTGATCTACAGTATCTCTGTAATGGGCGATGTAGTTTGCTGCCCAGATCACGTGTTCAGGACCAAGAAACTCATTATCCAACGTATTTGGAGTGCAGCTCACAGAGGAGGGCTTCTTTAAGGATCATCTTCAGCCAAAGGGAGTTATTCTTCCATGGAGGTAGCACACATCCAGTGGTCTATAGGGATGGGGGTACAAAGGCCCAGCCTCTTCACCCCAACTTGGGAACATTTCCAAAGGGTCATTCGAGCTCCAGAACCCCTGCAGAATTGGCTGAGATCTGTGACCTTCTGTTTCCCTAACTCTCCTTTATCTATTTCTAGGGACTATGACATAAAAGAATGTTCAAACACTGCCTGATCCATGGTTGGCTCAATAATATTTGTTGAATGGATATATTCAAGACCCTCTAGGGGCTCTTCCTTCATTCTTGGTTCCTTTAACTCTTCAGCGATGACGCAGAAACTTCCCATGAAGTCAGTCACTCTTGTGCAACCACCAACATTGTTGCAATGTCTTCCATGATGGCCCTCCACCCTTGATAAAACCAAGAGCCCCATCCCTGCCATGGCTTGTTAACAGCTCAACAGTATCCAGAGACAAAATGCCAACTTGGCCACCAGATCTGAGTGTCCCTGGATCCTGCATACACTAATAATCCTGAGGCTTATGATGGCCGCTTCCTGGACCCAGGGCATCTACAGAGATCCAGTCCTGCTGAGCCTGTATTCTCAGATCTCTGCTCAGGCTACACAGGCCCTGGAGGAGTGGGGAGGATAGTCTCACCTTAGTGAGATAATGGCACTTTAGAATGAAAGGAGCCTGTCTTTCAAACTCTATCTCTTGTTCGTTCACATGGTCACTTCTTTTTTTTTTTTTTTTGGAGAGGTTTTCGCTATAGGGCGCATGCGCTCGCGAGACAGACAGAGAGAGACATAGAGACAGAAAGCGAAAAATCACCCCTGGGAGGATGGTCACGCTGCAATCCCTTCTCCTCCATTCTCCTCTCGGGATCTTGGGCACGCACGCACACGCGCCCGGCGTGAGTTGTAAGCCACCGGGTCCGGGATGCGAACCGCAGTTGACTACGTGGGAGTCCAGCGACATAGCCATTACGCTTACTGCTGGTTCCCCCTAACATGGTCACTTCTTAAGAGCATAACCTAACACTAGGACAACTATGGGACAAGAGCAGGAAAGCCCTGACAGTCAGTGCATACCTGGTTCTTGGTCAAGTCTTCATCTATTCTAAAGACATCTCTCTCTGGTTCTATAGGAGGTCAGGATACCTAGAAACAGAACTTAAAGTTAGAGGCTCTTTTGTCTGTTTGTTTGTTTGTTTGTTTCAGTTTTTCCATAGGCATATGGGCTCACCAGAGACAGACAGAGAGAGGATAAATGAGAAATTACCCTCCCCACCAAGAGATGCCTATATCACCATCCCTTCTCCTTCATTCTCCTGGGGATTTGGAGCATGCAGTGCATGTATGGAGCATACACTGCATGTTTACACTGGGTCCAGGACTTGAACCACACATTCAGCCATGTGGGATCCAGCTGCCTTAGCTTCCATGTCATCTGCTGGCCCCGGGGGGGGGGGGGGTCTTCATTGAAAAAAATATTTATGATAGAGAGCAAGTGTGCATAAGAGTAAGAGAAAAAGAGAGAGAAGCACCCTCGATACAGTCTTGTCACATCACGATCCCTCAGCCCTCGAGCTCAACATGATCTTGGGCACACGCACATGCGCCTGGGCTATTTTCAGGCTGCCCAGGAACTGGAGCTCACAGTCGGCTCCGTGGCTTCTAGGACTGCAGTTCAATTTGCTACTGACTGTGCCACCAGGCTGAGCTGAAGTTGGAAATTCCTCATTAATTAATTAACTAATTGAACTATTAATTAACTACGGACTGTTTCCCAGAGGAGCAGAGGGGAGCACAACCTTCTAGGCAGGGCAGGAGGAGTGGGGAGAATACTCTCCACTCCAGCTTCTTGTCAGTTGAGGACAATTCTCTGGAGAAGGGGGTAGTTGCAAGTCAACAGCAACCAATAATCTCAGCAGCAGGGAATGGGTGCACTTACCAGTACTCCCTACATGGGTCTGGCTCCCTCTTCGAACCGGTGGCTTCTTTCCCATTGGTAACTGCCAATTAGTTTGCCTGAAACACAAAATGTTAGATGTTGGTCTTTCCCAGACAGCTCTCCTATTCCTGTCTACTTCCAGGACAGAGGATAAATAAGTAGGTGGGAGCTCTCTGAACACATGCTCTTCCACTCTCAACTCTCTGTATGTATCTGGACTCCAAATACTCAGGCAACATCTGTTTACAGACCTGTGGATCTGTAATAATGACAAAAGAGTACACTGTAACAACTGGCTCTCTGGCAGAAAATCCATGATCTGTAGCATTTGCCAACTTTCCGTGGTGTAAATGGCCAATTTCAAGCTACCGTAGTGATATTACTGAATGTGGAGTTGAGAAGAGGTATACAATAGTGCACAATTATCTAGCATTTTCACTGTAAGATATAGTACACAGAAAAAACCATGAGAGTATGGAAATAATAAAAGAAGTATGAATTTTGTGTATGTATTACATTTTTTGCAAAAATTCGTATACCATAAAACAGACAGTTTTATGAATTTTTCACAATAATAACCATGTGTATGCAGAATAATTGGTATGAGCCAGCTCCAGCATGCCATGGCCTGTGCTCTATTCTCTGAAAATTGTCCTAAAACATGTGCATATGTGTGTGTATTTTTCCAAAACATTTTTATTCATTCGTGCATTTATTTGAGAACATACTGCATACTAGGGTACAATAATAAGTCCAAAAAAATTCTCTGCCTTTATGGAAATAGGCATTAGTCATATAACCACACATATAAATATAGAATTAAAAACTAATTTAAAAAATTGGGGGCACCAGGTGGCGTGGTTGTAAAGGCACTGGACTCCCACAGGGCTGACTGTGGTTCAAGTCCCAGATTTGGTGGCCTTCTCAGTTTCCCTCTCTCGCTCTCTATCTCTCTGGTGAGCACATGTGTCCTACGACAAAATTAAAATAATAATAATAGACTAAAAATAACCATTCTAAAAAAAAATAAAAAAAAAACAACCTAGCAAACCAATTGAACAAGGTGCTATAAAAGAAAGGCACCAGAAAAAATTCCTAGAAGTAAAGTGGCTGAGTGAGAATACGCATACTTACTTGCAAGGCATTTGGCTTACGTTGCTTAATTGCCCTCTAGGAAAAATTATTCAAATATACATGTCCATAAACATTGCATAAGCAATGGAAATTTTCTCCTACCCTTGCTAAGGCTAGATAGTACCTTTTTTTAGGCCTTTTAACTATTTTATGTATGTATGTATTTATTTATTTATTTTAGAGAGAGGTTTTTGCTATAGGCATATTCACTTGCTAGAGAGACAGAGAGACAGAAAGCTAGAAATCACCCCCCCACACACACACAGGGGGGCGGGGGGTGGCCATGCTGAAATCCCTTCTCCTCCATCCTCCTCTTGGGATTTTGGGCACACATGTCTGGTGTGAGGTTTGTTTTGTGTGTGTGTGTGTGTGTGTGTGTGTGTGTGTATTAGAGGTTTTTGCTACAGAGCGCGTGTGCTAGCCAGATAGACAGAGAGAGACAGAGAGACAGAAAGCGAGAAATCACCCTCCGGGGGGATGCCTCGCCGCAATCCCTTCTCCTCCGTTCTCCTCTCGGGATCCTGGGCACACACGCACACGCGCCCAGCATGAGTTTTAAGCCACCGGGTTCGGGATGAGAACCGCAGTCGACTACGTGGGAGTCCAGAGACATAGCCAGTACGCTAACTGCTGGTCCCTGTCTGGTGTGAGTTTTAAGCCGCCGAGTCCGACACTTGAACCACTGTCAACTATGTCTGAGTCCAGTGATGTAACCATTATACCATTTGGCTGGTCCCTAGTCCTTTTTATTGTGATAAGTTAAAAATTTGTTTTCTTACATCGTGTTTTTAACTGTATTTTATCTCCCTTTTTGGTTAGTCTTCATTTTTTTAGAAATTGCCTAGTAGATGATTCATCTTTATCTTTTAGAATTAAAAACACTCCATCTAATGTGAACTGGAAACATTTTTTCAATTATTTGTATAATGAGCTTTTGAAGAAGTTATACATGCTTCTCTGAAAAAAAGAGAGATGTTATAAAGAAAATAAGCATGGCTGATAAGGTCTGTGGGACACGGAACCTGTCCGGCCTCACATTCTATCATGTTTTCTTTCCTCTCCCGACTCCACCCACATTGGCTGCTTCTAAGTTCCTCAAAGCCTCCATGGCTTCTTCCCTTTTATAATTTGTATACATCAATCATTTAACTTTATCTCCATTTAAACTGGTTTCGTATTTCAGCTCTTTTGAATTTTCTCTTATTCAGTTGAATTAGTACTTTCTATCAAAAAGAATTCATGGCTTGGAGACATTTTGAAAACATTATGGGGACCAGCAGTTAGCGTAATGGCTATGTCGCTGGACTCCCATGTAGTCGACCGTGGTTCGAGTCCCGGACCCGGTGGCTTAAACTCACGCCGGGCACATTTGCATGCGTGCCCAAGATCCCAAGAGGAGAATGGAGGAGAGGGGATTGCGGCATGGCCATCCCCCCGGGGGGTGATTTCTCGCTTTCTGTCTCTCTGTCTCTCTCTGTCTGTCTGGTGAGCGCACGCGCCCTATAGCAAAAACCTCTCCAAAAAAAAAAAAAAGAAAAAAAAAAAAAAAAGAAAAAGAAAACATTATGTAACTGATAGTCACGTGTCTTTGCACATGGGAGACACTGCACGGGGTGTCAAATTCCTGGGTCATGTTTTCCCATATCCTCTGAACTGATGCTACAAACATTTCTTTTTTGTTTGTTTGTTGTTTTTGTTTGTTTGTTTGTTTGTTTTTTAGAGGTTTTTGCTATAGGGTGCATGCGCTCGCCAGAAAGACAGAGAGAGACAGAGAGACAGAAAGTGAGAAATCACCTCCCAGGGGGATGGCCACGCCGCAATCCCTTCTCCTCCATTCTCCTCTCGGGATCTTGGGCACGCACGCACACGCACCCGGCGTGAGTTTAAGCCACCGAGTCTGGAACTCGAACTGCGGTCTACTACATGGGAGTCCAGCCACATAGCCATTACGCTAACTGCTGGTCTCAGATGCTACAATCATTTCTGACACTCGGCCTTGAGGAAATGAGCCCTGCTAGGATTGGTCATTACTGTTGTTGTACAAGACCCTGTATGGGCGTTTTTACTTTTATAATTAAACTTATAATTTGGATGTCTTCATCTAGCCAGTACAGTGTTTCTTTTTTTTTTTTTTAAGGAGTAAACAAATATTTCTATTCAAATACATTTCCATCTCTTAACCATTTTTAGTAAAAACATTATCAGATGAAATTTGTAAGTGGACAAGCAAAATAGAGACGACAGAAAGAATCTTCATTGATTTTAATTAAGGCAAACATTTTAGGAAGGAAAAGAACAAATAGGTCTAAATCATGGACCAGCCAGTTGTTTTCCATTTTTTTAAGCTTTCATTACTAAATCATGACCATTCATAAGTCAAACATCAATTACCCGGGGTCAGCATATGGTGTAGCAGTTATATTGCTGGACTCCCACACAGTTGACTGGAATTCAAGTCCTGGACCCAGTGGCTTGAAAATCACACCTGGTTTATGTGTATGCATGCCCAAGATCCCAGAAAGAGAATGGAGAAGGGATTATGGGATAGCCTTCCTCCCTGGGGGGTGATTTCTCACTTTCCCTCTCACTGTCTCTGTCTCTCTCTCTTCCGGTAGGTTCACACACCCTAAGGCAAAAACCTCTTAAAAAATAAAAGAAAGAAAGAAAAAATTATTTTCCTAAAATAACCATTAGGTAGGCTAACACAGTGGCCAATATAGCTTTATCTTTAGTGGTTTTGTCTGATGAGGAAGAGGTACTTTTAAGTCCCATGCAGAGGTCTTTCTCAACAAGTTTTCTTCTGTTGTGATTAATTATTGTTTTGCTTTCCTCTATAATCTTCCAAAATCTGCAAGTACAAATCTCTTTGTGTATCTGCTTCTTTAATTTGATAGAAATCTATAGTCATCAGGTGGGGCCAGCAGGTGGCGTGGTAGGTAAGCATAGAATCCTACAAGGCCAACTCCATGGTTGGAGTTTGGCAGCTTAAGAATCACACCAACTGTGTGTGCCTGGGTGGCCAAAATCCTGAGAGGAGAATGGAAGAGAGGGGATTGTGGCATGGCCACCTGCCTTGGGGGGTGATTTCTCACTGTCCCTCTTCTTCTCTCCCTCCCTCTCTATGTCTCTGTCCAGCGAGTGCATGGACCGTATAGCACAAACCTTAAAAAAAAAAGTTCATCACAGTCTACGTAGCACCTATCGCAGTGCATAGCACATGGTACATAAAATATATATTGAATAAATGAGTGAGCCAATGCTGGGTTGTTCCATAGTTTGTGTCTTCTGCAAGCAAACGAATGATCTTTGTATTTGTTATTCTGTATTTATCATTCTTTCTTTCTTGGTGTTTCTGCATTCGGGAAGATTATCCCCATTTTATCTTCCATGTTAGTATTTACACTTCCCTTGACATAATTTATATATAGCATAACTTCTGTTCTCCATGGAGATATTCATTTCACTAGGAGTTTGGGCTTCCATGCAATACTTCCTTCTCGTCCATTTTTCTTTTGTTCATTTTCTTTTCCTCTCTTCCAACATCCTGCCACTTGAGTTTCTTCTTTCTTTATATCGTCATGCTATCGATACCTAGAGACTCCACTAAGAATGTGAAGGATTTCTCATTTTATTTTTCTCCTGGGTCTTAGATCATTTTCAGAGGGGTGCTTTTCTTCAGAACTTCTAAATACAATTCCATTTTCTCATGTTTTAGGATTTTTTTAGAAGTCCACCTATTGGTACTTTCTCATCTGTCCTCAAACAGAGTAGATCCATCCAGAAGGGATGTAAATAAATCTTCTTGGTTGTCTTCAAATGGTTTTTCAAATCTCTGTCTGAAAAAGAAGTTCATGTCAACATAAGCTAGTCCACTTTTCAGTGTTTGGAAGCCTTTCACGTAGTGTTCTACCTCCCTGGTTGCCTGTGTTCTAAATAATATAACACATGAAAACACTCAATGGTGTAGGAGTTCGACTTCTCAGAACTGGTGAGATCATTTCCTTTATGAACTTTGTTACCGCCATAATGAATTCAACCAACAGCACTCTATAGGGAGTTAGTGGCTGGGATTTGTAGTCTCTGCCTGGATGTGAAAAGATAGGGTTACAAAAGTAAGGTGGGACACCGGGGAAGGATTGGAAGTTAAAGACACACAAGAAGAGAATTCTTGCTGTGCAAAAGCACTCAAGAAGGCCAAGAAGGCAAGTGGGCAATGGCCCCAGAACTCTGGTATATTCATTATAAAGTGTTTACTTACTTTTTCTCAGACGGTCTCTGTTTTATGAGAAAAGCAAGGAAATTATCTTATCTTATTGAATTAGGGGAAATTTCTTAACTAGAACTTCCTCTCCACCAAAAAAAGCACAAACTAGGGGGAAAATAATAAATTTTATTACTACCTAGGAATCAAACTCCTGCATAATTATGATCACCATAATTAAAGTAAAAAGACACACACCAGGAAAAGATATTTGCAATACACATGGCTGACAGATATAAAGAAATTCTGCATGTCATTTAGAAAAAGATTACCTAATGGAAAAATGGACAAAAAATATGAACTGGCAATTCACAGAAGAAAATTAAAGAATAAAAAAACCCAAGGTATGGTGATTAACTTCACTAGTAATCAGAGCAAAAACAACAAAGTACTATTTCATACCTATCATGACAACATTTTAAGTCTTATAGTACCAAGACTTTGAAAAATTGCAGGTGACCAAAAATCCTATTACTCTGCTAAAAGAGTATAAATTGGCACAGGTCTTAGAGAAAAAAAAATTGGCAATATCTTATAAAAATTAAATTGCATTTCACACAGAATTTCACTTCTAGGCATACAAAGGGACTTTTAAAAGTTTGTGGAAAATGGATTAAGTACAAATTTATTTTGGTGCAAAATTGTTTTGAAGTCCATGTATTTCTTTTTTCATACTATGTATTTTTTTTTTTTTTTTTTTGAGAGGTTTTCGCTATAGGGCGCGTGCGCTCACCAGACAGACAGAGAGAGACAGAGAGACAGAAAGCGAGAAATCACCCCCCAGGGGGGATGGCCACTCCACAATCCCTTCTCCTCCATTCTCCTCTTGGGATCTTGGGCAGGCACGCACACGCACCCGGCGTGAGTTTTAAGCCACTGGATCTGGGACACAAACCGTGGTCAACTACGTGGGAGTCCAGCGACATAGCCATTACGCTAACTGCTGGTTCCTCATACTATGTATTTTTTCATGAGCTTTTTGAGGCAATCTAAATATCTATCAATACCCATAGTATGTTTATTTGTATATATATATATATATATATATATATATATATATATATATATATATATAATGTGCATGCTGTCTAAATCTATGACCTAGATCTGCAAGGCCAGTCTTACAGTCATTTTGTGAAATACCACTTTGGTTGCATGGCTTCATAGATTCACGTGGTTTCTCTTTTGTCTTTGTTAAACTGGTCAAAATACTGTCTTCTGTTTTTCTTTTTTCAAAGAGCTCGCTTTTAGAGGTATTTATCAGGTCTACTGCTTTTCTACTTTCTAATTAATTAATTTTTGCATTTTATCATCATTACTTTTCTCCATTTGATGTTCTTTATAGAACTTATTGAATAGAATCAAGAGCTCACTTGTTTTCATTCTGTTTATTAATGACAAAATTTAGGACTACTGATTTCCCATTTGGTAAAGCTTTGGGGCCTATTCCACAAATGTCGCTGTTATGTAATTATTCCTATTGTTCTAATTATAGTTTGAATTTTCTCTTTGACCCAAGAGTTGTATAAAATAACATTTTTTTAAACTCCCACATGTGTGAAGTTTTTTGTTATCGCTTTTAATTTCTATGGTATTGTGAACAAAGAGTGTGGAATACATGTGTATGTTTTATTTGCAATAAAAAAGAATATATGTTCCCTGTGTAGAGAACACAGAGAGCTTTGGATACTTAAATAAACTTTATTGATTTTATTATTCAAATCCTTTCTGTCATAATTAATGTTTTGCCTAATCTTTCAAAGACCTCGAGACTATTATTAATAAGTGTCCCACAGTGGAAAAAGAAGGATATACATATATATGTACATATTTTTACTATACTTAACATTTATATTAAATTTTTCTTTTGATACCATGTGATGTTTGTTTCATTGATAATTGTGTATTTTCTTTTTTATTTTTTTGGAGAGGTTTTTGCTACAGGGCGCGTACGCTCGCCAGACAGACAGAGACAGCGAGACAGAGAGACAGAAAGTGAGAAATCACCCCTCAGAGGGAATGGCCACGCCACAATACCTTCTCCTCCATTCACCTCTCGGGATCTTGGGCACTCATGCACACTCACCCGGTGTGAGTTTTAAGTCACTGGGTCCGGGATGCAAACTGCGGTCGACTACATGGGAGTCCAGTGACATAGCCATTACACTAACTGCTGGTCCCAAGTAATTGTGTTTTCTGAGCTAAGTGTTGTGAACTCTGATTTGCTTTCATTCGCACTTGCATGACATAAGTACTCACATAAGTGAGTACTCTCTTAATATCAACCTTTGGGGTTTTTTTGGTATATTTTGGAGACAGCATAAAACTCACTTTGGCCTTGGACGCCATCTGAAAATTTGTATTAATATAATAAAAACCATATATTTCTCTGGTGAGTGCATGTGTCCTCAAAGTGTTCTCCTTTCTCCTTTTTCTTCTGAATTTGCTGGAGGACACATGCACTCACCAGAGAAATATACAGAGAGAGGAAAGTGAGAAAGCACCCCTCCCCCATGGGGCATGGTCATATCTCAATTCCTTCTTCCCCATTTCTTTTTTTTAGAATATTGAGCATGCATACACACTCAACTCACTCACACCCGATTTGTTTTTCCAGCTGTCAGCTCCTGGGCTCAAATAGTGCAGTGGGCCAAGTGGGATCTGGGCACTTTAACCACCAGGCCACCAGCTGGTCTTATCTCCTTTTTTTTTAAAAAAAAAAAAATCTCATTTCTGTTTTCTGTCCTAGGGCTCTGCCTGCCTGTGGGTAAAAATTAGAATTATTTTCATAACTTAATTGTGTCCCACAAAATTCAGATGTTGAAGTCCTAACGCTCAAAGTGGTTATGTTTAGAGATAGGGTCTTTATGGATCTAATTAAGGTCATGGGATGGGGCCTTAATCCAGAACTGGAGCCTTATACAGAAGAGGAAGAGACATCAGAGCTCTCTCATAGGCACATCGGAAAGGACATGTGGGGACATAGTGAGAAGGTGGCCATTTGCGAGTCAAGGAAAGTAGCCCCAAGAGAAGCTAATCCTGCCGGCTCCTTGGTCTTGAACTTCTAGCCTCCAAAACTGTGAGAAAATATGTTTTGGTGCAAGCCAGCTCATCTATGGTAGGTTGTTAGGGCAGCTTTGCTGACTAATACAGTCTCACTAACATTATAACTTCAACTCACCAGCATTTGACCGTACCTGTTTATGAATGACCTACTTCCCCTCTAAAGACCTATTACCCACCTGATATTTCTGAGTTACCAGAGAACATAATATGGGCTTATTTCCTGGAGGTGTTCTACAGCCCTACAAACTCTCCCTGGGCATAAAAGTTTCTGACAAGCTTTGCTGCTGTCTCAGATTCCAAATGGACACTGCAGGCTTTGGGCAGATACTGGCAGCATGGCTATCTCTTTTCTTGGTCCTGGAGCACAAGAACCTCTGTAATAACTGGGAATATATGTAGTTCCTAAATATATCTACCATGTAAAGGACCAGCTTGGAGTATAGGCACATGAAATAAAAATAGCAATATATATCATTAATCATTGCACACATTTTACTATTTTAATACAAAATATGAACAATAGATGTTTGTTTGAATGATGTTTTTCTGTACTATTTACATTTCTTTAACATGATGCTATTATTTATACAAACCAATAGAATTAGCTAACAGTAGTGATTTGAAGCAAATAATTTTAAGACTAATAAAATAAATGTATAAGAAAAATATTATATTCATATCACCTTTTCCTGTCTTCTTAGAGAGCAATGTATTGAAACTCTTTAAAAAATTTAAATTGGTATTTAAATTTTGTAGGCTCTGGTGTGTGTCCCTAAAGTATATTGTTATAAGACTTTTGAAAAGGAGAATGTAATACAATAGTACTAACTAAATAAATATTGCTTATGGTTAATAAAAGACGATGTTATGATTTTGTTGTTGTTTTTCCCTTTTATAGTAGGATATGAGGATATTTTTACCCTTGGTTTTCCTTTTCCTTTCTCAAGTTATTTAACCTTGCAGTTCTGTCCTTATCAAATGCATGCTACACGGATCCTTTGTATCGATCCAGTCTGATGACATCAAACTATGCTCTCAAGTCTCAACAAACATGTTTGGGATACTTGGCATTTTACTTACCAACCACAGCAGGTTCGTAGACTTACAGAAATTAGTTTCTAGCTATCCAGAACAACCCTGTAGTAACTAAGTGGTCAGACATTTGTGGAGAGCTGGAAACTAATTCCTATAAGTGGTCATTTTTTTTTTCATAATGAGATGCATCACTTGGTACATGGGAGGAAATATAATCATTGGTAAAAGCTGACAAAATCTGTGCCACGCGGTAATGCGTCGACTGGTTACCAACATTTCCTGTTTGGTTCACCCATAGGACATTTTAATTGTATTTAATTCAATGCTAACCAAGAAAGGGAACTTCACTCAATTCCATACAGCAATCAGGGAAATGACATGATAATACATATTTGTGTGGTTTGCCCAAGTGAATTCAGAAGATGCTATTTTCCTTTTCATTTTTTTTCTTTTAATTACCAGAAAACATGTGCACTCATCAGAGAGAGACAGAATGAAAAAGAAAAAGTAACCCCCAATGAGTGTGGTCAAGACACAATCCCTCCTCCTCCATTTCTGCACGCTGTTGGGGTTTGGGGCATGCACACACACATGCCCACTGTGTTTTTTAACAAGCCACCGGGCTCAGGATTCAAACCATGGTTAGCCATTAAGAACCGGTTTCCTTAGCCACTAGTTTACAGGGCTGGCCCAGAAGATTCTATTTTCAAGTAAACTTTCATTGTATTGTTTGGAGATGAAAAAAAAAAAAAAAACACTTAACTGACAGAAATACTATTCTGTCTCTTCCCAAACTTGAGGATTCAGTCTTCATTGGTGTTTTCTGTTCTTTTTCTCCATTATGCCAAATTTAAAATTGTTCCCATATACTGTATAGTATGCTATGTTTTGATTTTTTTTTTTTTTTTTTTTTTTTTGGAGAGGTTTTTGCTATAGGGCGCGTGCGCTCGCCAGACAGACAGAGAGAGACAGAGAGATAGAAAGCAGGAAATCACCCCCCAGGGGGGATGGCCACGCCGCAATCCCTTCTCCTCCATTCTCCTCTCGGGATCTTGGGCACGCACGCACACGCGCCCGGCGTGAGTTTAAGCCACCGGGTCCGGGACTCGAACCGCGGTCGACTACGTGGGAGTCCAGCGACATAGCCATTACGCTAACTGCTGGTCCCTTGATTTTTTTTATATATCCTTAATCCAACTGGCATTAAAATTACATAGCCAAGTGGCCAGCAAGAGGGATGGTGATTAAGGGCACTAGACTCCCACATGGACATCTACCGTTTGAGTCGCAGACTTGGAAGCTTGAAAACCATATCAGGTGTGTGTGTGTGTGTGGGCCTAAAATCCTAGGAGGAGAAGGGAGGCCAGAGGATTGAGGCATGGCCATCCCCCTGGGGAGGCGAAGTGATTTCTCACTTTCCCTGTGTCTCTCTCTGTCTCTTTTGAGCAAGTATGCATGCCCTATGGCAAAAACAAAAACAAAAAATTCCATAATCAATGAGCCTTCTTCTTTTCAGGTGATACTTGAATTCATGCTGGCCTTTATGGTATAATTATTCTGATCATTTTATTACTCAGACTCTTAGAAAACATGGTTACACTAAACAAAATGGCAATGCATTTATATGCATACGGCTGAAGACTTAACAGTGTTAATACAGTAATATTTATCAGATTGATCTACAGTTAGTATAATCCCTATCAAAATCCCAGATGACCCTTTTAGTTGTGCAGATATTAATGAGCTGATTCTGAAATATATATTAAAAGCCCATTGATCCACAAGAGCCAAAACAACTTGGACAGGGAAAAAAAGTTGAAGAACTCACATTCTCATTCTAAGACTTAGTGTGAAGCTATGGACACATTGGGATGCAGACACTGGAGTAGAAGAGAAGGTTCTGGGTCTAGATGGTAGCACAGTGGTTAGGACTACACTCTGTGAGGCCAAAGCACATAGGAAGGTTCTGGACTCGCTTGTCGAGAACTCTCTGGACATATCAGACATACTCCTGCCTGCGATGCAGGTCTGGCTAAAGCTGGATGTGGATCATGTCACAAAGAACCTGTTGGAGATGTCTGTCTCTCTGTCTCTTTGTCTCTCACTCAGGGAATAAACTTAAAAAATTATTTAAAGAAGAAATCGAAGATCCATTAGTAAACTCTTACCTTTACCATCAATTTATTTTAAACAAGGATGACAAGACAATTCAATGAGGAAAAAATAATTTTTTCAACAAATAATACTGAAACGAGTGGATAGCCACATGCAAAATTTGCAATTGAGCTTCTACCTTACTTCATCTACAGAAATGTAATCAAAATGGATCATAGACCTAAATAAACAGTTAAAACTATTAAAAAGAATGTGGTGATGGTTGCATAATTCTTTTTTTTTTAAAGAATGATTTATCTTACTTTATTTGTTATTTATTATTATTATTATTTGATCAAGATAGAGAGAAAGGGAATGTGAGAAAGCAAGCTACCAGATCCGAGACTCAAACAGTGGTTAGCCATGTGGGAGTCCAGCACCTTAACCACCGCACCACTTGCTGGCCCCAATGGTTGCATAATTCTATGAATATACCAAAACGTACTGAAGTGTATACTTTAAATGGGGAAATGTTATGGTACACAAATGATATCTCTATAAAGCTGTTCAAATAAAACTAGCTCTTTCTCCATACAAGCCTAAGAGTTCATCCACACTCAAAGACAAATGGTTAATGCTTATAGTTTTGAAGCACTTCAATTGCACACTTTAAGTCCCTTCAACTAGATTGGTGCAACACAAAAACAAATGATCAGTTGTGAACAGTAATTCACAGTTGCTGGCATCCATCAGGGAGAAAGTACCAATGGCAAACATGGAAAGTATCAATTTGACGCTAAATACTGTATTATTTTCAGCACCTCATTTGGAGACTACCATATAGATTTTGTAGTTTTCTTCTAACCTTTGCCCTTATCACCAAATCTAGGCTTTTCCTGCCTTTGGGAAGGGTTGCCTGCTAAATTGGGACAGCGTTAGGCACACCAAGAGAGTTGGTCACTCTCTCTGAACAAGAGAGACAGAAATGGATCTGTCTTTTCTGAGTTATGCTCTGTATGTCAGGGCATCAAACTGGACTACATGGATACCAGGGTCTTACAGGATTTACATCCCTAAGGTATCCATCTTTCTGGGGGTGGTGTTTGAACAAGAGACTTTTTCTTCTGTATTATTTATTTGTTCTAGTTATTATTATTTTTTTGTTAAGAGAGAGAGAGATTTGCTATAGGGTGGCTTGCTGGAGAGACAGAGAGACAGAAAGTAAGAAATCATCCCCCAGTAGGAGAGGGCCACAGTGCAATTCTTTCTCCTCCAGTCTTCTCTTGGGATTTTGGACATGTAAGTGCATGTGCCCGGCGTGAGTTTCAATCTGCAGGGTCCAGGACTCAAACTGCAGTCAACCATGTAGGAGTCTAGCAACGTAACCATTAGGCCATCTGCTGATCCCTGTTGTTATTTTCTGATTCCCAGAGGACACGGGTGCTTGCTAGAGAGAGAACAAGGAGAAAGAGATGAGAGAGATAGAGACAGAGAGAGAGAGAGAAAGCACCCCCAATGGGATGTGGTCAAGCCATAATCCTTTTTCCTCTATTTCTCCTTCCTGTCAGGATTTTAGGCATGTGCCCATAACTGGCATTTTGTTTTAAGCCACTGGAGCTAAAACTCCAACTGCAGTTGGCCAGGTGAGATCCAGCTCTCTTAACCACAAAACTTTGGAGCAAGCCCTCTAGCTGCTAATCTTTTAAAAGTTGATTTCTTTCCTCCTTTCATGAGTGACTGAGGCAGAGAAAGTGAGGCAGAAAGACTGGCACACCTGGTAGGGTCTTCACACCAAGATCCACACCCAGCTCCAGTCAGCCGCAAATTGAGGGCACACACATGCCCAGCATGCTCAAGGGGGTCTTCGGATGCGAACCTGGAACCTTTCCATGTGGGAGAGCCTCACAGAGCATTGGATTACAGCTGTGCTACCATAAGGCCCTATCTAGCTGCTTATTTTTATTATAATGTTATGTCAATATTTATAAACAAGCTAGTTGTCTTCTTGTGCTGTGTCTAATTTGAGTATGACTGTTATTTTTGCTTCCCGTGGACGCTCTTTTTATCTTGCTGTGCTTTGAGACAGTTTAAGTGTTGGGATTCTCTGTTCTTGAACATTTGAAATTACTTACATGAGAAGCCATCTGGGCCTGGTCATTACTGGATGTTGTGGTGTCGATTTCTGATTATTGGCCTGTTTAGAACTCTTATCTCTTTTAGGGTGGACTTTGACAATTTTGATGTTTTCTAAGGCTTACTCACTTCATCCAGGTTTCAATTTAATTTGCTACCAGGTTTGTCAAGCATTGTTTCAATGTCTTCTGTATCTCTCATTCATTCCTCTTTCTAATTTTTTATATTTTAGTTTTAATTTTTATTATTTGTCAAAGGGCACACACACATACGCCTGAGAGAGACAGAGAGAGAAGAGGAAGTAAGAAAGCATCCCGCCCCCCATGGGGATGGTCACACCATAATTCTTTCTTCTCCATTTCTTCCTTTCAGGCTTTTGGGCACTCATGCATACACACTCAGTGTGTTTTTCAAGTCACTGGGTCCACAACTCCTATTGTACAGTCAGCCATGTGGGATCTGGTTGCCTTAACCACCAGGTCATGGGCTGGCCCTGTTTTTTAATTTCTAATGTAAGCAGTTTGTCTACTTTTTAATTTATTGTTCTCTCTTCTGCTTTGTAATTTATTATTTTCTGCTTTTATCTTAATTGCTTTTATGCTTCTCATATGTTACCCTTGGAGGGACCAGCAGTTAGAGTAATGGCTATGTTGCTGGACTCCCATGTAGTCGACCGCGGTTCGAGTCCTGGACCCGGTGGCTTAAAACTCACACCAGGCGCGTGTGCATGCGTGCCCAAGATCCCGAGAGAAAAATGGAGAAGAAGGAATTGCAGTGTGGCCATCCCCTCTGGGGGGTGATTTCTTGCTTTCTGTCTCTGTCTCTCTCTTTCTGGCAAGTGCACACGCACTATAGCAAAAACCTCTAAAAAAAATATGTTGCTCTTGGAGTTTATTTTCTAACTCTGGACTACATTCTTTAAAAATTTTCATTTGTCTTTTTGTTTGTTTGTTCTTGTTGTTTTCTTAGAGAGATTTTTTTATAGGGCACATGCACTCATCAGAAAGACAGAGAGACAGAAAGTGAGAAATCACCCCCCCCGGGGGAATGGTCACACCACAATCCCTTCTCCTCCATTCTCCTCTCAGGATCTTGGGTATGCACACACATGCGTGCCTGGTATGAGTTTAAGCCACCTGGTCCAGGACTCGAACTGCAATGTACTACATGGGTGTCCAGTGACATAGCCATTATGCCAACTGCTGGTCCCCAGGTATAAGTTTTAAAATGCAGTCAGCTATGAAGGAGTCCAATGACAAAACCATTACGCCATCCCTCATTTGTCATATATATTCATCATTCCTTAATTTTGAAATGTATTTTATTATTGCTAGTGTCTAGAGTTTGTTATTTCAGCTTCAATTTTCCCATTGACCCGAAGAGCTTAAGAGAAAAATTCAGGGTGCCTCTCCTATTATAACATTGTCAAATAATTTAATTACTCTTAAATATGATGCTGCCTATTGGTTTAAAATAAATGTTATCATTCAGCATGATAAATGCATTAGTCAAGATCCTGGCCTGTCTCTGTTGTGAAATGGAGACTATTCATCCATGTAATTCTTGGACGATTTTTCATGGGCTTCCATAGTCATTGGCCTAAAGACGTTTTTAGACCCTTTGAGTCAATTCCAGTCCTTCATAATTTCCTCAGATATGATCCTTTTTCCAGATACTCATTTTCTCCTGGAAGATTCATGTTTTATTCCCCCTAACTTGAGGGGTTAAGTGGTCTTGGTAAAGGGCTTTTCCATCTCCAGGGGCAGCCTACAATGTGGTAGGTACAGTCTGGAAGGATTCTCCAAGTCTTAGTTAAAACAGTTAAGACTCTTCAGAGGGGTTTTATCCTGCAGAGAGGCTTGCTCAGGTTTCTCTGCAGCCTTGACAAATGCTGCACCCCGCGGAGCTGACCGCATGAGAATGTGCTTGAGCTGACCTTCCCGACTGATTCACCATGTGGTTGCATAACCTCAGCACCTGCCTACCCTGGAAACTGACCTCTGGAAACTGCAGCTGTGACTCAGCCCTCCTGCTCAGCAAAAGCAACAAGGAAGTGTTTTAGAGAAGAAGAGCGGAGGGAGAGAGTGTATGCATGAGTGGGCCCTGCTCTAAGAATGATATGCCTTCCATCATGCGTTTTCCTTCCAGCCTTGGCTCTGTCACTCTGGATGTGTCATTGTGAGTAACCTTGCTGGGCCTCGGTTATCTGACTGTGAAATGAGAGACTCTGAGGCCTTCCTAGATTTATGTTTCTATTAACAGATACCCCCAGGAGTAAGCTTAGCACAAACAGGTCCATACCTCACCTTTGGAATTTTCCTTCTCTCTAATAAGAAACCTATGCAACCGCATAAGTAATGGTATGAGATCTGATGCAGAAGGGACCAAAAGGCCCTTATGTTTCCCATATATCTCCTCTCAGCCTGCCTGAGACTCAAAGGTGTGGCATGCTGAGATTAAGGCACCAACAGCTTGAGCAAGAATCTTGTCCTAAAGAAATGCCAATTAATTATAACACCTCCCTGGGCACTAATGCATCCAACTGGCAAAGTTCTGAGGCAACGACATGTTCTGACGGGGAGGGAGAGGTCTGGTGCATGGATCACTTAGGGGGGGCCAGCATGGAATGACAACCACAGTTGGGGGCTGGGTGAAGGGCTGCAATTATCAGGCAGGGAACAACATGGTGTTTTGGAGCCCCTGGACCAGGAGAAGTTAGAATGCAAGCTCAATTTAAGCTCTTAGTCAGCTTGGGTTGTTGTAACAAATTGCCATACACTGGGTGGCTTAAACAATAGGTGTTCATTTCCTACAGTTCTGGAGGCTAGGAAGTCCAAAAGGTACCAGTAGATTCAGTTTCTGGTTAGGACCCTCTTTCTGACTTATAGACAGCTATCTTCTCACTATGTCCTCACATGGTCTTTCCTATGTGTGTGAGTATGGAAAGAAAGAGATCTCTTTTTTTCTATTTTTTTTAATTGCCAGAGGACATGTGTACTCACTAGAGAGACAAAGAGATAGGGGGAAGGGATAAGGTACCTCCCAATGGGATGTGGTCATGCCACAATCACTTCTCTTCTATTTCTGCATCCTGTCAGGATGGGGGGCATGCACACATATGTAGTCAGTGTGTTTTTCAAGCCACCAGAGCTGGGATTGGAGCCATGGTCAACTATATAGGTCAACCACTAGGTCATGGGACTGGCCTTTTCTTCCTCTTTTTATCAGGACACACACTAATCCTATCATAAGCGCTACAACCTCATGATCTAATCTAAACCTGATCCTCTCCCAATTCCCTTTTCCTCTGTCTGTTCCTGAAATGTGCATATACCCTTTGGCTCATAAACAAAAAGCAAAACAAAACAAAAATTTTAAATAGTACTTAAGCACAGTGACTGGTATGAGTGATAATTCAAATTCATATGTCCATTATAATAAATCCCAGTTTTGCCATCATCCCTCTCTGGAAGTTATTTTTAATAATTTAATTAATCCCAAGCCTTTTGGTGTTCCTATTATACTGGTCACTCTGGATCAAAAGGAAGAATATCCCTTGCCCTCAAATTGGCAAAGAAACTTGTATACAACCAAGTAAAATTTATAGCAAAGCAAGCACAAGAACCAAACAGAAGTGCCCTAGCACACCGTGGGAGTGTCTTGGAAGGAATGATGAGCTCTCTGAGTGGGACTGTGGAGTTGGTGAGGAAAGGACTCTGAGAAGAGGCAGCATGTGCAGTAGGCCTTACGGCCTGATAAGGGTATCTAGGTTAATTGTAAATCTTGGTTCACAGGCAGATTAAACATTCTCCCAGCTTAATGCTCCTCACATAACAAACATGGATCGTGCACCAGTCACTGTTGAGACTGACTTCCTAAACCTCACAGTAACCCTTGAAATGGAGAGTCCTGCCATCCCTATTTGACAGATGAAGAAACTGAAGCACAGAGAGGTGAAACAACTTGCCCTCTCCTAACAGCTAGAGAGAAAAAGGAAATCTCAACTGTGAACCTGCTTTTCACTCCAAGTTCTCTATCTCTGTGAATACTTCTGCTATCTATCCTCTTGCTGGTTAGAAAGATGTTGCTCGAAGTTATCTGCAAATTCAATGCAATTTCTATTAAAATTTCAGCAATATTCTTTAAAGCAATAAAAAAACAATCACAAAGTTGGTCTAGAATCACAAAAGATTCTGTATCTACAAATTAATACTGTATAAAAATAATAAATTTAGAGGCTTCACACTACCTGACTTCAAATTATATTACAAAGCTCAAATAATCAAAACATTATGACAATGGCACAAAAACAGGCCCATAGATCAATGGAATAGAACAGAAAATCCAGAAGTAAACCAAACAACATATAACCAACTGAATTTTGACAAAGGGCCAAGACAATTCAGTGGAGAAAAGAAAGATTTTCCAACAAATAGTGCTGGGAAAACTAGCTGTCCACCTGCAGAAAAATGAAACTAGATCTCATCTCATACCATTTATAGAAATTAAGTAAAAAGGGATTAAAGACTTAAACATAAAGTCCCAAGCCATAAAACTACTAGAAGAAAACACTGGAGAGACACTTCAAAATTTTAGAGTAGACAAACATTTCTTCAGTAAGATACCTAAAGCTAGGGTAAGAAGACCAAAAATAGATAAGTAGGATCTTATCAAGCTAAAAAGCTTCTGCACAACAAAGTAAATAATAAATTAAGAGAAACACAGAAGTTTAGTACTCACTTTTCTCTCTCATTCCTTAGTTAATTTTATTTAAAAAAATATTTTTGAAATCAATGCCCATGTTAGTTCAGGTTCGCCAAGAAGCAGACATCAAGGTGCAATTAAACATGCAAGGATTTTTATTAAGAGAAATACCTGCGAGAGGAGATGTAGAAGAAGCCAAGAGAAGCTGAAACTGCTGATAGACCCGATGCCGTCTGACCCTGAGTGAAAGAAAGAGACAGGGAAGGTTGAGTGGAGGTGTCCTCTACTGCTGTGTAGTGTATGGAATGTTCCACAAAGCCACTGGAAAGCTTTTGAGCCCAAATATCCATTACCTTAGGTTAGAGTCTCCCAGGAACATAACTCACATTTGTCCAAGGGGACTTCAAAAAGTTGGAATTATAGTACAAAGTATTTTGATATACATATGCATAGTTTTTTTTTCATAATACACATTTTTCCATGAACTTTTGACTTATATTACTGTTGCTCTCAGAGCCTAAGCAGTACAACCTCAACACAAACATAATGTTGAATTTTAGAACATAGCAACAACGCCCTTGGTCAATTATGCCCCCATAATTGGAAATCTGGGGGTTTAGACCCATGGCCATCACCATGTAAGGTCAGGCACATGACTCCTCACCAACTCTACAACTCCTGGCCCCAGTCAGACCCTTGCATCCTCTGAACAACTGCCGTAGATTTCCAACAGGTCTCTCTTCAAACATTTTTCCATGTCACAGTCAGAAAGACCTATCTAAAACACAAATTCTACATGTCAATGCTCTGCTTAAAGCCTTCAATAATGATTTTACCAATTCCCTTGAAATCTATAAATGGAGTTCTTATTTTGAATAAGAGATTGACTGCACACTTAATCAAACAAGATGTCCTTGAACTAGTAACACATACATTATTTCAGCACTCTGGTCTGGGTAAAGTAAGACTCTGTGGAGACTGAAAATAAAATTTAACCAAGACACCTAAGCGTTACTTTTCCTGAGAGCCATTGAATTTCTGACCAGTCTTGTTGGGAAATTAAAATCTTTGAAAAACGTGATTTACAGCTTATCGACAGCTGATTTTTTTGTGTTTGTTTTTAATGACATTGCATGCATGTGGGCACACACACACACACACACCAGAAAGAGGGAAAAAGAGGTGCCTTCTGTACAGTCTCATCACACCTTTCCCCCAGCCCTCCAGCTCTTCAGGATCCTGGGAACCTGCGCATGCACCCAGTATGTTTTTAAGCTGCCTTGAGGATCTGAACCCATGGTTGGCCACATGGCTTCCAGCACTGCAGGGCACTTTCATTACTGCTGCACCATAGTAGCTGGGCCAGCAGCTGTACCAAACCAAATTACAAACCTCAACATACATGCTGGACTTCAAATTTTCTCTTATTTTTTTTTTCTTTCTTTCTTTCTCTCTTTCTTTCTTTCTTTCTTTCTTTCTTTCTTTCTTTCTTTCTTTTTTTCTTTCTTTCTCTTTCTTTCTTTCTTTCTCTCTCTCTCTCTCTCTCTCTCTCTCTCTCTCTCTCTTTTTTTTTGGTTGTTGTTTTGAGAGAGATTTTTGCTATAGTGTGCATGTGCTCACTGGACAGAGAGACAGAAAGACAGAAAGTGAGAAATCATACCCTAGTGGGGATGGCCATGCTGCAATCCCTTCTCCTCCATTCTCCTCTCGGGATCTTGGGCACACATGCATATGCACCCAGTATGAGTTTTAAGCTGCCAAGTCCAGGATTTGAACCACAAGAGTCCAACAATGGAACCATTACACCATCTGCTGGTCCCAGGCCTTGTAATTTTCTAATACTTAATAGACACTCATCCAAAATTCAGGGTGGTACCCTTTTGGGAAATGCTCTTAACTAACCCCACCTATTCATTAGGTAAATCAATAATTAGCTCATTGCAAGACTATAGAAAATTTTGTCCCAAAATGTGAGAATGACAATGTGGCTCCCATTATTCACTCCTTAGGAATATTGTGGAAACATATACTCTCATCTCAGTAGTGAAAAAGTCTGCAGCTCCTGGGACAACTGAGCCATCGCTGGTACCACTGATCACTTCTAACTTTTATTTATTTATTTATTTATTTATTTATTTAGGAGAGGTTTTTGCTATAGAGCACGTGCATTTGCCAGAAAGACAGAGAGACAGAAAGCAAGAAATCACCCCCAGGGGGGATGGCCACACCGCCATCCCTTCTCCTCCATTCTCTCGGGATCTTGAGCATACACACACACACACACACACACACACACACGTGCCTGGCGTGAGTTTAAGCCACTGGGTCCGGGACTCAAACCATGGTCGACTATATCGGAGTCCAGCAACATAGCCATTACGCTAACTGCTGGTCCCAATCACAAACTTTTAAAAGAGGAGATCATAGCTTTTGCTCTAATCTACACAATGCTAAAATCCTCTGACGTAACAACACACCGAGTGGGCAATCCCTGCAATGAGAGTTAGAATGCCGTAACAGGTCCCTGATTTAGACCTTCTCAGGGTGATCATTTTGCACCATTACCTGTGAAATCCAAAACTGGTTCGTGACTTAATTTGAATACCATTTTTAATAGATTTTGAAGTATTTGAGTCACCCTTAAGACTAGTTCATATCTACCCAAAAAGCACCACTGTTTCTCCAAAAGCATTCAGTTTAGGCATCACAGAAGTGATCCTTCCATAAACTGTCCACAGGGAAGCTTGAAAAAATCCTAGGCTGGGTGGCCTGTTGTTATCACAAACACTCAGAAGAATATATTACATGCCACTGCTCTTTTGACACTGACTTCTAGTATCTTCCGTGATCAACAACTCATAAAAAAGTCATTTCAGATAAAGAATTTCTTGATTTTGGAAGATTTTTATTTAAAATTCCTCCAGTCCATTTAAGATTGAGGAAGAAAGAATCAAGATTCCTAATCCCATACCCCATTCTTGGCCATCTGCCTACACCTACTGCAGGTGCCTAGGAGATAACGAGGCAATGCAAGCTTTATCTTGCTTGCAAGAGGGTGAGAACAATGCAAGCTTTCTCTTGCTTTGGCCCCAAAACTGCATAGGAAGAGTCCAACCTCGGTAGCAGAGCTGGACCACAGGAGAGTGGCAAGGGCAACCTTTCTGTCTCTGGCCAAGGGCTATCCTAAAAGCAGGCTGTGATGGTTTTATATGTCAACATAGCTGGGACACGGTGTTTAACATTATTCTGGATGTTTCTGTGAAGATGTTTTCAGATGAGATCAGCATTTAAATCAGCGGGCTTTGAATAGAGCAAATTGCTCTCCATAATTTGGGTGGATCTTATCCAGTAAATTTAAGGCCTGAATAGAACGAAAGACTGACCTCCCCTAAGCAAGAAAGAATCCTGCCACCAGCCTTCAGACTTGAACTATAACATTGGCTCTTCCTAAGTTTCCAGCCTTCCAACCCACCTGCAGATTTGAGACTTGCCAGTCTCTGGACACATACACACATTGGTTCTTTTTCTCTGGAGAATCCTCATTAGTACACAGGCCAAGAAGTATCTTTGAACCTTCTCTCAGGCCTACATTTGAGAGAACAAAGAAAAGATAAACTCAAGCAAAACAGAACCATGTAGGTGGATTTTGTCTTTCACTAGGGCCATAGCTGGTCAATCCCAGTCTCTGAGGTTCCGCCAGGGCAGAGAGAGTCTTTGCAAGCAGGCATTTGACAGTGAGGCACTTCTCCCACAGAGACCTACATCCCCTGGATGCCCAGAGCCACAAAGATGTCCCATGCTGAGTATTTTCCACTTGCTCCTTTAGATCCAATTTCTACCTGTCTACACCAGCTCTCTGCTCCGAGAAGCTGAGCATTGCAAATAGAGTTGGCAATTTCTCTCACCATCAGACCACCTGCTAGGTTTGGCCTCTCACCCAGAGGCCATTGCTCCAGGCCATCAGACCCCTCCGTGGAGCCTCTCTGTCTCTGAAAGCCTCTCCCTAGCTTTGCTCCTATAGGAACAGTAACTGTACCTTGCTATTTCTAAGTCCAGGTACTACATTATCACTTGTGGTTTCACAGGACTGCCCATAGCTTTGTGAGTAATTTCTATTCAAAATCCTCCTCAAATTATCCAGTATATGTACGGCTTCTCTTTTCTAGGAAGACACTGACTGATATGCTACCCTTGTTAGAACAGTCAGATTCAGCAAATTACAGACACCAGATGCCAGTTACAATTAAATTTCAGATAAATAAAAATGTTTTTAGTGTAAATAGATCTCAATATTCATTGCTTATTTGAAATTCTAAATTTAACTAGCAGTGAGTTTCATAGTTTTTCTGGCAACTCTAGCCTGAACATCAACTGTAGAATTATTTTATTTAACTTTATTTATTTATTCATTTTAATTTGACCAGAGGCAGACAGAGTGAGAAAGAGAGAGAGGGAAGTGAGAAAGCAAGCCCCACCAGGGCCAGGACTTGAACCGAGGTCAGCCATGTGGGAGTCCAGCGCCCTTAGCCACCATGCCACCTGCCAGCCCAACCTTACGTCAACGATAAAACTATTCTAGAAACCTTAGTAAACTACATCCCTGAAATTAGTAAGGTTAATACCAGCCACAGAATACTATCGTTCACAATGTAGATATGATCCAACTTTCCCAAGCTGTGCTCTGCACTGTATAACTCTCTTTGTAAGCATATGTTTATGTGTGTGTGTGTGTGTGTGTGTGTGTCTATGTGTGTGGGGGAATATAGAGTAAAAGGAAGTGTGTGAGAAAAAGCAACAGCAAGAAGAAATAATGAAAAACTAGCTTCAAAAACAAGATTAGAGCTGGCTCAACAATAACCTCAAACCCAGGGCTGGCCCCATGGCCTAGTTGTTAAAAGAGCCAGATCCCACATGGCCGACATACAGTTCAAATTTTGGGAGCCTGAAAAACATGCTTGGCTCATGTATGAATGTGCTCAGACTCTTGATAGGATGGAGAAAGGAAGAAGGGATTATGGCATGACCATGCCCCATTGGGGGGATGCTTTCTACCTCTCCACTTCCTCTCTCTCTCTCTCTCTCTCTCTCTCTCTCTCTCTCTCTCTCTGACAAATTAATTAAAAAAAAGAAAAAGAAAAGAAAAAGAAGAAGAAAGAAACTTAAATACAGAGAAGGCACCCAGGGGCTGTGCCAACCTACATGATTTTTCTCAAGCTTTTGGATGCACAATAAGATTCTGTCGTCTGTATATTAATTATCCAGATTTTCTTACATGTCTTTCATGGTTGATTCTGATGAATTTGGCTCTCCAAGTTTGTTTCGCCTTTAAAACAAAAATCTCCTGAGATTTACATCAAAAGATAAAATTAGACTCTGGGGATTGTGCTAGTCCTACTAGCTGTGAACCACATTTGGATATTATTTCATGTCAATTTGTAGAACAAATTCTCAATAATGAGATAAAAGGACTCAATGTAGTTCCCTTTTTCTTATTTTTTCCTTGCAAAGATTAGAAAGAAAGAGAAAGAGAGAAATAAAGAGAATAACAAGCACCTATAAGGAGTTTTGACGAATCAAATGAAGTGTGATGAAAAGTTGGTGTCCTCACCACACTTGTAATCTGTATGGAGAAAAGAGATGAAACATTGTATAATCACCAAAATAAGTCATTATTTTTCATAGCCACCAGCTATTATAATTCCCATGGATACTTTATAGGTAGTTGTCCTGCTGGGAGATACCCAAGCCTTCCTTCAAGATTCCATAAAGAGGGACCAGCAGTTAGCGTAATGGTTATGTGGCTGGACATAGTCGACTGTGGTTCGCGTCCCGGACCCAGTGGCCTAAAACTCATGCCGGGCACATGTGCATGTATGCCCAAGATCCTGAGAGGAGAACGGAGGAGAAGGGATTGCGGTGTGGCCAGCCACCCTGGGGGGTGATTTCTCGCTTTCTGTCTCTCTGTTTCTCTCTGTATGTCTGGCGAGCGCATGCGCCCTATAGCAAAAACCTCTCCAAAAAAAAAAAAAAAAAAAGATGCCATAAAGAAAAATTTGCCACAAGTTCAGAAAGTGTGTGAAGTTTCATTGTGACTCCCTTTCCAGCTTTGACTAGGGAGGCACTGTCCTGGGTGTATGAACAGAGGGAAAGTGGGCTGTCACACAGGCAGCATGCATAGTTAGCTCTTTGGGCTTTTTGAGTTGGATTTGAAAAGAAAGAACTTAGTTTTCCTGTCTTCTGTGGCTCTCAAACAGAGACCTCCTAAATAGTTTTCAGCAGTATGTTTAGACAACTTCTGATTTTTTGTGACAGGGCAAACACCACACTCTGCTCCTCCCAAGCCAAATACTAGAAATAATAGAAAATATAAAAACAAAGTATTACACATCTACATAAACACACTCAAAATCTAGAAGAGACACTCTCATTGGTCAAAAAGCTCCTGAACCACAGAAAGCAGAGGGTCATATTGAAAAGGAAGACAATATGCTTAATTGACCAAAAAATGAGAAGTTATTTGATGATAAGTTATAGAGTAATGTCTTTGGCTCGACTGACATGCATAGTATTTGTGCATGGATAAGAATGTTGTTCACTGTAAAGATGTGATTAATGTAAATAAATTAATTATTTTTTTAAAAAAAGAAAGAAAAGGAAAAGGAAGACAGGAGATGAGGAGTATAAAGACATTGTAGTTGCAGGAAGTGAAGGCAGCTATGAGGACCAATATGGTGGAATCCAGGAGAAGGCACCCTGGGTTGCCAATGGCACCCTTAGTTGGGTCATTGCAATGGAGCCAGTGTGGGGGATACCTTAAGCTTTCCTTACCATCAACCAGGACTAAGTGACCCAACCCAAAATGTGAATGCAGGAGTTCTGAGCAAACAGTCAAACCCCAGGCCTTCACAAGACTGGCCATGATGCCTTGCAGCCTGGCGTGAGATTTGTGATTACCTGGCCCCACCACAAACCACCCCAGAAGTTTCCCCAGAGGGTCCCTCAACTTGTGCATGGACAGCCATTTACCGTTGTCCAAGAAAGCCAACTCTTCATAATAATGTTGAAGATTTACCTATCAAAATTCCTTCTGTAAGCCTTCTTGTTTGGGGCAAGGTCATTCATAGAAATGTAAGTCCAAACCATGCCAAAGGCAACACATCCTGGCCATCAACTAGAAACTTTCATCTAAGTCAACATGGAGGCCTGAATCAGTGCCTTGTGAGCAACGTTTACCCAGCGGCAAGTCCACCTCACTTGTAAACATTTTTGTTGGGCTCACTAGCTCTGTGGTTTGGGGCTACTTCCTTAGTTACTCTTGGCCTCAGTTTCCTTCTCTTACTTAATAGCATCGACATGAGGACTAAGCTTCTCACAGCTATTAGAACATAGGAGTTTAATGAATGTTCAGGGGGGTCAACCCTGAGGCTCAGCGATTAAGAGCCTCAGGGACCTTCCACAATTGATTGCAGAGTGAACCCCAGTCCTACAACTTAGGGAACACATTGAGCATATATGTGTGCATGCCCAGAATCCCCATAGGATGGAGAAATAGAGAAGGGATTGTGGTGTGACCACACACCACTGGAGAGAGCCTTTTCTCTCTCCTTCTCTGGCAAGCACATGTGCTCTCTGGAAAAAAAAAATCAGTTATTATTACTATTGTCTTCATGTTTTCAGCATTTGGGGTAGTCAAAGACTCTCCTGGGATGTCGTCCCAAAGCCCTCCTGGCTCTTACCTTCCTTATATCATGCTTCTTGCCTGTGCCCCTCCTGCTTTTTCCTAATATCCCGTAGAGTCTTATTTTTCTGAGAACCTCACTTACAGGTTCATTTTTCTCTGGAGGTGCTTTATGCTTGGATTATAATAATTTCTTTTTTGGTTTTAAAATTTTCCAAAGGGCATGTGTGTTCTCTGGGGAGAGATGGGGGAAGAGGGAATGAAAAAATCACCCCGCCATGTGGAATAGTCATGCTGCAATCCTTTCTCCTTTAACGCTTCCTCCTTCTGGGATTTTGGGCACACAAACACACATACCTGCTGTGTTTTTCAAGTCGCTGGGTCTGGCCCTTGAACCACATATTCATCCATGTGAGGTCCAGCCACCTTAACCACCAGGCTACCAGGCAATACTAATTTCTTTTCTTTCTTTCTTTTTTTTTTTTATTTTTGGAGAGGTTTTTGCTATAGGGCGCATGCGCTCACCAGAAAGACAGAGAGAGACAGACAAACAGAAAGCAAGAAATCACTCCCCGGGGGGATGGCCACGCCGCAATCCCTTCTCCTCCATTCTCTCAGGATCTTGGGCACGCACGCACATGCACTCGGCCTGAGTTTAAGCTACCGGGTCTAGGATTCGAACTTCGGTCGGCTACATGGGAGTTCAGCGACATAGCCATTATGCTAACTGCTGGTCCCACTAATTTCATTTTTAAAAATTCTCCAGTTTTTTATGTTGGATTACCATTTAGATTCCCTAGCCACAGGATTACACCTGATTTTCTTTTCTTTTTAATTATGGGTAGTTTGGAAATCATTTATGAATCCCAGGGCAAAATGGGTGCTTTATACAAAGCTTTTCTCTCTTCCATTTTGCCAACTCGCGTTTTGTTGGGGGTCATAATCAATTCCAGAATAACGTTCTTCCCTTGCGGCTTTCCCTGCCTTGGTGGGTATTAAAGTCACCTGCAGGGCACTTTAAGACTATGCGCTGATTTCAGCAGGGGGAAGCTTAAGGTGGAAGTTTGGAGAGCCAACACTCCAACCCCAGCTCCATCACTAAACCTCTACACAAAACAGATGGTTCTCGGGATCAGCAGTTAGCGTAATGGCTATGTCCCTGGACTCCCACGTAGTCGACCACGGTTCGAGTCCCGGACCCGGCGGCTTAAACTCACACCAGGCGCGTGTGCATGCATGCCCAAGATCCCGAGAGGAGACTGGAGGAGAAGGGATTGCGGCATGGCCATCCCCCCTGGGGGGTGATTTCTCGCTTTCTGTCTCTCTCTGTCTCTCTCTGTCTTTCTGGCAAGCACACGTGCCCTATAGCAAAAACCTCTCAAAAAAAAAAAAAAAAAAAAAGTGGGAGGTGGACACTCTATTTCAACTTGGCTTAATGCAGTGAGAGTATCTGGACTGGCCTTCTATGGGTCAATTTTCCCACCTACAAAATGCAAACAATCAGAGCGATCTTGCAGGGTTGTTAAAAGGTTTAAATGAGATAATGCAGTTAAAAATTGCTTGGTACAGTTTTTGTTCCTTAAAGCTGAATGTGTATTTTGACTAAGTCTATATGTATTGTGTACTTAGGAAAAAAATTAAGTGAATAATTCAGGGTCAGGAAGTTCACCTTTGCCTCACTTAGCTGTCCTAGGCTTGAAAGATACCAAGAGTACCTGTCTTTTTGTCACACTTTCTGGTTTCTAGCTGCCATGGCATAGAACTCAAAAACAATGCTCTCTTCTTGGTCAGGTGACTCCCTATCTCTCCTCCCATGGGAAAATTAACTTCTTTATCTGAGTCAGAAACCCAGAGCAATAGGAATGTGCATGTGGAAAAGAGGGAGGATCCAGTCAGGATCTCCAGACACAGCAAGTGATGTTATCCGAGAGACTAAAAGAATAGTCCTCCATTCCACACCCCCCACCCCCCAGTGTCTCAAGTTCTTCTCTAGCGACTGTGTGGCAGGGGACATAGAATCACCACTCTTTCTGGCCTAGGGCACAGAAACAGGACCAACAGGTGGAAATTGCTGGAAGGCAGATTTTGGTTCAGCCCAAGGAAGGGCGTTCTAGCACCTTGAGTTTGGGAAGTGGAGGTTGGCCATCCATGTTGCTAGAACTCTTCCCTCAGGAGTGGTTTGAACCTCTAACCTTTACTTCCCTCCCTTTCCAAGGGATGCTATCCTACCCAACCATCTTTTAATTTGGTTATTTTCTAAACCACTAATTACAGGATCGGAAACTAACAAATAGGGTTTCCTACACATAATTGCGGCAATGATGACCTGTGTTCGGGTCAACAACACAATCCCTGTCTGTGCTCAGGACTTCAGGAATTTTAACCTTGACTATAACCATTATGGAGCACACAGTACCTGTCCTCCAAGCTTTGGAACTCACCTACAATTATACATGTTCTTTTTTGGTGTTCTTGTCCATCCTTTCCACCCTGGGCAAGACCTGCCTTCCTTCTTTATGCAGTCTAGAACTGGCTTCTCATTGCATTCTCTTGGCATCATCCTCAAAATTCTTTAAGTCTTCCTGTTTGCCACTCCCAGTCTTGGATCAAGCCAACCGATATTGCTCTCTGCCTCTGGCAATATTGCTCTGGCGCATACTGTCCTGATTAGAGTCATGGCAAAACCTTGGTTTCCAGGGTCAATGCTGTTTTGGTGCTTTTCTTGGTCTGACCCTCCAGCAGTGGTGTTCCTTTCTCAGCAGAAAATGTCTTCTTCTTCTAATAGCAATCTTGAAGCTACCGTACTTTAATTTCCTCAACTCCCTTTACTCAAACCTAGAAACTGAACTAATCCCTAAAAACTTGAACACTGAGAGGAAGAGATTTCCCTTCTGCTGCCCAAGAATAATCCCTTCACTTGGGCTCTTATGAAAAAATGTTCCTAATGTACTCGTAGCTATAAAGCTATAAGGAGCCCAGTGAGTACTAGCTCTCCTGGGAATGAATTAGTTCTTGAGAGAGCTGGTTGTTATAAGAGTGGTTAGCGGGACCTGCAGTTAGTGTAATGGCTATGTTGCTGGACTCCCATGCAGTCGACCACGGTTTGAGTCCCGGACCCTGTGGCTTAAACTCATGCTGGGCACGTATGCGTGCATGCCCAAGATTCCGAGAGAAGAATGGAGGAGAAGGGATTGTGGCGTGGCCATTACCCCTGGGAGGTGATTTCTCACTTTCTATCTCTCTGTCTCTAACTTTCTGGTGAGCGCATGCGCCCTGTAGCAAAAACCTCTCCGAAAACAAACAAGCAAGCAAACAAAAAAGAGTGGTTAGCAGCTCACTCTCTTTCTGCATGTACTTGCCACCCTGTCTGCTTCTGTCGGCCATGTTTTAGGACAGTCTTATATCAGCCTTTGGACTTTCCAGCTGCTAGAATTGTATCAGATCTCTTTTCCTGTGTAAATCAACTAGGTTCAGGTATTTCCGTTAGCAATGGAATAGCAGACTAAGACAATTATTACAAATTGCATGCGACATTTCACCAGCAACTGTGACTCTTGGCTTAGATCTAGAGTATTAGTTCTTTACTTGTATTGTTTTTTCAGAACAGCCTCCCTAAGACTGCGCCAACGAGGGGTGGTGACTACAGTCTCCCTTACTCTGCTGTCGTGAGTGTGCATGGACACACAATTCCTATAGGCTGACTTGGCAGCATACATACACTAAGCCTCCTTCAACCTTGGGGCTCTCTCGTTAGCAATTTATTCCCAGGAAATCATCAGACACATGTAACATTCACGCATAATAGTAAAAACACTAGAAGTAACTCTAATGCCCATCAATAGTGATCTGAATAACAACACTAACAATGATAGAGTAGGTAACTTTTGAGGTTCAATGACTTCCTATTGACAAGAACTATTTTAGAAATAAAGAATTTAGAGTAAGAGTATATATAATGACTATGTACTTCTAAAACTATTGTATTTATATGAAAGGTCAAAGCAAACTCACTATTCCCCAGAGTTACTTCTGAGTTTTCCCCTCTTCATTTGGCTTCAGGATGACATTAATCCATAGGTGGATATAAATTTGTCCAGGCAAATCACATGAAGAGAGTAGAATTTTTCCAACCTATTGTCTATATAATGACTTCTACTGTACAGAACCGAAAGCAAAGGTAGAGAGGACTGATTAAAAAAAAAAAAAAAAGGAAGAAGTCAAGTTCATGGATAAGCTTTGGTTAGAGCCAAGCACTATGCCCTAATTCCTTTACAAACTTACTTAATTCTCACAAACATTTCTTAAAGGCGGTACCACCATTATCTCGATTGTATAGATGAGAACAATGAGGGTCCAAAGGGCTGAGTTTGTTGGTCTAGAGCTAGTAAAGACCTGGGAAGTCCATATGCAAAGTCCATATTCCTGGGTAAGTACAATAAATATTATACAGCTATTTAGCATGACATGAGAAAGAAGATAAACATTAGGCAAGAAACAGTATGTATATGACGCAGAGCTGAGAGCAAATCCCAGTCAGCAAGAAAGTGGAGAATAAGATGGAGACCTCAGTCCTGTTCCACATGAATTAGATGCTGTCAATGTGAATAAGCTTGGATTTCCCTTACCCCCACCATCAGCAGCCAGAATCTCCAAATAAGAATGATACCTTGAGGGGGAACCAGCAGTTGGAGTAATGGCTATGTCGCTGGATTCCCATGTAGTCGACTGCGGTTCGAGTCCCTGGACCCTGTGGCTTAAACTCACACAGGGTCCATGTGCGTGCGTGCCCAAGATCCCAAGAGGAGAATGGAGGAGAAAGGATTGTGGCATGGCCATCCCCCCTGAGGGAGTGATTTCTCGCTTTCTGTCTGTGTTTCTCTCTGTCTCTCTGGTGATCACACGTGCCCTATAGCAAAACCTTCTCCAAAAAACAAAAAATAAAGAATGATACCTTGAATGTGAGACCCTGAGCAGAGAACCCAGTGAAGATGTTCTAGAACTTCTGGCCTCCAACACAGCTAACCAGCTGTGTTGTTTCAAGCCACCCTGTTAACTATAACAGTCATAAAAAACTAAGACATTGACCCCCCGGAGCAATTCAAGACTTATTTGTGCTTGCTCTTGCCCCTGGTCTTCAGTGACTACCCAGGGGCAGCCATTGTCACTATGGGAAGAACAGGGTGGAGGGAAAACCTTGGGTATGAGGCAGGACCTGGACACTGAAATGAAGGGGAAGAGGAGACTGAGCAGGTTGCACTGGCCAATAGATGAAACTCCTAGACCAGTAGAGAGAAGCTCAGAATCCAGCCTAGTCGTGAAAACTGCCAGCAGCTTCGTGAGGTGAGTAAAGAGAGGAGGCTTCTTTTTCTTTTTCTTAGAAGAACACTGATTTATTTAAAGAGAAAAAGAAAAAGAGATGGAATCTCTCACATAGTCTTGTTATGCCAAGATCTCTCCCCCAGGCTTCTAGCCCACTAAGATTATAGGCAACCCTGTGGGCACACCCAGAAAGTTCAAGGCAACCTGGAATCCAGACCCCGGGCCATCCCATAGGGCTACAGCATCACTCAGCAGCACCCTCCCACCTACGCCACCACAGCTGGGTCAGGGGGTGCTTTCTTTTTTTTTTAATTTTATTTATTCATTCATTTTTATTTTAATTTGATCAGAGAGAGACAGAGAGAGAGAGAGAGAGAAAGTGAGAAAGCAAGCCACCAGGCCCAGGACTTGAACCTTGGTCAACCATATGGAAGTGTCCAGCATCTTAACCACCACACCACCTGCTGGCCCAAAGGTTGCTTTGTTAAAAGCAGAAACAATATTTGAAATCATTGTTTCAAGGAAGGGAAATGAATACAGGGAGATTTTGCTCACTGGAATGACTCAAGGAACTGAAACCTTTGAGATGAATGTCATAATGGGAAGGTGATAGTTACCCTGAGGTAAAGGATGAGAAAGGAGAAAGGAGTGGGGGTAGAAAAACCAATGAAGAAGTGTTGAGAAGAGAAATTTTTGTACCACAGTCTTTAAGCAATTTCTATTAATTCTTGTGTTTGAGAAGCAACTACAAATAATATATTCTTCTTCCCTAACCCAATTGTTACAGTACAATTTTTTTTGTCAGCGCCTACTAATTGAAATCCCCCTTAACACCGCAAACAAACAAGAAAGCACCTTCTCTTTTGAATGAATTAACCTTGTAAAGCAGGAGTTTGTTCTTCCTTCACGGTCTTGATAAATTCATCATGTTGGTGACTTAACGCATATTGCCCTTGTAGGGCGAAAGATCCCTGTCTTAGTCTGTTATCTGCTGCTATAGCAGAATAGCTGAGGCTGGGTAATTTGTGAAGAACAGAGGTTTATTTAGCTCAAGTCTAAAATCGGGGTGCTGCACAGGCCTTTGTGAAAAAGGGGCCAAACACAGGCAGATTCACTTCACAGCAATCTGTTATCATGATAACTAATCCGGTCCTATGAGAACTAACCCAGCAAACTACATTTATCCCGCTACAAGAGTAAAGCCCCAGGGAACCAGCAGTTAGCGTAATGGCTATGTCACTGGACTCCCACGTAGTCGACCGAGGTTCGCGTCCCGGACCCGGTGTCTTAAAACTCACGCTGGGCGCATGTGCGTGCGTGCCCAAGATCCCGAGAGGAGAATGGAGGAGAGGGGATTGCGGCGTGACCATCCCCCCTGGGGGGTGATTTCTCGCTTTCTGTCTCTATGTCTCTCTCTGTCTGTCTGGCGAACGCACATGCCCTATAGCGAAAACCTCTCAAAAAAAAAAAAAAAAAAAAAGAGTAAAGCCCCATAACCCAAACACGTCTCAAAGGCCCCACCACTTATCGACACTTTTTACATTAGCAGATAAACTTCCACATGAGTTGTGATGGGGACAAATCATAACAATCCCAAGACTTAAAGGAACAGGCAAAAAAAAATTGATCTCCCCAGAATCTAAGACAGATCCTTCCCTGGTGTTAATTAATGAAATGTCACTTAGGTTAGAATCTCTAGGAGCACAGCTGAGGTGGGAATTCAAAAGCTCACATTTTACAGAAGGAGGGTCTCTGGAGAAGGGAAGTGATGGGAACAGGGTGGAGAGAGGAAGAGTTAGGTAAAGATGAGGTCTTAGCTGGAGCCCAGCTCATGCTGATCCCAGTGTGTTCTGGAGGATTAATGACAACAGACACTTAGTCCTGCTTTAAAGGTAGGAACTGGCATTTTGTGCACCTACATCAGTTAGTCATGGGCTGCCTCTTGAGGGTGTGATACATACCCTCGGGGTTAGCCAAGGGCAATTCTCTGGAGCAAGAACAACTATGGACAATCAGCATCCAACACTCAAGGCCCTGGAGGATGAAGGGAATCCGGGCAGGTTCACTCCTACTGTGAACAGTTTGAACCTTCTAGGAGGTTCTCCAATTCCAAGGTAAACCAGAGGGTAAAGACTGGGCACACCCAGTTCCACCTACCAGAAATATACAGGTGTCCAGTCCCACCAGCATACCCTGTGACACCTATTTTAGACCTGGTCTTGATTGCTTTCCTTTCCTGGGACCAGAGTCATCACAGTGCTAGTTCCTGGATTTTCTGCATTCCCATTGACTCTCAGTCCTTTCTGCCACCTTGACTCCGATTTGGGGTCCCTTGGCTACCAGCCTGCCCCAGGTAAGCACTGTGTCCAGGTGAGTCCTCATCTCTCTGGGATTTGAATTTGAGAGACTGTAGGAGTCTCTAGACTTAAGAAAGAAACAGTGAAACACAGGAGCTTGCGGGTCTGACAAAGACTAATGTAGTGTTTTTTTTGTAGTGGGGAAGAAGCTTGGCCAGTGACTGCGCCATTCTCTTGCCACAGAGCCCAAGAATGTTACAAGGGCCAACCAGCTCAGGTGTCTGTTCTTAATCCAGGTACCTGTGGTCAACATTTTAAGACACATGGGGCAGCCTCTTCCAGGCAGCAATGGATAAAATAGGCAATAAAACCTTTGTATCTATCCCAAAGGCAGCCTATCCACAGTCTGGCCAAGAGCCAACTCTTCTCCATTGAAGATATGAACTGAGATTATGCTTAGCAAGAACAAGTAGCCTATCTCACACCCTGCAAAAGGATGACGGTTTATAGAAAGGCCAGTGGAGGTCATATGGGATTCCAGTAATGTTTACAAGTTGAATGTATTTAAGGATTATGGACATTTATATTTATGAAGGCAATCATGAAAAATGTATGCAAGTCTCTATTTGCTTTTACCCGTCTGGACAGCGGAAAATACTATCCCTGGACCCCTAGACCTCCTTTCTTTTTAGTAAGGTATTTTAAATATCCTGCTACTTCCAAATGACAATGAACCAACTGGTTCCTCCATTTCACAAAATCTAGCCTGCCTGTGAATTGAGTGAGGAACGGTGGAACTTGTCTAAGGAACTCAACGGTTTAATGCATTTTGCCATGGAGATTATCGCTCTTGCAGCGTAGGGGCAGGGCTGGCTTGGAAAAAGATGAGGACTCATTGAACATTCTGTTCAGGCGACTGCCCATTATCCAGGGGGTGGATGATCCAGTTTGGGGATTTTTCATGCCCCTGGCTTCTCCTCCCTTCTACTGTCTGCCCTTTGGCCACATTACAGATCAAATTAGCATGTCTTTGAGAGGATAGAAGGGGAAGGGACAGGTAGAATTCAAATTGGTCAATTTTGTAGCGTGTTCACCGCTCTAATACAGCAGATCAAAACCAAAGGCTAACGTGGGGTTTTGGATTATCAGTGGATTATATTTAATCTATACCAGACCTCCCCCCATTACTGGAGTTTGAGAGGGACTCACTGTATTTCACATGGATGTCAGGGCTCAGTGCATAGAGACTTGTCCAGAAACCCAAACACGTACATGGTAGAAGTTTAGAGCTGGAAGGGGCCTGAGAGATCATCCAGCCTTGGAAAATTGAGGCTCAGAGATCTGAAGCAATATGCCCAAGGTCACACCACATGATGGTTCCCAATAGCTAACAGACAACTTAAGACAGAACTTGAAACCAGTTCACTCTGAAATTACGTCACTGTGGCAGGTGGACATGCAAAATATTAATTAAATGTGCCTCTTCTTTCAAAAAAATAAAAAAAGAAATATACTTCTTTCTCTTTCTTTCTTTCTCCTTCATGAGAAATAGAGAACACCCCCAATAGGTTCACACCCACAGTCCTCCCCCAGTCTCACCCAGAGTCACAGGCAAACGCCCATACGAGCCTGTCACATGCAAGTCAACCTGGGAGCTGACCCGAATGATCTTCCATATGGATCTGGCTCACGGAGCTGCAATGCTACCACTGTACTACCGTGGCTGGCCCTAATGTGCCCTCCTTGATCCCCTGTGATGTTTTGTTGGGTCTCTCCACCAGCTGGAAACTAAAATCAAGATCATCCATTACTGCAGATATGCCCCCCAGCACTGAGAACAAAGACCCTTGACCCTAAATTGCAGAATAACGTAGCTCCAAGTTTGAGACTAAACAGAGGTTCTGGGAGACAAAATTAGGGTTTTTTTCCTCCACCTGTCTGGAGGGGAAGAGAGTGCAATGATGGAGAGTGAGAAGCCATCCATCCTACTGGACACACACAGGGCCTCCTCCTCCTCCTCCTCATCCTCATCACCACCATCATCATTAAAAGGAGGGGCAAGGAATAGAAGAGGGGTCGTCATGAGGCTTGAAGAGGGCTGAGAGAGAAGAGAGAGGTCTTCGTTTCTCTTCTGGAAGATTCTGACTGGCAGTGTCACCCAACCCCTAGCTCAAGCCAGTGGAGTATACGGGAGTTGGTATGGAGAGGGAAGGAAGATAGGCAGCAGAAATTCCCCAGCCATGGAGTGACGTGGAGGAGACTCCACAGATCCCAAATATGCCAGTGGAAAGAGCCAGTATGCCTTGGAAGACACCAGGTGAGGTAACTCAAGGAGAAACACCTCAAACAGGGCAAGTGCAATGGATATAGTTGGGGGGGGGGGGCGCAAAGGGAAGCATGGCTAATTTGATTCTTAAGAAGCTTTTTGGGGACCAGCAGTTAGCATAATGGCTATGTCACTGGACTCCCACGTAGTCGACCGCGGTTCGAGTCCCGGACCCGGTGGCTTAAAACTCATGCCAGGCACGTGTGCGTGCGTGCCCAAGATCCCAGAGGAGAATGGAGGAGAAGGGATTGCAGCATGGCCATCCCCCCTGGGGGGGTGATTTCTCGCTTTCTATCTCTCTGTCTCTGTCTGTCTGGCGAGTGCACGCGCCCTATAGCAAAAACCTCTCTTAAAAAAAAAAAAAAAGGTTTTTGGAGAGCAGACCGTCCCACCATAATCCAGCCCCACCCTCAGAGTGTGACTCACATGGGCCACGTGCTTCAGCAGTGCAGCCCAAATCCTATCCGCCTGCCTGGAGATGCTGGCCACCATGCTCCACACGGGAACCCAAAGCAGGGACACATGAGGTGGCTGCTTCCTCCCAACCTGCAGCCAGTCACCACAGATCCCACTTGCTGCCACCTCCTAAGACCCTAACAGCTAGAAGACAACCAAGAGGACAGGCAGAAATGCCCCACAGCGTTATCTGGAATGGAGTGTCACCAAATTACGAATTGCGGATCCTACATGGCCCCTAAGATGACGGACATCGTTATGTGAATTAGATGTTTTCTGCTGCCCGGTGGAACTGGGGCTTTTTTCTATGGGGGAACAAGAAGGAGTTTCACTCGTCAACTTGGCGTCTGGAGGACTGTGCTACTGTGAAATTTCATACTCAAACATTCTCAGTTGAGAAGGCAACTGCCTTCTGTCTTCCAAAAACCAGGTAAGAGAATCTGGCCTCGATTTCTCCACGAGGCCGCCAAGGAGAAACTGCTGGTAAAGAACTCGTTTTCAGTGAGCAGCTATGTCTCCTCCCTGTGGTATGCATTTTCACCATTCTTAGCCCCTTCTCGCCTGTGCTCTCTCTGCAAGGAGCTGTCCTTGTTTCAGCCCACCTCCTGTTTCAGGGAAATGCAGCTGCTATGCACTGTACTCCGCGCACAGGGATTTACAGCCCTGTCTCTAAATACGGATTTGCATCTGTTCTCGGGTTCTCGGTGATGCCAAAGCCCTTTCCTCATTTTCCAAGCTGCCTCCGGGCAATTTATCAGAAAGGGTGAAAAACACACTCCACCCAGACTCACCCCTCCCCTCCCCACACCCCTACCCTTAGTGTCTCCAAGTAGGACTGTCAGCAGCTGAGCACACAAATGCAATCCTGTCTGGGAACAGAGAACCCGAGGGGATGCGGTGGCCTTTGGAGGGGTCAGTGACAACTGTGTAATTGGGGAAGTGCCTTGTCCAATTAGAAGCCCACCTCCCTTTGAACTAAGCACACCCCCCTCTTGCCTGGCCTGGGTTGAGTTTTTTTCCTTGGCAAATCCCGCCATCCCATTGGGAGGGTGGCTGGCTGCGTTTGGCAGTGTTGACACAGCAGTCTCTGGACGCGTTCCGGGAAAGCAGGCCGGAGCATGTGAGATGAATTTTCTCTGAACTGTGTGGTTTCCAATGTGTCAGAAAAACAAACTTGAAGAAGTCTGTTTGGCTCGCGTGCATGGGTAAACCCCCCTTCTGGAGTCGAAAACACATGCTGTTGGCCTTTGTCCCTGTTGCTTTAAAACCAAAAAAAAAGGCAGCCCTCCCAGTGTCTGGTTGCCTGAAACCTGAGGCAGCGTGGACAACGGCAGCTCTTTCAAGTCCTAGCCCAGGCAGGCACGTGACCATGCCTTTGTGCTAGGAGAGAGGGAGTAGAAGCTGTTGTATGTCTGGGGACAGGGGCCATCTCGGTGTCACCCATCAGTTGGCCCTCCCCTCTCACCACCCTCCAGGCCCTGGACTACCCCTCTTCCCCCCAAACCTTCAAGTTCCTGTTCCCAAAATAACTGCCCACAGGAAGTCACCTTGACTCCGGCCTCTGCAGTGGGTGAATTCCTAGCGCCCTACACAGAGGCAGGGGGCTGGCAGGGCCCAAGGAGAGCACAGGAAATGTCACTGTCCCTCACAGTTTACAAGCTGGCAATGCCAGAAGGGCCATCAACACCCACTCTTCACGCTCCTCCCCTCCCCTAACTTCTGTTTTCCCCATAAGAGCCAGGCCAGGCAGCAGCCCAAGCCTAACTCATTTCATTGCTTTTCCATCCTTCAGGAAAGGCACTCCAATGCGTTTGACCTTCAGATGAACTGGCCTATAAGGCCCCCTTGTTTGTCAGGGAGTACAGCTACCTGGCTACAGTGCAGTGGAAACACCCACCTGGAAATTCCCGCTCTCCCTCCACACATCTTCAGAACAGGATGCCAAAGAAGCTCTCTTTACTGCAGGACAGCAAGTTCTGTTCCTTCTTGCCAGGGAGCAAGGAAGAGAGTCTGGTCCTTTCTTCCTTCCTTCCTTCCTTCCTTCCTTCCTTCCTTCCTTCCTTCCTTCCTTCCTTCCTTCCTTCCTTTCTCTCTCTCTCTCTCTCTCTCTCTCTCTCTCTCTTTTCTTTCTTTCTTTCTTTCTTTCTTTTTAAGAGATTTTTGCTATAGGGCATGTGCGCTTGCTGGAGAGACACAGACAGACAGAAAGTGAGAAATCACCTCCCCCTGGCAAGGGGCGAGGGGGAAGGCCATGCTGCAATCCCGTCTCCTGCATTCTCCTCTTGGGATTTGGGGCATATGTGCCTGGTGTGAGTTTTTTAAGCCTCCAGGTCCAGGACTCAAACCACAGTTGACTACATGGGAGTCCATCGACGTGGCCATTACACCATCTGCTGGTCCGAGAGAGACTGGTTCTTGAGTCAGAGCCCTGGGAA
>JAKSZU010000027.1:22402406-22682542 GCA_026018925.1 Tupaia tana | reverse complement strand
TGCTGGCCCCTATTAGTCTTTATTATTGCAGGGCAGTGTGACTGATGTTTAACATGAAAACGTCCAGGAAGTGTGGGTGCTCAATCTCAGATCCCACAGTGAGAACTTGAATGCTATTTCACAGATATCTCAAGCCCAATCTGTTTTAAATTTTGGTCAGTCCATGCAAATCTGCAGCCTCTTCTCCAGGCATCCCTGGCTCAATGGCTCTCCATGTCCCTAACTGCTCGAGCCAGAAGCAGGAATGTTTTCTTGATCTTGCCCCTCCAGACTTGCCATAGCCAATCCAGGTTCCACATACTCTAGCTCCTACATTTCACTTATCTGAGTTCCACCTACTTGTCTCCATCTTTGTTGTCACTCCCGTAGTCTCACCCAGCCTGATCGCTCCAAGGACCACTGCAACAGCCTCTCTCTAAACGAGGGATGCCACCTCCCGTTCTCCTGTCCCTTCTTTAAACTACATCAAGGAAGACTTTTAAAAATTGAAAATGCAGAGACCAGCAGTTAGCGTAATGGCTATGTCGCTGGACTCCCACGTAGTCAACCGTAGTTCAAGTCCGGACCCGGTGGCTTAAACTCACGCCAGGCGCTTGTGCATGCATGCCCAAGATCCCGAGAGGAGAACGGAGGAGAAGGGATTGCGGCGTGGCCATCCCCTCTAGGGGGTGATTTCTCGCTTTCTATCTATCTGTCTCTCTCTGTCTGTCTGGCGAGTGCACACGCCCTATAGCAAAAACCTCTCTAAAAAAAAAAAAAAAATTGAAAATGCAGGGACCAGCAGATGGTGTAATGGGTTACATGACTGGACTCTCACATGGAGGATCATGGTTCAAGTCCCAAACCTTGCAGCTTGGAACACCCTGGACACATGTGCGTGTGTGCCCAAAATTCCAAGAGGAGTATGGAGGAGAAGGAACTGGGGTATAGCCATTCCCCCAGGGGGGTGGTGATTTCTCATTTTCTGTCACTCTCTCTCTCTCTCTGCTTCTCTGGTAAGCATACACGTCCTATAGCAAAAAAATCTCTCCAAGAAAGAAAGGAAGGAAGGAAGGAAGGAAGGAAGGAAGGAAGGAAGGAAGGAAGGAAGTGACGGGGTCACCCACCTGCTTAACATGCTTGCACACATTTAAATTTTTCCAAGATATAAGAGGAGTCCTCATGGCCTGGTTTGTCTCCCAACTCAGTCTCTCTCCCCATGATGCTCCAGTCACATATACTTCCTTTCTGTACTTTGAAAATGTCAAATTCTATCCTTCTTTGAGGCTGTCCCACATAATATCTCTTTCTGGAAGCCCACTTGCAATGTTAACTCAACCTAAATCCAATTACCTTCCATTTCTCCATGGAAGGCCTTCCTTCATCCATTAGAATAAATTAAGTCTCTCTATGATTCTCTCTCATAGCACCTGCATTTTCTCCTTTTCAGATTCTTTGTAATTTCTGATTATATATGTATGTATGTGCATGATATTTATGTTTTAGCATATTTTGTTTAATGCCTGTTTCCCCACGGTAGACTCAGTTACAAGGGAGATTTTCGAATTTTACATGATGTTATATATACCATGTTACAAAACAGAGATAAGATACTCAAAACATGAGCTTGGCTTAGGTCTAATACAACTGGCATGTTCAAAGGTAGGCCACCAGTCAAGAACACCACCACTAACGTGCCCTTTACTAAATATCTCATTCTGGTGCCCATGTAGCCAAATCACATTGCTTCGAATGGGCTGCCTATGAAGTCTATCTTCCATACATAACACTGTCATCTATATTATTTTGAAAATCATGTTTGTTCTCGCTTATTCATTGTGTGCATCTACTTTTACCTCAGAACAACTGGCAAAGAGGAGGTTTAATGGCCAATGAAGTCAGAGAATAAAACTAGTTGACTGTATAAGTATTACCTGGTGGTAAACCTAGGCCTGCGACATATACATGGATTATTTTATATATTTAACAAATACTGACTTAGGACTGAATTTCTCATACACCGTCCCAGGTACTATGGGCAACAGTGGTGATTTAGTAAGACTGGATCCTGAAATGTACAGGAGTAGTAAATATAAAACACACAAAACAGGGACCAGCAGTTGGCGTAATGGCTATGTCACTGGACTCCCATGTAGCCAACTGCAGTTTGAGTCCTGGACCCGGTGACTTAAAACTCATGCTGGGCACATGTGCATGCGTGCCCAAGATCCTGAGAGGAGAATGGAGGAGAAGGGATTGTGGCGTGGCCATCCCCCCTGGAGGGTGATTTCTCACTTTCTATCTCTCTGTCTCTCTTTGTCTGTCTGGTGAGCGCACGTGCCCTATAGCGAAAACCTCTAAAAAGAAAAAAGAAAACAGACACACACACACACACACACACACACACACACACACACAAACATGTGAGGATCAGGAAGGAACAGGCACTGGACTGCCCAAGTGGGCCTGACCAGGGATGGACCAGGCTCGAGAGGCCTTGCTAAATCACTGAGCCCACAGTGCAGCTTCACTTTTGCCTAGTCCCAGCGTCATGGGCCGATAAGTTTCTGTTGATTATAAATGACCCAGTTTGTGGTATTCTGTAACAACAGCACAAAACGAGATAAAACACAAAGGAACACACATCGTAATGGATCATGGAGTCCAAGCAAAGTCCTTAACAATGAAAAAGTGAAAGTCACTGGGCCTCGGGAATGAACAATTATTAGAGTGGGGCCACTGGGAGACAGGAAATGCTGGTCAGAGAGTGGGATGCTTAAGGCCAAGGATTTGGAAGCTGGGCACTACCAAGGTGTTACCCTTTGGTCCACCTTGAGGTGAACCAAAGAAGAACCATGGATGAAAGGATTAAGGGAAGGAGAAACCAGGATGCTGGATGGGTCACTTCAGGGACGCTGCGTCACTAAAGTGGGATAGGAGGGTCAAAGGACTAGTGGGCAAGACAGGGTGAGCCAGGTGATAAAACATTCTGTGGATGAGGGGGGCAGCTGATATAGACTGAGACGAAGATGGATGGTGGGCAGCACATTTGGACAGCAAAGGCTTCAAAGAATCTGCCATTTGTATCTGGATTAGGCCCAAAGTTATAACGGGGAAGGGAAGAAACAGCACCCTATTTGAAAAAGTTACAAGAGAGCTGTGCCCTTGGGGGAGAGGCAGGCTTAAGAACAAGACAGTGAGGTCAAGTCATAGAAGAGCTGAAGACAGGAGGCTCCTGCTGATGGTAGCGGTGAACTCCTGAGTGCAGAGCAGAAGGGTTTGTGGGCTCAGAGAGGTGGCTATGGAGTCAGAGCGGAGGCTGAACTGCACTGCATGAGAGTCTGGGGATGGAGAAGAGTGGCCTTCTGGGGAAGAGATGTGTTACAGGATGGGTCCTGGAGGCCTTTTGCAGGACACTGGATAAGGGTTCTAATGACAGCCTCTCTTCGAGACTGCTCTTTGGGTAAAGTGATGACAATACTGAGTGGTGGTCAGTGTTCAGGCAGCAGCGCACTGATCTTCCATGGAGGGTAGAAAACGTGTCCAGTCTCTCCAGTCTTTAGAGAATTGCGCTTCCACACTGGAGCAAGTAGTCCTTCCTCTAGGTGACAAATTTATTCAGAAAGTTATTAATTCAACAAAGACTTACTGAGTCCCTATGATGTGTTTTGCATTGTTCTAGGCACATAGATCTTTTAATAGATCCCTGTTCTCAGAACATTTCCAGTCTTCATGTTAGATAATAAACAAGTCAATTATATTGGGTCATCAAAACACATCATGGGGGCTGGCAGGTGGCGTGGTGGTTAAAGGTGCTGGACTCCCACATGGCCGACCACAGTTCGATTCCCAGACCTGGTGGCTTGCTTTTTCACTTTTCCTCTCCTTCGTTCTCTGTCTCTCTCTGATCAAACTGGAAAATAATAATAATAATAAATAAAAGTTAAATAAAGTAATTCTTGAAAAAAGAGAAAAAACAAATTATGACTTTTCTGATAACCCAATATTTTTTAAAATAATTATTTATTTAATTTGATTTATTCATTAATTTTTTTTTAATTTGGCCAGAGAGAGACAGAGAGAAAGAGAGAAAAAGAAAGTGAGAAAGCCACCAGGTCCGGGACTGGAACTGTGGTCGGCCATGTGGGAGTGTCCAGCGCCTTAACCACCACGCCACCTGCTGGTCCCATAACCCAATATGTTAACAGCATGATAGAATATGATGAGTTTTGAAAACAAAGTAGAGCAGGATAGTGCTGGTGATGGGGGACTGCAATAATAAATAGGGTGGTAAGAGAAGGTGGCATCTGAGCAAAGACTTGAAGGTGGGTTAGAGAAGATCATGGCAGGCAAAGAGAACAGTCAGTAGGAAGCTTGTCTGTTGTGTTAGAGAAACAATAAGAGAATGGGGTAGCTACAGCAAAATAAGCAGGAGAGCTAGAGGAAGGTAGTCAAATAATTAGGAATATGTATAACTGAATAAATGGGAACAATTATTAGAGAAAGAATCCACATTCACAAGGATAACAGCATATCACACAAAAACCGTTCTGGGCTTAGAAGTCAGAGCCAAGGCGAGGCACAAGTCAGTTCTACCCTTTCACTGTGGGACACTGAACAAGTCACGTCAACTCTCTGAATTAAAAGATTTTTCTCTAAAAATGTGAAGTTGGGGCAGAGATGTCTCTTAAGTTTCCATCTGGTTCTAAAACCTAAGCCTCAAGGAAATAATAAAATACATTCCGAGGACAACTGGTTGGAATAGTTTATCTTCAGAGAACACCAGAAGCTTTATTGAAATTGAAGTTTTGAAAGACCCATCTTTAGACAGTTTGCCATTTGGCTGCAAGAATTACTTATGATCCTCAATTATCATTTATATGGAGTCCACTAGAGGGCAGCCCTGCCCTCAAAAAAACCGGAAAATCTCTACTTGGCAAAGGGAAAGTGTATCATCTATTGGGCCATGATGACCAGAACAATCTTAATGAATAACAAGACACTAAAGGATTTTAAATAAGATTTCAGGTTTTCAACATTTCTTCAGTCATGAGCTGTGGCCTAAACATCATAATAACAGCACCAACCCTTGACTGTCTGCTTTTCAAGCATTTCTAGATACCATATAGACATTATTTCACTTAATCCTGAAAATAATTCCATGAAGTTTCAGCTATAAATTATTTTAATTTTACAGATATAAAAATAAAAAAGAAACAGAGGCCCAAAGAGCAGAGCCTGAGACTGGGATTCCTGTACATATGATATATTATAGGAGTGCCCTCCAAATAAGGGAAGCAGGGCCAAACAGTAGCACAATGGTAATGCTACTGGACCCACATAAGAAGGTCCCAAGTTTGGGCCCTGAGGTCACTCTGTACACTCCAGGGCCCATGATCTTAGAATGGCTGAGGCTGGAGGTATATCATGGTGTAAGGACTCTGCTGGGGATCTCTCTCTCTCCTCTTTCTCTGTTGAATAAGTAAACTTAGAAGGGGGTTGTGGAGCAAGGGAAGCAAGACAGGGAAGAGGAAGTAGAAAAGCAGACATGTTGTCTCAGCTGGAATCTGCTTCCGTCTGATCCCACAAGAAGCTCTGGGGCATGCTCTGTAACACAGAGCTGGTCCCACACTGAGGAAAAAAAGACAGCTTCTGGGCCCTTTTAATAGCTAGTCATGGGGACCAGCAGTTAGCGTAATGGCTATGTTGCTGGACTCCCACGTAGTTGACCGCGGTTCGAGTCCCAGAACTGGTGGCTTAAACTCACGCCGGGTGCGTGTGCGTGCGTGCCCAAGATCCCGAGAGGAGAATGGAGGAGAAGGGATTGCAGCATGGCCATCCCCCCTGGGGGGTGATTTCTCGCTTTCTGTCTCTCTGTCTGTCTCTGTCTTTCTGGCGAGCGCACACGCCCTATAGCTAAAAACCTCTCCAAAAAAAGAAAAAAAATAGCTAGTCATGTCCATGGGAAGCCTCTCCTCCTCTCTCCCCCAAACAAAGAGCTTGTCATTTATATCAAGGAAATTTCTCCAGAGATAGGAGCAGCTATGAGCCTCCAGTGGCCCATGCACAGAGCCACCGGGATACACTGAGCTGGTAAAGGGGAACCGGGTGCGGCCCCCGCCATACCTACTACAGAGCGTCTTGTCCAAGGAAACTGCTGGGAGGTGTCAGGACCAGACTTTCAACCTGGGTCTGCTTACCTTTCGTACCTATGTTCTCAAGAAAGTCGAAAGAGATATTTGCAGTTATTGTCAAGGTTTATATATATATACATATATACATATATATATGTATATATGTATAAAAACAATCAAATAACAAGTTAGGGAAAGAAGGAATGAGAAAAAGAGAGAAAAGCAGCAGGAATTAAATGTCACCAGAATGCCACTGGCTCCTTCAGGACATCTGCTCTAACTTCATGGCCAATTTCAGGTCAGCAGCAACACGGCTTCTGAAAATTACAAAGCCAGGCCCTCCCTAATACTAGCAAATAATGTCAACCTTACTAAGAAGTTTGGGCAGAAATGGAGATGTGAGTTATCCAGCACATCATAATGAGACATTTCCTTTTAAAAAAAAACAAAAACAAAACAAAATAAAACAAACTACTTTAAACACCTTTGCTTTGGCTTGAAAATCTTTTTCCTTGGTATGTCTAGGCTGCCCCTGGCCTCCCCTGCTGTTTCACCAGGACACTCCTGGGTTTGGGGTGCTGGAGCCAGAATGGTGATCAGATATCTGCTATACAAATACACTAATCAGAAGAGCTATTTTAATGTCGTCAGTGAGCAGTAAACTTTTCTCCAAGTCTCTCAGCAGCCAGAGCAAAAACGAAAATGGAGTAAGTTATGTAATTTTCAGTTTCACAAAGATAGATAGCTCACCAGCTCCTGACAGGAGGTCTCATTTCCTGGTACCTAATTCTAAATTAAATTTCTCATGTGGACCCTTCGACTGAAGAATCAAGTGACATAAAGGTTAACGTCTTCAAACACTTCATAGAGAACACATTCCCATTAGTATTTATTTTAGAGCTCTATTTATTTCCTTCCTGGCTCTTGTCCTGGTTCTGTTCTATAATGAATGACTATAGATCTCTTCTTTGGTTCACTTGTTGATGGTCTCCTCCACTGGAATGTCAATCTCAGGAGGGCAGAGGACCCTTCTGTGTGGCTCCCCACTGTGTGCCCAGCCTTGTCACCCAACCCAGTGGCAGGCCATCAGCTGTTTGTTGAGTGAATGAAAGAATGAATACATAAATAAATAGATGAAATCATGCATCGTAGTGATGCGGCATGGCAGATGACAGGATTTAGGAACTAAAATCAGCTGGGCCCTAACAGTCTAGCATAACAATCAAAACCTAGTCATTTGTAATAGAGAATATTACTTTTCTTTCTTTTCTTTTCTTTTCTTTTTTTTTTTTTTTGAGAGGATTTTGCTATAGGGTGTCTGTGCTAGCCAGAAAGATAGAGAGAGACAGAGAGACAGAAAGCGAGAAATCACCCCCCCAGGGGGGATGGTCACGCCGCAATCCCTTCTCCTCCATTCTCCTCTCGGGATCTTAGGCACGCACACACACGCACCCAGTGTGAGTTTAAGCCACCGGGTCCAGGACTTAAACCTCCGTCAACTACGTGGGAGTCCAGCAACATAGCCATTATGCCAACTGCTGGTCCCCCAAGAATATATCTTATTAGTAACTCATATTACTCAGATTCTAGGGTTAAAAATTATCTTACACAACAAGGGGGTATAAATGTATACACATAGACCTGATACCCAAAGGAGACAGTTTTAACCAAGGAAACCACTCTTCCCTTTTATTTTGTTTTATTTTAGATTTTCTCGCTCTATTTCCCATTTTCCTGATTTGACATTTAATTTGGTCTCCCTCACACTGCATAGGTGCTGGCAGGGAAAAAGGTTCTGAAGCACAGAGAGGCTGAAATGTAATCCAGGCCCACCTTTCCAAATATCAGAAACCTGTATTTCAGGTTTGTATTTGGCAATGGTATTTGTTTATGGATTAGACCTCATCAAAAATGAAATTTCGAAAAGATTTCTGAAGTAAGTTTTATGATTGCTTTAGATTTTTAGGCATAGCCAACCTTTAGTTAAATACTTAATACCCATTCATCATCACAATAAGTGCTTTTCTTTCTATGCTATTCAAAAGCAATATTATTCTGGGTGACTGAAACTTATGGAAAATGTAGTTGACATATCCTCTTCGCTATGAGTTTGACATTACTGAGTAAATATTCCTGGAGGAGTTTTTGCCAGTGGACCATGACAGATCCTGCCTCAGAAATCAGAAAATCTTTTCAAGATTTCATTTTCAGGGGAAACAAAGCCTACCAACAATAAAAGAACTGACTGTAGGATGGATATTAAAGGAATCTCTTCCCCTTTAAAAGACTTCTTTAAGATGAACAATATTTACTGGTTAGTTCTTTCTAACTGATATTTTATAATGTTGAAATGACTCAATTCGTTATAGAAATATTTTACGTAGTCCCCAAGAGACTTGGCAGACCCCGGGCTGCTGAAACACAATGATTAGCAATTATTGTTATTTAACACAATCAAAGTCATTGAGTATTTGCAAATAATATTTAACAACAGCTTGTAAGTGGTTCCTTTGGTAAGAAAATGGGCGATTCCATTTAATGAAAATGTCAAGCAATATTAGATCAAGTCTACATACTAGGAATCGATCTCTCATTCTACAAAAATGAATTTGGTGCCGTGAACATATATGGATGTTGATGCAGACATAGACTGTGAATGGAAGGATCAAACCATAAAGCCCTGTTCAACTCCCAGTACCAACTTAAGTTTTCTTGGATAAACATACTTCCCCTCTATCCTCTATTGAGAATACATTCTCTACGCTTTCTTCCTGTTCTATATCTATCTCTTTACCGAATAGCACTCTTGCATTGCCCTCTCTGCCACTCTGTAAAGCATTTTATATGTATCATTTCATTCCACACTCCTGGAGACAGGGTTTGTCCCTATTTTTTTTGGAGAGGTTTTTTTCGCTATAGGGCGCGTGCACTCGCCAGACAGACAGAGAGAGCAAGAAATCACCCCCCGGGGGGATGGTCATGCCGCAATCCCTTCTCCTCCATTCTCCTCTCGGGATCTTGGGCACGCATGCACACGCGCCCGGCGTGAGTTTTAAGCCACCGGGTCCGGGACGCGAACCGTGGTCGACTACGTGGGAGTCCAGTGACATAGCCATTACGCTAACTGCTGGTTCCCGGTTTGTCCCTATTTTATAGATAAGAAAATTGGGATCTATTACAGTTTATTCATGTGTTTGCTGGTCCACTTCTAGTAGTTTGAGTTCTTCAAAACAATGCTTTAATTTCCCTTTGGTTCTCCAATCTATTCAGTTCATTTTTATCCAACCTACCTATATGTCCTGAGTTCTTCTCACGTGCCAGAGGCCTCTCCCTGGGCGAGCATGTAGTTGGCCACTCAGAAACATTTGTTGATGTGTTCTAACCTCCAACATTAAATTAGCCCTTAGCTGTATGTCTTTATTTCTTCTTTTTACTTTTATCAATGATAGAGTGTGTGTGTGTGTGTTGTGTGTGTGTGTGTGTGAAGAGAGAGAGGATCTCGCTCCCCAGGATCTGGGCATGCTGCCATCCCTTTTCTCCTGTCCTCTATCCTGTTGGATCCTGGGTACTTGCCCACCAAGCCTGGTGTATTTCAGGCTGACTGGACTGGGGATTTGAACCATGTAGGATCCAGCCTCTCTTGAATAGCACATTAGCATGGAACTGGCCCTGTGTGTCTTATAAGTAACACATTCCTGCAACTGGAAGAAATGTGTAAGATAAACCTGTCTCTTCCGTAACTTGTCAGTGTCTAGATCTGGAAACTCAGCTGACAATGAAAATGATCCGAAACATCTCATCAGAGGGATCACACTGTCCTCCACAGAGGGTCTCTCTGTACCAAGACCCCAATGGTACGAAGAGGGAATATTGGTTTCTCATAGAGCCAAGCAACGCGGGAGGTAGCATATTATCCTGACAAAGAACCAGATTTGAATGACCTCCCTCAGTTTGCTCTGTAATGGAAACCAAGTGCTAAAATAGAACTCAGAAAGGTGAAGGATGCAGGGTGAAAAGAGCTAGCATCAGATAATAGAAAGAAGTATTAATATTGAAAAACAGATGTGAAAAGGGCCCAGACAGCAGAGATTCTGTAAGAGACAAAGCAGAATGTGGAAAAATTGGCAGAGACAGTACCAAGGATACAGGCCAGATAACAAAGTCCACTGTATCTAGCAATCTTTTTGTGTGAAATTAAAATAAATAAAAAAAAAACCTCAAGGAATTCTTCTCTTCTTCTATCTTTAACTCTAGGCCAACTTCAAATGAAGCCAGTAATTCTGAACATGACTGATGAAGAAAAAAATATTTACCCGGAGCTAAAAGAAAGTTCTAGCTTAAAGCAAAATTTGATGGCACTTACAGATTTAAAAAAAAAAAAAAATCTTTACTTTTTTCTTTTTTTAGGTTTTTGCCATTGGGTGCGTATGCTCACTGGAGAGAGATAGGGAGTAACAGACAGAGGAAAAGTGAGAAATAATCCTCTGCGGGGATGGCCATACCGCCACACCTTCTCCTCCATTCTCCTCTAGGAATTTTGAACACACATGTACACGCATCTGGTGTGATTTCCAAGTCACCAGGTCTGGGACTCGAAGTGCAGTCAGCCATGTAGGAGTCACCATGCCACCTGCTAGACCCCCCATCTTAACTATTTTTAAGCGTGTAGTTCAGCGATACCAAATGCATGTATCACCCACAGCTACCTTCAGACTCTTTTCATCTTGTAAAACCAAACTTCTGTACCCTCTACATGGTAACTCCCCATTCTCCCTTCCACCATTCTCTATTTCTGTCTTTATGATTTGGACTTCTCTAGGCATTCACAGATCTTCTGAATAAAAATACAGACAACAAAGCTGGATGTGGCAACATACCAGATGCTGATAAAGAGTGAACTCTGCCCAAATTGTGCATGGCTGGTTAGAGAAGTTAACTGAAACTCTAACCAGGAGAGGTACCTAACTAGAGCCACAATGAGTATGACCCTGAGCAATGAACACTGATCCAAAGACATCCACGAGATGAGGCAAGAGTGGATATCAAATCCCACAGGCCCTGTGACCCTCAGGGATTTGAGTGATCTGGGAGGCTACTGGAGGGCGTTGAACACACACTGTATCATATGTTCCCTTAGCAAATGCAGTGGATGCTGTTGGCGCCTCACCCAGAGTCCCTGACAGGTAACCCATTGAAGCAGCCATTCTCTCAGTGAAGCCCTCCTCTCAGCCTATGGGACCTCCTTTGCCCAGGGGCCATACTCACACCCCAGGCCACACCTTGGGTAACCCTGGTTAATGTCTCACCAGCATGGAGAGGACAACTACCAAAGGCCAACTCCTTCCTTTAAGGTGGGACAACTCCGGTGCAATCCATGCTCCAGAGTCCCTGTGGCATCAGGCTGTAGCTCTGTCCAGCTGAGACCATGTCTGTCCTGCTCCAGCCTTACCAAACATTCCCCTTCTCCCCAGAGCATTCTTAAAGCAAACCGCTGGCTTCCAAATCCCTGGCTCAGGCTCTGCTTTTAGGGAACCTGACTTAAGCAGCATGCAGAACCTTCTTCTTCATAGCCTGTGTTACAGCTGCCATTTTACACTTACTTCTGTGATTCTTTGACCCATTTCTGCCTCTCCACTGAAATGTGGACTCCTGTGCTCACCTGTATCCTCGGCACCAACCACAGTGACTGGCATTCAATTAATGTTTTAAACAGATCTTGGGGGAAAAAATGTATGTATATATATATGTGTGTGTGTGTGTGTCTGTGTATATATGTATATATGTGTATATATACACACACACATATATAGACACACATTTTTAAATATTTAAAATTTAAAATTAATTATATAAAGTATATAAGTAATTATATAATATATAATTAATATATGAAATACGTAATTAATTTTATATATTTAAAAATATGTATATATGTATTTACATTTTGCTATATAATGCATGCATTTGCCAGAGAGAGAGAGAGAGAGAGAGAAAGAGAGAGTGGGAAAGTGAGAAAGCACTCCCTAGAAGGATGGCCACACCATAATCCCTTCTCCTTCATCTCCTCTTGAGATTTTGGGCATGCATGCACACATGACTGGTGTGCTTTTCAAACCACTGGGTCCAGGACTTAAAGCGTGCAGTCAGCCATGTAGGATCCACTTGCCTTAACCATCACGCCACCTGACTGACCCAAGAGAAATCTTTTTACCACTGGCTTTATTTTTCAATTCAGAAGTACCATATTGAGGCTAATTAAAGGTGACAAATTATTTTACATGATGGCTGTGTTCATTTGAGTACATAATTAACCATCAATTTCACTGCCATTTTAAAACTACTTATGAAATACAGGAGATCAAACGTTGCCTGCATCCGCCAGCAGACCACGTGACACAAGGCTGTGCATCTGACCGTATTTAGCAAGCCAGCTGCTTCATTTTAATTACCAAACGCTGCAAATCTTGAGAGGAATAAACTCATTAAAAATCTGGGCTGAGTATGTCACAAAGCGCTGCTGTAGGAAAACGTTAGGGCTTAAGCATTCCACAGCTATTGAGTTCCTTGTTCCCATCTGGCAGTCAGCAGTAACCTGCCCTGAAGCATCAGCCAATTCTAGAGGCTCCCTCTGCTCCACCCCCCCAGTTTTCTCCTATATGATAGCCCCTTCCTTCCTTCCTCCCTTCCTTCCTTCCTTCCTTCCTTCCTTCCTTCCTTCCTTCCTTCCTTCTTTCTTTCCTTCTTTCTTCCCTTCTTTCTTTCTTTTTTTGGAGAAGTTTTTTGTTTTGTTTTGCTTTTTTTTTTTTTTTTTTTTTTTTTTTGCTATAGAGTGTGTGTGCTTGCCAGAAAGAAAGAAACAGAAAGCAAGAAATCACCCCCCAGGGGGGATGGCCACGCTGCAATCCCTTCTCCTCCAATCTCCTCTTGGGATCTTGGGCACGCACGCACATGCACTTGGTGTGAGTTTAAGCCACTGGGTCCGGGACTCAAACCGTGGTCAACTACATGAGAGTCCAGCGACATAGCCATTATGCCAACTGCTGGTCCCTGATACCCTCTTTCAAAAGTGGGGTACTAGGAAATATTTTAAACCATTCTGTCTCTGTTATAGAGTCATAAACAAAATTATAACAACTATTTTGATAATTATCTTTAAATTCAGTTTCTTGGGAAAAAAAAATTTGATAGAGGTTTTTTCCTATAGGGCGCATGTGCTTGCCAGAAAGACAGAGAGAGACAGAGAGACAGAAAGTGAGAAATCACCCCCCAGGGGGGAATGGTCATGCCGCAACCCCTTCTCCTCCATTCTCCTCTCGGGATCTTAGGCACGCACACACACGCACCCAGCATGTGTTTAAGCCCCCGAGTCTGGGACTCGAACTGCGGTTGACTATATGGGAGTCCAGTGACATAGCCATTATGCTAACCGCTGGTCCCAGTTTCTTGAAATTTTGAAAGTTGTATATTAAATGTCAAGAACTATGGAGTATGAGCAAACATTTTTTGGTATGTAAGGTAAATGTTTGTGGGAAAATGTAGAAATAAAGAAATGAATGTCAAAAAAATTAAATGAATAAATAAAAGTGGGTATTAGGCAACTCCTGGCTTAAATGTGTTGAAAATGGAAAAATTCTACAACTTAGAACATAAAGGAGGCTGAGCATCTAGGCAATATGAGGATTCCGGTAACATTTAAAAAAAATCAATATAGAATTCAGTACCACCTATAAATACATGATGAAGCACTTTCCTTCCACATAAATGTCTTTAACGAGATTATGAAAGTATTCACCTCAAGATCACTGCATTAAAGTTAAAGGCTGGGGTCTGAATTGAGTTCTTGGTGAGCTCGAAGTAGTTCTGTTCCCAGTTAGCACGTGGCTTGGCTTGTGCCAAATTTCTGGGAAGATGGTTTATGTCAACACAAACATATGGCATTGAGGAATCATAATGCTAAACTGAACACGGAGTCCACAGTTATTTTTATCGAAAGAGAGAAAGAGAGAGAGAGAGAGAGGATGCATTTAATCGGGGAGGTGCTGCATAGATTTTGCATAGATTTTGCACAGTTCTTGGGGGGATAAACAGATAATACAGACAGCGTGGGGACACCAGCCACACCCTGCAGTGCAGACTCCTCAAGTTGACAGTGCTCTCCCCCTACTGCTAACCCTGATGTCTCCATTCAGAAGCTACCTGTTCAGTAAACTGTATCAACACCCTTATCCAGGTGAAACTAACTCCACTGTCCCATAGGTTTGATATGTACCAATGCACCAAACCCAGCTTGTCTGGATTACTTTTATATTCGAGGACTGTGATAGTCACTGCCTTACATGTCTTCCCAGGTCTCAGTCAGGATAAGCCCTCATCAGTAGAACATGGTACCAGGCCTCAGTCCAGAAGCCACAACTGGGGGACAAAGGTTAGTAGTTCTAACTACACAATGAATCTCTCTCTCTCTCTCTTTCTCTTTTTTTTTTTTTTTTTTTTTTTTTTTTTGAGAGAGATTTTTGCTATAGGGCATGTGAGCTCGCCAGAGAGACAGAGAGAGAGAAAGAAAGAAATACCACTCCCACCTCCAAGACAGGATGGCTGCAATCACTTCTCCATTCTCCTCTCGGGATCTTGGGCACGTGTACACAAGCACCTGGCATGAATTTAAGCCACCAAGTCCGAAACTCGAACCGCGATGGACTATGTTCAGCGACATAACCTTTACCCCATCTGCTGGCCCCCACAATGAACATATCTCTAAGGGCTTGTTGAAATGAGAGTTGGAGAGCCTTTTGTTAACAAATGGGTTACTTTTATAGATCTGTGAGGATATCTACCCTGGCCAGGACTTCAGACATGTACAATAGGGGTCCGCAGACACTGATGTGAGAATGAATGAATGTGCAAACACAGAGGAAGGAAAAGCTGCAGGGGAGACATGAGAAGGAAGTAGAAAAGATTTTTCATAGGGAGTCTGGAGCCAGAAGATGATGTGGTGGTTAAGAAGCTGGATTTCCACACAGGCAACCACAGTTCGAGTCTAGGACCCGGCAGCTTGAAGATTTAGCTGGGTGCATGTGTATGTGTGCCCATATCTCAAGAGGAGAATGGAGAAGGGATTGCAGCATGTCCATCCACTTGGGAGGGGTCTCACTTTCCCTTTCTCTGTCTCTCTCCAGAGAGTACATGAACCCTATGGCAAAAAAAAAAAAAATTAAAAAAAAAAAAAAGTGAAAAAAAAAAAGAAAAAAAAAAGAGAGACCTGGAAGGCTTGATCTGAAGAAAACACAAAGGAAGAGGTTAGGAGACACAAAGGGCAGAAGAATAAAGGTTAATCTAGAAAGTAAATAGCCTCGAGGTTTGCAGATTTGATTCTGTTTTCTCCTCCTCGGCTCCAGCTTCTCCACACACTTTACACAGATCTCACTTCATCAGACTGACTCCCTTCCAGGGCTGCCTAGCCAAACATTAACCACGTTCAGCCACATGCCGAACATGGGTGACAGAGGCAGGAAACTCCCCATGCAGGTGGATGCCAAGAGCAGTCGTCCCGTGAGAGTGAGCCCCACCTGCTCTGCGTGCACTGGGCAGATGTCAGGCTGGGGTCGAGTAAGCCGGAGCCCGATTGCATCAGCAGGAGTGTTCCTGCCGAGAGGTGGAGACTGGGTTGTCAGCTGGGGCCTTGTGTTTGCTTACCTGTCAGCTTCTAGGAGCTGGCCTCCTAGTCCCTTAAGGACAGATCTGCTGTCACTGTGCTGACTAAGCTTAGGCCTGGCCGGAGGGGACCAACCTCATAGGCCCTCCCAGGAATCTCACCCCCTCCACACAGGCATGCTTCTCTCACCCCTATAGCCTGCTCCTTGGATGTGATCTTTGATGGAACTGAGAGGAGGGGAGTGAGCGCTTTTCCTTCCTTCCTACCATCTTTATGGACAGACACAGACAAAAACAACAGATTCTTATGATGAATGGAAATATATAAAGTATAAAAGAGGAAACGAGGGACCAACAGTTGGCATAATGGCTATGTTGCTGGACTCCTATGTAGTCGACAGTGGTTTGACTCCCGGACCCGGTGGCTTAAACTCACGCCGGGTGCGTGTGCGAGCGTGCCCAAGATCCCGAGAGCAGAATGGAGGAGAAGGGATTGCAGTGTGGCCATCCCCCCTGGGGGGTGATTTCTCGCTTTCTGTCTCTCTGTCTCTCTCTGTCTTTCTGGCGAGTGCACAGGCCCTATAGCAAAAACCTCTCCAAAAAAAAAAAAGAGGAAACAGGGGTGGCTGGTGGCATGTTGGTTAAGGTGGGTGGATCTCACATGGCTAGGATCTGGACCCGGGGGGCTTGAAAAACATCTTGGCTGTATGTGTGTATGTTTGTGTGTGAGTGTGTGTGTGTGTGTGTGTGTGTGTGAGTACCCAAAATTCCTAAAGGAGAAATGGAAGAGGAGGTGAGGTAGGAGACAGGGACCCTAAAAATACAGTTAGGGTGTGGGCCCAAAATAAAATCACAAAATGGCTAAGTTTTGAGATGGAGACGAAGCAGCTCTGCAGCTTGCTCTTTGAGAGGTCTCTTGAGCTCAGAGACTGACCTAGGCCACATGACCTAGACCTAAAACAAAGGCTTTTTCCAGGCCCCACCACATTCCAGGGAAAAGATAAAATAATAGTTTTCATGACCCAAAGCTTCTAGACAAAAAAAAAAGTCTCCTAATCATGGTACCCACTCCAAACTTAGGAAAATAATGGGACCCACCCAGCATGTACCCTCCCCACTGTGGGGGAACACGTGCACGGACCTACCTAGAACAGGTCCGGACAGAGCCCTTCCTGACCCAAATAAAAACCCCTGGCCACAGTTCTTCCTTGGCAACCCATTTTTCGGGACCCCTCCCTTCCTGGGATCTGTTCTTCCTTCCCTCTCTTTCTTTCTTTGTTTTTTCTTTTTTTTTTTTTTTTTTTTTTTGAGAGCTTTTTGCTATAGGGCGCGTGCACTCGCCAGAGAGACAGAGAGACAGAAAGCGAGAAATCACCCCCCAGGGAGGATGGCCACGCCGCAATCCCTTCTCCTCCCTTCTCCTCTCGGGATCTTGGGCACGCACGCACACACGCCCGGCGTGAGTTTTAAGCCACCGGGTCCGGGACTCGAACCGCAGTCGACCATGTGGGAGTCCAGCGACATAGCCATTACGCTAACTGCTGGTCCCCCTTCCCTCTCTTTCAATACACTCCCCGCTTCGCTGTGTCCCCAGCTCTGATTCTTCCCAAGTGTGGGACAGAAACCCACGTCCCACTGTAAGTGTGGCTCCGATCACCCCTACACTCCCACATTCCTGCATCAGAGGGATGTGGTGTGACTGTCCCCATGGGGGGTTCTTTCTTTCTCACTTTCTCTCTCTCTTACTCTCTCCTGAACACATGCACCCTCTAACAATTTTATTTAAAAAAAAAAAAAAAGAGGAAGCAAACTATACAAAAACACCCAGGAATAATTATTTCTAATGTTTAAGAATATTCCCTTCAGACCTTTTTAAAATCAACACAAAGGCACACATGCATAGTCTCTATTTACAAAGCTGGAGTCACAGTACGTACGCATTTCATCATGTGTACACTCCCAAACACAAAGACGGTCCGGTGCACAGAGCCTCATTACTCAAGTAAAGAACTTGGGCACATCGACACCTTTACAGCATGGAATATCTTTTGGCCCAAGGGAGATGCTCACCAATGGAATTGAGTCACCCTGCTGCTACGAAAAGAAACAGTCCTTGGGAACCAGCAGGTGGCGTAGTGGTTAAGGTACTAGACACTCCCATATGGCCAACCACAGTTTGAGTCCGGGACCTGGTGGCTTGCTTTCTCACTTTCTTTCTCTCTCTCTGTATTTCTCTCTCTCTCTCTCTCTCTGGTCAAATTAAAATAAATGAATGACTGAATAAATAAAATTAAATAAATAATTAAAAAAAAAAACCGTCCTCTCTCATCTCAGAAGAGAAAACTGAGGGTAAGGAAAGGAGGCAGCTGGCAGGTTAGTCCAACACCTGTGTCTGCTCCAGTCACCTGTGCGACCTTCCTTTGCATTCTCATTTTCACTTGCCAAAATGTAATAACATATGCAGATGTCAAAAAGTGTTGAGAGAAAAACATTCAAAACAAAATATCCAAACAATAAAAATTCTGATTAGGGGTTTGGTACTTTGGGTATTTTTAAGATTTTTGCCACACGGCATGTGAGCCTGTCAAAGAGAGAGACAGTGAGAGGGAAAGTGAGAAATCACCCTCGGGGTGAACCCTTCTCCATTTTCCTCCTGAGATCTTGGGCACGCATACACATGTGCCTGTCGTGATTTTCAAGCCTCCGGGTCCGGGACTCGAACCACAGTTGACCATGTGGGAGTCCAACACCTTAACTATGATGCCACTTGCTGGTTCTGGGGATTTGATACTTTTAAAGTATATTTATTTCCTAATTTTGTCCTGCATGATCAGTATATCATAAAAAAAATAATGGTTATATAATTTTTAAAAGTAACTCAGAATCCTAACAGTTTAATTTCATATTAAAAGTACTTGATGTTGCTAATACCTTAAGATCATACCCCTCTGCTGATATGCTATTTTCACCTAATAAAAAATTTAAAGTAATACACACACAAAAAAAAACACATGTGAAGAAAAATAGAAGTTCTAGTAATAATCAGATCTCAGTACACTCTGAATAAGTACTAAACTGCCAAAAATTACTACCTCAGAGAAGAAACCAGTGTTGTTAATAATTATTGCCACTAAAAGAGAAAATTCCAGGGTGAATATCTGTATTTGCTCCAAATTGTCTTTTGTGAGTCATTAAGTCTTGCTCCTGTGAATATAGGGTCTAATAAAAAGTAACACGTTGCCAACATTGTGTAGCTAATTGTCATGGGAATGCAGACAGGAATGCAGACACGGTGCTGTGTTTTGCAGCGATTAATGCTTAGGAATGGAAAAGAACCGTAGCTGTCACTTACATTTTTTACTGGCATTTTATTGCTCAGGACGGCTGGAAATGCCAGTGCCACTTTACCCTAGGAAGTGGAAATCACGCATTTATTAGAATTCCTGAACTGGCTTTATGGTCAACCGATGGTGCATGAATCATTCATGGGGGTAATATGATAAACTGTAGCAAAACCTCCGACCTGGTTTTATTTATCCGGGCAGAGGCAGGGCAGGGAGTGCCTGTCACAAGGAATGAACAGGCATTTCATTCAAAATCAGAGTCCTCACCCTGGAAGGTGCAGATTTCTTTTCTGTAAAGTCAAGAGACACCTTCTTAATCGTCTCCGGGATACATATTTTTTTAAAGATCTTTCCACTTGGCTTTCTGTTATTATTTAAATCATACTTATATATAAACAGAGTATAGTAGCCTATATACCTGTCACAGATTTCCCTTATCTGTACTATTCTACCTGTGAGAGGCCACTTGTGACATTCTCGAATATGAAAAGGCAGCAGAAACAGGAAGCTCTCTGCCATTCCTTGGTTTGCCTAAAATAGGGACATAAACTTACAAAGATAGAAGGTGCATCACCTCCTCTTTCTTCCAGGGAGAAAAAACGGTTAATCCCTGAAGACAACTGTAGAGCCTTATGGGATAAGAGATGGCACCTGAAGAATCTACGTTAACAAATTTTACTAGACAGCTTTTGCATAGGCAATAACTTGTCTTCCCACAATTTGCTATCCCTAGAGATTCAAAGTCCTTCTCTTTCTTCCTGTCTTTCTTTCTCTCCCTCCCTTCCTTCCTTCCTTCCTTCCTTCCTTCCTTCCTTCCTTCCTTCCTTCCTTCCTTCCTCTCTCTCTCTCTCTCTCTCTCTTTCTCTTCTCTCTTCTTTTCTCTTCTTTTCTTTTCTTCCTTCTTTCCTTCCTCCCTCCCTCTCTACCTCCTTCCTTCCTTCCTTCCTATCTTTCTATCTTTCTTATTTATTTATTTTTTGCTACTTCTCTAAAAACTTACTGTTTTTTGGTGAAGATGCTATAGAAGCTGGAATTCAAAGCCACCTCTTTGATAATTACTCATTTTCTGGTAACACCCTATCACCCGTGTATGCATGAAATGTAACCATTCATAAACTTCTGCTTAATTTTTGTTATTTCTGTTATTGTTGAGGTCCATTCTACCTAAGAACTTAGGAGGATTAGGAGAAAAAAAAATTTTTTTTTTGATAAGATTTTGCTATAGGGCGCACGTGCTTGCCAGAAAGACAGAAAGCAAGAAATCACCCCCCAGGGGGGATGGCCACACCACAATCCCTTCTCCTCCATTCTCTTCTTGTGATCTTGGGCACATATGCACACATGCCCAGCGTGAGTTTAAGCAACCAGATCTGGGACTCAAATCGCAGTTGACTATATGGAAGTCCAGCAACATAGCCATTATGCCAACTGCTGGTCCTGAAAAAAATGCTTCTTTTTCTTGAACCTCTTTTTTCATATTGGCATGTGAACTTAATATATATGTTATTAGTTGAGAGAACAATGACAATTCTAATCATAACAGTAGCATTTATTATATTGAATGCCATCTACTGGGAAAGGTAATTTACGTAGACTATCTGCCCCTACATAGCACAGCCACATAACCATGATTATCCCCAAGGCTCAGAGGAACACCTGTACTCTCCAGGACGCTGACATCGAGGGACCACATCCAGACTCTTGGCCCTTTGATTGCTGGGGTCCCAGCCAACAGGGAACCCCAGCAGGTGATGAGAGAGTGAGAGGGCGGGATGTACTTCAGGGTCAGGGTTTCTCTTTTCCCCAATTCTCTCCAGACATGGGTTTCATCACTTACCCAAAGGTCACAGTCCCTGTGAGGGGGGTCCTCCATCCCAGGCTTCCCCTTCAGGCTTTCCTAATCCTGCTTCCTTCCCTCCCCTAACCCCCAAACTGGGGATGATAATTACTATAGGGTACGATGGAATCATTTCTGGTTTCCCTAGGACTGCTCATACCTTTATAAGCAGGTCTGTTTGTTAGCCCCATCTCAAATTACCCTATTTTGGGTGTACTGTTTCCTGCTGGGACCCTCATTAATACCTATGCTATTGGGAACCAGCAGTTAGTGTAATGGCTATGTCGCTGGACACCCACGTAGTCGACCACGGTTCGCGTCCCGGACCTGGTGGCTTAGAACTCACGCCGGGCGTGTGTGCGTGCGTGCCCAAGATCCTGAGAGGAGAATGGAGGAGAAGGGATTGCGGCGTGACCATCCCCCCTGGGGGGTGATTTCCGGCTTTCTGTCTCTCTGTCTCTGTCTGTCTGTCTGGTGAGCACACATGCCCTATAGCGAAAACCTCCCCCCCCCCCAAAAAAAAATACCTATGCTATTCACAGTCACCTTGGTATCTGAGGACCCACAGGCTGTCTCTTTAAGAAGCTTTTATTCATGGAGGTGGAGCAGAAGCAAACAATGTAATGTGGTCATCTAGCATTTCAGATGCTTGGCCTCTGGCAACTGCTGGAGGCATACAGACTCTTTCAACATTATAGGAGTTCTTGGTGAAACTCAGGGCGTCGTGTCCTGCCTTCCAAAGCTTTTGGGCTTCAGCTTGGTTGTTTTGGATAATTGTTTGGCAACAGAAAGGCTCTGGGCTGCCAAGGAAAGCTCTCTCAATGTATTAGGGCCCTTGGGAAAGGCTAATTCCCAAGCGCTAGTGAGAAATCAGGACATCCTGGTGTGGCCTTCCCTTGAATTATCCAGCCACATGCTTGCCTTGGCTGTGAAGCAGAGAAGCCAATGCCAACTCCTCACACCAGCCTGCTAATGCCCCTTCCCTGGACCACAATAAGAGGGATTTGATCGGTTCCTTGTATAATCTGCAACACCGAAGGAACCACTGCTTTCAAATGACATAAAACAAATACTATTATGTGTGAATCCCTATGATTTTTGCGGAATTTCAGATGTTTTGCATTGAAACATCCAGATGGTCAATTTTACATGTCGACCTGGGTGAGCTATAGTCAACGGCTTTCAAACACGAATACAGGTGTTGCTGTGAAGGTATTTTGTAGAGATGAGGAAAGTCTATATTTGGTTGACTATAAGTAAAGGAGATTATTTTAGATAATGTAAGTGGATTGATTCATCAGTTGAAAGGCCGTAGGAATAGAACTAAGGCTTCGCTAAGAAAGAAAAACTGGAGGGAACCAACAGCGTAATGGCTATGTCGCTGGACTCCCACGTAGTCAACCGCGGTTCACGTCCCGGACCCGGTGGCTTAAAACTCACGCCGGGCGTGTGTGCATGCGTGCCCAAGATCCCGAGAAGAGAATGGAGGAGAAGGGATTGCGGCGTGGCCATCCCCCCTGGGGGGTGATTTCTCGCTTTCTGTCTCTATGTCTCTCTCTGTCTGTCTGGCGAGCGCACGCGCCCTATAGCAAAAACCTCTCAAAAAAAAAAAAAAAAAAAAAAAAAAGACAGAGAAACTGGAACTCTAGCGGTAAGCATGGTGTGCAGTACAGGAGAGATTGCTACAGGACTGAAATAAATTGGGACCTTATACAGGGATTTATACAGATGCTGGTCCTCAAAAGCTACAAACCAGTGGTCTGTAAAATAAATTGTGTTGGTAACCTCCGAGTCAAAGAAAACAAAAGAAGAAATTTCTCCCATGGACATACCTCCACCTCAAGCCAGAGTTCCAGCCTGCCCTGTCCCACAGATTTGAACTTACCTAGCAATTCCTGCAATCATATAATCCAATTTCTTGCAATAATTCTTTTTTAGAGAGATTTTTTTGCTATAGGGTGTGTGCACTTGCTGGAGAAACAGAGACAAAGAGACAGAAAGTGAGAAATCACACACACACACACACACACACACACACACCCGGGGGTGGGGGATGGCCACAATGCAATCCCTTCTCCTCCATTCTCCCCTCCGGATTCTGGGCATACATGCACATACACCTGGCATGAGTTTCAAGCCTCAGGGTCTGGGACTCGAACCGTGATCAGCTATGTAGGAATCCAACAATGCAACCATTGCACCATCTGCTGGTCCCTTGCAATAACTCTTTTAATACATATCCCTTACTAATGATGTTTCTCTGTTTGATTCTGACTGCTACAGATATCTACTAAGAAGATCAAAGAGTTGAGATTTTTAAATATATTCTTAATTGCTATAATTAAGTAAAAATGAAGCTGTAGCAATTTGGGGTACATAGAGAGGAATGAAACAGCAAGTCATTAAGCAGATCCAAATAGGAATGCAAAGTTTATATTAAGAGAAATCACAGGTAGTTCAATATAATGCCTGTTTTCCTTTCTTTTAATGCAATTCAGAGAGATGTGGGTGCCTGGAAATCCTCTTAAGGAATGTACATGAAGTCATCCATGTGCATCTGAAGGTTTCAGAATCCACAAACTGACACATGAAGAACATAAAATCCAACTGAGTCCTAATATCAATCAATTTAAGAAAACAAGATTTAATATGAAATATGTCCACTTAGGGGATTTATGGGAAAAATGATAAAGAATAATTTTTTCTAATTTTGCACTTAACATAGTATACTTAATAAGAAGTAGAAAAAGAGCCTCAGGTCTAAATAAACCAGGAAATATGTCTCCATCAAAAGAACACAATAAGTCCCCTTCAGCTCTTGAAAAGACAGAAGTTACCAAAATGTCAGAGAAAGAATTTAGAACATTCATGGTGACAAACTCTATGAATTGAAACAGAAAAGAGACAGCGAACTACAGGAGATTAGGAAGTCCTTCCACAATATGAAAGAAGAAGTGGACACTATAAGAAAGAATCAGATGGAACTATTAAAGATGAAGTCTGCAATACAGGAAATCAAAAACTCTCTCGAAAGCATTAAAAGTCAATTAGACCATGCTGAAGATCGAATCTCCGATGTAGAAGATAAATCTCTGACCTAGGGGAAAAAAAAAGATAGAGAAAATAACAACAACAAAACATGAGAATAATATACGAGAAATACTGGATTCCATTAAACGTCCCAACATCTGAATAACTGGTATCCCAGAAGGTGAAGAAACTTATAAGGACATGGAAAATCTATTCCATGAAATTCTGGAAGAAAACTTCCCAAGTCTAGAGAAGCACTCACACATCCAGACCCAAGAAATACAAAGGACCCTAAATAGAATCAACCCAAGAAGATCTTCCCCAAGGCACATCTTAACCAGACTGGCCAAGATCACAGATAAAGACAAGATACTAAAATTGGCAAGAAAGAAATGACAAATAACTTACAAAGGTCATCCCATCAGGCTATCACCAGACCTTTCAATGGAAACAATGCAAACAAGAAAAGAATAGGGAAGATGTATTGAAAGTGTTAAGAGAGAAACAATTTCAACCAAGATTACTATATCCAGAAAGATGATCCTTCATATGGGAAAAAAAGATTAAAATCTTCTCAAACAAAACCTGGAAGAATTTGCCAACACCAGACCAGCTCTTCAAGAAACTCTGAAGAGAGTCCTATTCCAGGAAAACTAAAGAATGAACAGCCAGAAATAAGGGAATAAAAGACAACCAAGACAATGGTCAACTCAAACTGTTACTTTGTACCTTAAACTTGGTTGCAAATATAAATGTCACTGTAAATTTAAAACTAAATAAACGTATTTAAAGTCCATAGTGTTTCAAAGGCTCTAGGAATAAAAAACACTGTGAGTTCTTGAACAGACCTTGTATTACCACACTAAGCAAATAAAACTGTTCTTTGTCCTCTCAAAACTAGAAAATGTCTGTATCAAAATGACCCCATTATTTATTCTTGCCATGATTCTCCAAGCATTTAGAATGATGAGATGAATTCATACAACAAACGAACATTATAAGAAAATGTTTAAGCTTCTTGAAAACCTATCTCTCATAAAAATCTATGTTGGAATTCTGCTTCAGTCCACCATATGCTTCAAAGCTGTACATATTTTCAAATTCCTCCTCCAAGTTTCATGGCGAATTCCTGCAAGGCTAGAAGCTCTTTCTGGATGGTGTTTAACTTGGCAGCCTGACCCCGAAGCAAGGGTACACACCCAGCATGGCAGCCAGGCCTCGCAGTGAGTCTGTCATGAGTTTAATGTCTAAACAAGACTTCACTGTGAACGAAAACCAACCTGCACTCAGTTTTTAAAGAGGGGAACAAAGACCTTGGACAGATGTTAAGCATTTGTCAATAGCAATCTAGTAACAAATGGAGGGCCAGCCAAGAGGCGGGATGATTAAGGCTCTGGATCCCACATGGCCAACTATGCAGTTTGAGTCGGACTCGGCAGCTTGAAAAAGTTTCTGGGCACATGTATATGCATGACCCAAAATCCCAAGAGGAGAATGGAGGAGAAGGGATTGTGGCAGGGTCATCCTTCCTTGAGGGTGATTTATCACTCCCCACATCCCTCAGCCTTTCCAGTAAGAGAAAGCAAACCAAACCAACTAACTAAAAACAACAAATGAAGGCCAGCAGGTGGAATGGAGGTCCAGGCACTGGATCCCATATAGCTGGCTGTGTGATTTAGGTCTTGGGCATGGCAGCTTAAAAATCACACTGAGCCCAAGATCCCAAGAAGAGAATGGAGGAGAAGGGATTGAAGGGTGGCCATTCCCCCTGGGAATTTCTCATTTTCCCTCTTTCTCTGTCGCTCTCTGGCAAATACACCACCCTATGACAACAACAGAATGAAAAAAAGGTCTTAAAGAACAGAGAAGTCCTTTCTTCTCACTTTCAGGCTCTAATAACAAACGGTTGTGAGCAGCTCCTTGGTGCAACCCCTTTACTGAATGGTCCACCACACGGTATCTGATTGTCTCTGGGTAGGAAATTCATGCCAGCAATTTCTGACCTGCTAAATCATTATGTACACCATTCCAAAAATGTCAACTTGTGCATTTTTTAAAAGCTTATTTATTTGCTTTCTTCTTCTGAGAGAGAGAAGCGCCCCACAGATTCTTCACATGATCCACCCCCAGCCGCAGCCAGCCAGCGTCCCCAGCAGGCGCACGTGCCTTCAGCAGAGACAGAGGCCTCCAGACGTGTGCCTGGACTTCCCCCAGCAGTCTCAGCATCACAGAGTATCACGCTATTGCTGTGCCACCCTGACCGGCCATAGGTCATTTTCCAACTCTCTACGCTGCCTAAAATACTTGGGAATAATAAAGAACAAAGTTTGTTTCTGAAGTGAAACAGAAGAGACTCCAAGTTGATCATAACGGTAATTAACAGCTGAAAATTGATGAGAGGGAAAAAAGTGAAAGAGGAATAAAATAGACATTTTGCCACTTTAAACGCACCATGTCACCTGGGTGACATGCCAGGCACTGAACGGAATCAAGGGAGGAATTTATATGTACAGCTAAAGAAGAAATCTAAAACATCAAGAACCATTCAGATCGCATGTTGTCTCAGATAGCCGGAAATGGGAGACAGTAAACTATTTCAATACTGAATTTTAAAAATATTTTTCCAGAGGGTGCATGTACTTCCTGGAGAGAGAGATAGAGACAGGGAAAGTGAGAAAGCTCACCTAAGAGGGATGGTCATGCTACAATTCCTTCTCCGTTTCTTGCTCTTGTCAGGATTTTGGGTACACACACACACACACACACACACACCCTGGCAGTTTCTCAAGCTGCAAGACTCAAGACTTGAGCCATGCAGTTGGCCAAGTTGGATCTAGTGACCTGAGCCATCATGCCACCCGCTGGCCCTTAATACTGAATTTTAAAGTTAAGAATAACAATGGAATTGCAAACATAAACCTAAAATAACTTACCCTTGAAGATTTCAGGTATGTGGTATGAATATGCGGATTTATTGATAAAATAAGCAGGAAACAATGAGCAAATGAGGCAAATCACATGAAAAAAATACTGTTTTAACTTTAAAAAAATTTTTTTTTAATTAACTTTATTTATTTATTTATTTATTTGACCAGAGAGGGACAGAGTAAGAGAGAGAGAGAGAGAAAGTGAGAAAGCTAGCTGCCAGGTCCAGGACTCGAACCATGGTCAGTCATGTGGGAGTCCAATGTTCTTAACCACCACACCACTTGTCAGTCCTGTTTTAATTTTCAATGCAAGTGATTAGTAGACATATAAATATACCTATGTTCACATAAACACAGTCAACTTTGGATTCACAGAGAACATCACACTATTGACATGTTCAATTCAAGGCCTAAGCTTTATGTTTTCAATGTGATACTTTTATATTTAAACACCAACAGACAAGGTGATGCTTAAGGTGCAAGACGCCACTCCTGCATTTGCATATGAATTCACGAATTCCAAAAAGAATCAGATGTTTCATTCATCTCTTCACTGATAGTCTCGTAGACACTGCAGAATATTCAGGGAAAATGACATGAATAAATAAATGCCTGCATTTATGAAAAAATAAGGCGGTGGATGGACAGATGGATGGGAAGAAAGAGACCAGACAGGCTTAATTGAAAACAAAGCGAAAGTTATGCCCATTTCTAACACGTCGAACGCTAGTCGACCAACTGTCCATAGTTCATTCCTTACACCATCGAACAACTCCTGATGGGGAGAAGGTTCGGAGACTGCCTGTGCGAGCACCTGACAGACATCATCTAATTTCATCTGCACGACTGGCAGATCAAGTAACAATGCCCGTTTTACAGACAAGGGACTGACGATCTGAGAAATGACATGGCCTGGCATGGTGATTCAGAAGCTGCTAAGGCTGCATTAAAATCCAGGCCCTTTGGGACCAGCAGTTAGCGTAATGGCTATGTCACTGGACTCCCACATAGTCGATCGCGGTTCAAGTCCTGGACCCAGCGGCTTAAACTCATGCCGGGCGCACGTGCGTGCATGCCCAAGATCCCGAGAGGAGAATGGAGGAGAAGGGATTGCGGCGTGGCCATCCCCCCTGAGGGGTGATTTCTCGCTTTCTGTCTCTGTCTCTCTCTGTCTGTCTGGCGAGCGCATGCGCCCTATAGCAAAAACCTCTCCAAAAAAAGAAAAAAAAAATAATCCAGGCCCTTTATAGCACATAGTATGTGCTTTTTCTGCTTACGGTTTTACAGTATCAATTTACCTTTGCTTTGCTAGCCGTGTGTGTGTGTATTCTCTTATAAACTAAGGTACAATAGCTTTATTATATAAAATTAAATTGCAGGGGCCAGCAGTTGGCATGGTAGTTAAAGGCATTGGACTCCTACATGGCCGACGAAGGTTTGATTCATGGACCTGGCAGTTTGCCTCCTTACTCTCCTCTCTCTCTCGCTCTGTCCCTCTCTGGTCAAATTAAAAATAAATAAAGTTAAATAAAATAATTATTAAAAAAAAAAGACTAAATTGCAACAACAATAACAACAACAAAATCACCCATCACTCCACCACTCTAACACAAAAACAATGGCAAATCAGGTAGTTTTTGTCTTCTAGACCAGTATCTTGACCACAAAGGGCTGGCAGATTTTCTTCATCTTCCTCCATGGTGACTGTAAGATGACCTACATTAAGAAACGTAGGGCTCTAAAACGATGAGGCCTTGATTCCCAAGACCCAGGGATTCCCTTTGCTCCTTCAGACAAGGGCTAGCAAGCTCTGTGGGAAGTAGGCAGTGGCTCTGGACCAATGTCTTCTGCAGAGGTAACTACATCAGGGCCTTTGCACTTCCCGTTTTGGAAGTCCTTCCAAATAAGGTCCTTCTCAGACGGGGTCAGTATGTCTAGACAGGTAAATAAGCACCTTTTTCCCCACAGAATTTTTCACTCAAGAATGGCTTTTACCAATCCTCCATTTCCAGTCCTCATTGAACAACTGAAAAGGGTCCTTCCTCATCTCTAAGTTATTGTTTACAAGATTGACTGACAATCTTATTCCTTTTAATAGTCATTCAGTTCCTTAAACAGGGAAAATGCAGTTCGAATACAGCAACAACAAGTGCAAGGGTTTAGAAACCATCAAAACTCATTTACTGAAATGCATTAAGTGATGCCTACATTTTTTATGTGCATAATCTTACCTGACCCTCAACAATCTTGAGATAGGTGGCATGATTCTAGCTATCCCACAGATGGGTAAACTGAGGCTCTGAGAAATGAAATGACTTGCTCGAAATCATATAGCTAAAAATGGCTTATCTGCAGTTTAAACCCAGATAATTAGAAGTTAGACATCAAGAGTCAAAATTACCACACCATACTACCCTGCTCATAACTGGCCTTGTGAACTCTTTTAAGAAAGTCCTAGACTGGGGACCAGCAGTTGGTGTAATGGCTATGTTGCTGGACTCCCACGTAGTCGACCGCAGCTCGAGTCCTGGACCCGGTGGCTTAAACTCACGCTGGGTGTGTACGCATGCATGCCCAAGATCCCGAGAGGAGAATGGAGGAGAAGGGTGTGGGCATGCCCCCTAGTGGGTGATTTCTCACTTTCTGTCTTTCTGTCTGTCTTTCCGGCGAGTGCACAGGCCCTATAGCGAAACCTCTCCCCCAAAAAAGAAAGTCCTGGACCAGCTGGTGGTGTGGTGATTAGGGTGGCTGAATCCCACATAACTGATGGTGGAGTTCAAGTCCTGGACCTGGTGGTTTAGAAAACATACCATACATATGTGCCTGTGTGCTGAAAATCCCAAGAGAAGCACAGAAGAGAAGGGACTATGCTGTCATCACTCCCCCCCCAAGAGGGGGTACTTTCTCACGTTTTCTCTCTCTCTGGTGAGTGCATGCATCCTATAACAAATAAGGAAACAATAACCAAAAAAGGCTTTTTATCCTCCATTCATGAAACAGATTTAGATAGCGCTCATTTTGACCCTGCTGTTCCATCCATGTAAATAGCCATTCAAAGCCCTATGTCTTGGGCCTACCTGAAATGCTTGCTTTTAATTCTGTTCAGTTCTCCACTTGTTGACCAACGGTCCTATTTCAAGACATGGGTCTGGGACCAGCAGTTAGCATAATGGCTGTGTCACTGAACTCCCATGTAGCCAACCGCGGTTCGAGTCCCGGACTTGGTGGCTTAAACTCACACCGGGTGCGTGTGCGTGTGTGACCAAGATCCCGAGAGGAGAATGGAGGAGAAGGGATTGTGGCGTGGCCATCCCCCCTGGGGGGTGATTTCTCACTTTCTGTCTCTCTGTCTCTCTCTTTCTGGTGAGAGCACGCGCTCTATAGCAAAAACCTCTCCAAAAAAAAGAAAAAAAAAAGACATGGGGCTGACTCCTATAAGGAGAAGCAGATACCTTGCAGAAGGAGAGGGAAACACATCTTGTGAAGAAGCTTATGCCAAGGGAGACAGGATGGGAGAGGACTAAAAGATGCAGTTTTGAGGCCCTCTAACATCAGGCACCTCAACCAGAAATGAAAAGTTGTCCAAAATCTGAACCTGGAGTCTTGCAGAGAGTGAGGTCAGAACGTAAGGGCAGAACTTTTCTTTCAAAGCTAGTCCCTTCCCCCTTAGCCTCCGCCATCCAGACTTAACTCTTTATTTTCCTGGTTGGACTCCAGAACCCCAGGCGACAATGACTTGAACTGCACGCCCTGGCAGTGACTCACTTTAGGATAACATCAGTTACTTCCTGTTTCTCCAGGCTCACTCCCTTTGCCCTCTCTCTCCGAGTTGAAGTGTGATTACGGGAGTGCATGACTTCAACTCCTTTTTGAAGTGAGACTGAACTCGAAATGAATAAAGCAGTTATCACCAGAGCAATGTGTGTGGGTCTCTTCGTTCTCTGGGGTCTTCTGCTACCATTTCCCTCTCCGAGGAAAAGCACCATTGTAGCATCTTCAGACCAAAATACAACAAAACAAAAAAGCACTCAAGCAAAATTCCCTGGAAATCAACATGTATGAGCAACATGTTCCTTGATTCCAGCTTTGGACACAATGTTCTAAGATGTTTTGTAGAGCTAGAGTTCCTTCCAGAATTCAACTTGCAGAGGTCTGCCAGATAAATATTCTACGTTTAAACAGTATTAGGGAAATGTTTATATGCTGATATTTGATTAAAAAGAGGAAACTGCTGTAGGTAAGTGATTGCAAAGTGCCAGTTCGCGTAGCATGACGTTAAAAGAACAGCAACAATCAACGCTATACTTCTCCTCACTGTGAGGTTCCTGTCGGCACAACACACCCCTCCTGAAGGGGAAGGCACCGGTTTTCAGAAGGAAGATCCAGTGTACCACTCGCTTCCTAAGAAATGCGATTGTTTAAAGCCAGCACTGACTAACGTGGCTTAGGTAAGCTCAAATTTAAGACGTTCTGCCTGTCTTCCTTCATTAGCAACCTGCTCCAGCTAAACTACCATATGGTGATCTGGAATACTCAACTCTCCCAAGTAGTAGCTTTGCCAAAAGAAATACACAACACATGCATGTGGTACCAATAGCATTGCTCTGACTTATAAAGTTAGTCAACTAGTCTAGGCGCAGAAACAGTGCTGTCTTCATTATTAGTTTTCTGCAAAGCTGTACGGAATTTTTTAAGTTCTGCTTAGTCGGGTCAGTTCATGGCATGGTTGCTGAGGTGGCTGGATGGCTGACCATGCATTTTAATTTCCAGATCCTGGAGTTTGAGAAATACACTAGGTGCATGTATGTGCATGCCCAAAATCCCAAAAGGAGGGAGGGAGGATGGAGTGCGATGTGGCCATTTCCCATACAGGGTGCTTTCTTAAATTCCCTCTCTCTGTGTCTGTCTGTCTGTCTTCAGCAGGCCTCCTGGTAATTATTTTTTTTTTTCAAATGCTGTTTGGTAGATAAGGAAAGGAGAGCAAGTCAACCTATTAATGAGGTACAAATACTATGATTGGGGAAAAGGGGAAAGAACAATCTTTTTTTTTTTTTTTTTTTTTTTAAGAACAATCTTATAAACACCACAAAAACAGCCTGCTGCCTGCTATTATCTGACTTTGCCTCCCTTCGCAAACTTAAATAATTGCTTTATTAATTGGGCTCATGCTTTTTCAAAAAGGTCTCAGGAATAAATGCTCAATGAGAGTTGATTCCCACTTTAGGGAGGTGCATGCAAGACAGACAAATGGAGAAGCACTATACTCAGGTTGAACTGTGGCTAGGAAGTGGGAAGCAGTGGGCTTCACTTCTTGCTTTTTCAAAGACCCAAATCCACTGACTCTGATAATATTCCATGGGTCATTGACAGAGACTAGAACAGTAAGTCATTGTCACTTCGACTGCTGGTTCTGCTCATTCTCAGCAATAATGCCCAGACCAAGGGAATGGTCTGCCATGGGCCTGGGAATGGGAGCTGAGTGAAGGCTCAGGAAGCTGATACCCGTTCTTTCTTTCCATATTGTACCCAGTCTTTTTTCCTTTCATTTTTACACCTGGTATCACACATGCAAAACTCTGCCCATATGGGTGGATTAGGGAACATGGGTATGAATGGTTTTTTATTATACTTAGATCCCCTGGCTTGCTCAGGGACCCACCAAAACAAGAACTAAGCATGTAAGGAAACACCATCCCTGGGTGGTGCTCGACAGAAGCACTGATGTTTACAAGGAAAACTATTTTGTGCATAAATCTACTGCAATCTGTCACCAGTTATTCAATCTATAATGTTTCTATAATAGTTAATAATACTTCATTATTTGGTAATGAAATCTGCATTCCTCCGCACAAATCCACTGGCTGTTTTAGTGATGCTTTTGAGTATCATAAACTAAAACCCAGTACATTTTCTTAACCCAGTAACTCTGCTGCAGATTTTACTATAGAAGAAAATTTGATTTTCCATAAGCTACCTAGATTAGAGGCATTGATCAATCAATTGAAAACATTTTGTAGGATATCTGGAATGGCAGAGAAGGAGCTTGCCAGACCAACTTTCCAAAAAGCAATGATAAAACTAAAAAAGAAAAATGTCAGAAACAACTATTTCAGGATTCTGGAAATGGACCAAAGGCACATAACAAATCGAGAAGCATTTATTCAAATGAAACTATTGAATCTCATGGAAGTTTTGGTATTTAGCTTGGGGCTGTTCCTGTCACCTTGCCATCTCCTCTATACTGCCAGCTGGTAGTTCCACTAGGGTAAGGCAAGCCTTGAATACCTGCAATTCTGCTGCTGAGAGAAGCCAGTTCGATTTAGCACAATAAAGTTTCATGCCCTCAGGCATTGTCAGAAACAGCAGCAATCCCAGAGGCGAAAGAGTGAGAAAAGACATTGAGGCTGTAATTCTACTTGGGACAACCAACTGCCAGACAAATGAGAAATTTGACAAGGGAATCTGTATAGTGGGACAGTCATAGTGGATCCTGACACAGTAATATATTCTCTTGGTGATCTGGAAGGCTGTACACATGTGGAAGGCTGCAAGAACACACAATACAGACTAGAAAGTCCCTACCTATTCCTGCTTCCAGATTCTAGCTATTCCTATTTCCTGTCAACTAAAAATTTGATATCCAGCAAAACTATCTTTTTTTTTTTTTTTTTTTTTGGAGAGGTTTTTTTCACTATAGGGCACGTGTGCTCACCAGAGAGAGAGAGATATAGAGACAGAAAGTGAGAAATCACCCCCCAGGGGGGATGGTCACGCCGCAATCCCTTCTCCTCCATTCTCCTCTCGGGATCTTGGGCACGCACGCACACGCGCCCGGCGTGAGTTTTAAGCCACCGGGTCTGGGATGTGAACCGCGAACCGCGGTCGACTACGTGGGAGTCCAGCGACATAGCCATTACGCTAACTGCTGGTTCCCCAAAACTATCTTTCAAAAATGAAAATGAAAACAAAGATATCCCCAGATAAATAACATGTGGGAGAACGCATTGCTACCAGTCCTTCACAGATTCATTCAGAAAATAGAGGAGAGAAGAACACTTCCCACCTCATTCTGTGAGGTCAGTGTTACCTAGATATCACAGCTGCAGAATAAAAAAGTCATCTTTTTTTTTAAAAGTACAATATCCCCCAGGAATGTAGACACAAAAATCTTTAACAGATATTACAAACCAAGAGCAGGAACATATAAAAAGGATTGTGTACCATAATTAAGTAGGGTTTATAACATGTGAAAAACAATGAACGAGCAGCAGGTGGCATAGTGGTCATGGCGTTGGACTTTTACATGACCAATTTGCATTTTGAGTCCCAGATCTGGTGACTGGAAACTCACCCCATGCATGTGTGCATGCATGCCCAAAATCCCAAGAGGAGAATGGAGAAGGGATTGTGGCATGGCCAATTCCTTAGGGGATGATTTCTCTCTTTCTCTCTCTCTGTCTTTCTCTGTATCTCTGCAGAGTGCATGTACCCTATAGCAAAAGTCTCTCTAAAAAGAAAAGAAAAACAATTAATGCAGCATAATATAGTAGTAGAAAAGGGGACAAAAAAGATCACATCATTTTAATAGATACAGAAAAGCATTTCACAGAATTTTCCTTCTTTCATAATAAAAACTCTCATCTAACTAGGAATAAAAAGAAATTTCTTCACAAAACATTATTCATAGAGTACAAACAAGCCACTGAGTTAATGGATAAGCAGAATGAGGTATATTCCGTACAATAGGATATTACCTAGCAATAAAAGAGAATAAATAACACGTGCATTCTATAACACAGATGAATTCAAAAACAGTATGGTAAACTAAAAAAGCTAAGTGCTAAAGATGATGTATTTATGATATGAAATGTTCAGAAAAGGCAAAGCTACAGAAAAAAAATAAGCAGATTAGTGGTTGTCTGAGGTTAGGGTACAAAAAGAGATGGAATTGTCTTAAGAAATTTTTTCAGGATAATTAAAATACTCTAAATCTTCAACTTATGGGGGATAATTACAATACTTTCAAAAACTCTAAAATACTCTAATACTCTAAAATTATGGTGATGATTGACTGACTCTATGAATTTACTAGAAATCACAGGACCGTTCACTTAAAATGGTTTAACAATATGGCATACAAACTAGTTGGCCATTATGCCAACTGCTGGTCCCAATACATGAGTTTTAAAAATTCACATAATACCTTTAATCTCTTCGTGTCATTTTACCTTGTGCTCTGCTGATTCCTTGCCCCTCCTTCCACTCCCCAACATCTTCCTCTAAAGATCAAAGTTGTCTTTGCTATCTTCTCAATGCTATGGTTATTCAGGAGTAGGATGTAGCATCTTTAAAAATTTTTTAGCAATTACCTGCATATTTTAAAGGGTTTAACCATATTTTCTTTTTTTTTTTTTTTTTTTGAGAGGTTTTTGGCTATAGGGCACATGTGCTCACCAGAAAGACAGAGAGAGACAGAGATACAGAAAGTGAGAAATCACCCCCCAGGGGGGATGGCAAGGCCCCAATCCCTTCTCCTCCATTCTCCTCTCTGGATCTTGGGCATGCACGCACACGCACCCGGCGTGAGTTTAAGCTGCCGGGTCCGGGACTCGAACTGCTATCAACTACATGGGAGTCCAGTGACATAGCCATTACGCTAACTGCTGGTTCCCAAAGATATATTCTTCCAAGGTAGCCACATAAAACATTAACCAGCCAGGCATCTCTGATTAGCTATGCATGAATCTTTAATTCCTCTGTGCTGTTCCCCATGAGTAAAATGGGGTTCAGTCGAACCAACCCTGAGACGTGTTCTAGATGTGTCAGTCAAGACCTTATAATAATAAAAATACTAATATTTTATCAATATACCACCCTATAAAAGCATAATTAAGTTCTAGCAAGTAATTCAGAGTTTACTTAAATATATTTATAGCTTTTAGATCATATAATAATGGACAGACGCATACAAAAAAGAATATTCCAAAGCCCCACCTAGAAGAAAAATGGAAACCTGTCAGCAGTATGCTGCCAAGTGTGTACCCAGCTGCATTCCCTTCAAGTCTAGGGAAAAGGAAATAAACTCCTGACGAATCCTTAGCATTCACCCAAAAATATCACGCAGCAATTATGGCACTTAAGAATGCTTTGTAGGCTTCCTTTACAAGTGTTTTGACTAGGTTTTACAGTGACGGTTCAAAATTTACAAGTACAGAAAGTTTTACGATGAAAGATCTTCCCCTTTATTCTATCCTTCAGTTTCCCAATTCCCCTCCCATCGTCTCACAAAGTCGTGTCTCACGGGTGTCACTCCAGAGATATTTTATATAGATATGGACCAAATCCTCTCTCCTTCCCCCGCTCCCAACTGTCTGCAGCCTCTCTCTGTATTTTTGTGCCTTTAAAAATAAATTGTATCATCGGGACCAGCAGTTAGCGTAATGGCTATGTCACTGGACTCCCATGTAGTCGACCGCGGTTTGAGTCCCAGACCCGGTGGCTTGAACTCACGCCAGGCGCGTGTGCGTGCGTGCCCAAGATCCCGAGAGGAGAATGGAGGAGAAGGGATTGCGGCATGGCCATCCCCCCAGGGAGTAATTTCTCGCTTTCTATCTCTCTGTCTCTTTCTGTCTTTCTGGCAAGCGCACGCGCCCTAGAGCAAAACCTCTCTGAAATAAATAAATAAATAAATAAATAAATAAATAAATAAATAAATAAAATTGTATCATTCACTGTTCAGAACCCTATTTTTTACTGGCTATCTTGGAGATCTTTGTTTATCAGTATATTTTCTTTTCTTTTGGAGAGGTTTTTGTTACAGGGCGCGTGCACTCGCCAGACAGAGAGACAGAAAGCGAGAGAAATCACCCCCCAGGGGGGATGGCCACGCCGCAATCCCTTCTCTTCCATTCTCCTCTCGGGATCCTGGGGACGCACGCACACGCGCCCGGCGTGAGTTTCAAGCCACCGGGTCCGGGACGCGAACCACGGTCGACTACAAGGGAGTCCAGCAACATAGCCATTATGCTAACTGCTGGTCCCTATCAGTATATGTTCTCATTCTTCTAACAACTGAGCATTCCAATATCTGAATACACTATAGTTTATTTTTTCAATATCTTACTGGTGTCTATTTTAAGAAGTGTAACAATTACAACCTCCAACATATGTCATTTCAAAGATATGAAATACATTGGTTGGATAATTGCTGGAAACGAAATCACTAGGTTATAGGCTACGCAGCCTGTAACAGCCACATTGCTCTTCACAGAGAAAATAATGGTTTATACTCCTACCAGTAATCTATGAGCCTACTGTAGTATGATTATTTATTTATTTGCTATAGGGTGCATACTCTCACCAAAGAGACAGAGACAGACAGAGAGAGAGTGAGAGAGAAAGCGCCTCCCAGGGGGGATGGTCACACTACAATCCCTTCTCCCTTCTCCTCTTTGGCTTTTGTGTGTGTGTGTGTGTGTGTGTGTGTGTGTGTGTGTGTGTTTCAAGCTGCCAGGTCCAGGACTCGAACTGCAGTCAGCCAGGTGGGATCTAGCCACCTTAGCCATCACACCAGTGGTGGCCCTCCCCAAGCATGAACTGTAACAGTGTCAATGCACACGACACGGCACTTTCAAATTCTCGTCCCCGGTTTCTTTTCGTCTGATCTGTCGTGCTGTGTGGGATGGGAGTGTGAGTAGTTAGGTGGGCCCCAGCTCATGCCCTTGACTTTTCTGTTTCCTCTCTCTTTCCTAAACCACATGAATAACACAAAACACGACCACTACAAAACTTCACAAATTCGGGACACAACGAATCAATCAGGGAAGTTTGAGGGTCTCTACAAAGCCCACCCATCTACATGCAAACTGCGATACAACAGCAGCACAAAGCTGCTAAACTCTTGGCCCTGTGAGTCAATGTCTAATAAGAACTGATTTAAAAGGGCTCCAAGGGACTTTATCTTATTGCTAATAAAAGAAATCCCATCTAGCACTTTCCTAAACTGCCTTGATATTAAATTGGGCTTTTGATGATGATTAAGTGCCAGAAAAGTTAATTAAGAGGTAATTCCAAAGGAATGTACTGATCTCAAAGGACAGTGGTCTCTTGCATCACTTCAGGGAAGGAGACAAAAGCATTCATCAACATTGGAGCACTCAATCGAGGTACCACAGCATAGAGTCTCCATGCCCAATGTCCACCCCAGATCAGCTATCGTTAGCGGAGACCTTTCTTCCAAAGGCAAAGGATGCTCACTCCCACTTTATCCCCAAGAACCCGCTCAAAAACAGGACCACTGCATGGTAACAGGACGCGAATCAACAGTGGGGTGATTCCTGTTTGTTCTTTCCTCATTAGATGGGCCATCCCAAAACTTTAATAATATTTAACAGAAGAGTGGGGTTCATAAAAATACAGATCAAAAGAGTGTCATTGGACATGACGGTCAGTCATGGGCTGACCCCATGGCCTACTGGTTAAGGGAGTTGGATCCCATGTGGCCGGGAACACACAGTTCAAATTCCAGCCCCAGCAGTGACTTGAAAACACACTGGGTGTAAGTGTGTGTGCATTCCCCAAATCCTGATAAGATAAAGAAATTCAGGAGAAGGGACTGTAGCATGACCACACCACATTTGGGTTTTTTTCTTGACCTTTTTCTCTCTGTTCCTGTCAGGCAAGCACATGTGCCTTCTGACAGTTGGGAAAAAAAAAATATATATGGTCCGTCATCAAAACAATTGTGTGCAAATGTTTACCGAGCTACAGCTCTTCTGAGTCAGAAAAAGAGGGTTCCTAGAGCATTAAGATCACCTCACAACCCTGAACCTGTTCTCAGTCATGGGTCCCCTAGATGGGTCTAGAGAACCCAGAGTCAAAGTCATCAGACTAGGGACCAGCAGGTGGCATGGTGGTTAAGGCTCTGGACACTCCCACAGGGCCAATCAGGGTTCGAGTCCTGAATCTGCTGGCTTGCTTTCTCACTTCCTCTCTCTCTCACTCTCACCCTCTGTCTCTCTCTGGTCAAATTAAAAAAAAAATGAATGAATAAATAAATAAAATAAATAATTATTAAAAAAATTTTAAAAAAAACAACAAAGTCATCAGACTAACAGTGTGCTCGTGTGAACCCACCATCATGATGTTGTGCACCGCTGGAATGCTGTTTCGACGTAAACGAGCATCTCATTTAATGATTTTAAAAACTACTTGTCTCGGGGCCAGCAGGTGGCGTGGTAGTTAAGGGTGCTGGACTCCCACGTGGCTGATGGTTCAAATCCCAGACCTGGTGGCTTGCTTTCTCACTTTCCCTCTCTCTCTCTCACGCTGACTCTCCCTGGTCAAAATGTAAATAAATAAATAAATAAAGTTAAATAAAATATTTTGAAAAACTATTTATTTCTGTTGATTAAGTTAGTATATCTAAAAATAGCAGGAAAATGTGCTAAGTACTATGTCTATAAAATCGTGAAATCAGGCATGTCCATTGCAAAGGATCAAATGCTAATTCCTAGGAGATATGGGAAAGAGAAGTTTTCAGTTAAGCTCCTAAAATATTTTCATTCTGGTACGAAGTCTTGAAAGCCCTATTGTTTCTTAGAAGGTGAGGGGTGGACCTTTCTGCCTTCCATGTTTTCCACACAGGAGGAGCAAAGGAAATTCCAGTGACAGGGCTTGCTTTTGTTATCCAGACCGGTATGTAACACACATTTCCTATTCTGAATGCACGGAGAGGTGCTGAGTCCACAGGCTGACGTTGTTCTGACAGACCTGGACCTGGGACTCAGCTCTATTTGCTTAATCAACGGTAAACAGAGCCCTTGCCAAATGGCACTTGCGAGACAGAACCCAGCACAGGGAGCGTTCTCTTGGAAGAGGTCCAACAAGATCTTGTCAATCCAAGTCTCAGAAAGATCAAACACGAAGTGTTTCACCAGGGACAAAACAGGGGGTGGGTAACTGGCAAGGCTCTTTGGAAGCCAACTCAGTGGTACGTCTCAGTAGGCTGGAAGAGTTTTATTTCACATCTTGATGCCAGTCCTTTTATTTTTAGAAATAAATTTTAAGGGAAAAAAATTGGAGAAGATGACAAAAGTTCATCCTATATGTGAATGTTCATGGCAGCATTCTTTATTTTATAAAAATCGTGAACAACCAAAATATCCAGCAATTAAAGAAGGGTGAAATAGATTAAAATGCACTCATACAGAATTGTTATGATTTGATGTGATACATGATATGATGTTTATAATATAATATAGCAATTATTTAAAGACGTAAAACACTTCTTAATGTCATTGCAAACAGGAAAACTGAATAGAATACTGATTTGGTTTTGCTTATTTTTTGAGAGAGATTTTTGTTATACGGTGCATGCGCTCACCAGAGAGACAGACAGAAAGCAAGAAATCACTCCCTATGGGGGGATGGCCACGCTGCAGTCCCTTCTCCTGCACTCTCTTCTTGGGATTTTGAGCATGCATCTTATACTCAAAACAAAAAAACAGTCCACTGTAAATACACATGCATATACTTTAAAAAATGAGAAAAAAATCTTCATTCCCCATAATGGCATTTCTGATGTTAAACTCCCAAGGTACCGCTCAATTCAACTTTCTGCTCCTTCCCTCCCTTACACACACAGTAACCCCAGCCAGAACTTAAGCTACCTGGAGGCAGGATCTTATCTAAGCTGTACTTCCTAGAGTACAGTGATGCATGCCAGGGAGTTCAATAAATACCCACGGGGCCAGCAGGAGACGCGGTGGCGAAGGTGCTGGCCTCCCACATGGCCAAGCACAGTTTCAGTCCAGGACCTGGCGGCCTGCCTTTCTCAGTTTCTCTCTGTCTCTCTCTCTGTCTCTTTCTCTGGTGAGCATATATGTCCTATAGTAAATTTAAAAAATAATAATAATGAATAAAATTAAATAATTCTTTTTTAAAAAAATAAATAAATACCCATGAAAGGCAGTAATTGGTAATTGATGCTGATTACCTAAGAAGGCAACTTACTGAAGTTTTCATAGTGGTTATTTATTTATTTTTTTAAGAGAGAGGTTTTTCTGGGGACCAGCAGGTGGCATGGTGGTTAAGGTTCTGGACACTCCCACTTGGCCAACCACAGTTTGAGTCCCAGACCCAGTGGCTTGCTTTCTCACTTTCCCTTTCTTTCTCTCTCTGTGTCTTGACCTGGTAAAATGAAAATAAATGAATGAATAAATAAATAATTCTTTAAAAGAGAGAGAGAGAGAGAGAGTTTTTTGTTGTTGTTTTTTAATTTTGGGGTTTTACTTTTTTGCCATAGGGCATGTGCTCTTGCCAGAGAGACAGAGAGATACAGAGAAACAGAAAGCGAGACATTGCCCCCCAAGGGAGATGGCCACATTGGAATCCCTTCTCCTTTAGTCTCCTCTTGGGATTTTGGGCATGTATGCACAGGCACCCAGTGTGAGTTTTAAGCCACAGGTCTGGAGCTCGAACTGCAGTCGAGTGGGGGTTCAGCAATGTAACCATTAAGCCATCTGCTGGTCCCTATAATGGTCATTTCTAAGGAGTGAGATCACATATAATTTTTATTTTCTTTCAACATCTATGTCCTCTTCCTAGTTGTCTATATTAGCATCTGTTTATAATCAGAAAGCATTTTTGATAAACTAATTTTAACAAATTAAATTATGCTTATTTGCTTTCATATGGCTTTTAGTCCATTGTTCGCTTTATAACTATTAAGTGCAAACATAAATAATGTCTTACCATCTATCCAAGTAGCGTGAAACATTTGAGTAGCAAGAAATCATGTTCCAGTCATAAATAAAATTATTAATTTTCTCTCTAAGATAAGAAAGGGGAGCTATTTCATCCCTACATCTGACAGGAAATAAAATATACTACTGAAAAGAGAACAAAGCCAAGGTCATTTTTTTTTGGGGGGGGGAGAGGTTTTCGTTATAGGGCGCGTGTGCTCGCCAGACAGACAGAGAGAGACATAGAGACAGAAAGTGAGAAATCACCCCCCAGGGGGGATAGTCATGCCGCAATCCCTTCTCCTCCATTCTCCTCTTGGGATCTTGGGCACGCACCCACACGTGCCCGGCGTGAGCTTTAAGCCACCGGGTCCGGGACGCAAACCGCAGTTGACTACGTGGGAGTCCAGCAACATAGCCATTACGCTAACTGCTGGTTCCCAAAGCCAAGAGCATTTTGTCATTGTTAGCATAAGATCTACTTCAATACTCAAAATTGTTCTCCTAAGTTATCTACTTACAAGCAAAATTGAGGTTTGAATAATATAACTAAATGTTCCTTTGTTTTTTTTATTTTAATTTTTATTTATTTATTTATTTTTTTGAGAGGTTTTCGTTATAGGGTGCATGAACTTGCCAGACAGACAGAGAGAGACAGAGAGACAGAAAGCGAGAAATCACCCCCCAGGGGGGATGGTCATGCCGCAATCCCTTCTCCTCCATTCTCCTCTCGGGATCTTGGGCATGCACACACACCCGGTGTGAGTTTTAAGCCACCGGGTCCGGGACACAAAGCGCGGTCGACTACGTGGGAGTCCAACGACATAGCCATTACGCTAACTGCTGGTCCCAATGTTCCTTTGGTAAAAAAGAAAATGGTACTATCTTTCTACACCACTGATTTTTCCTTTTCAGTACCCTTACCCACCTTACAAAGAGCCCTTACAAGTTTCAAATGTTATCTGGAACCACTCAACTTTTTTCATTTAAACACAAGCATATGTTCATCATTTAAAAAAAAAGTCTATAAATACAATAAAGCATAAAGGAAAAATGGCACAGAATATAAGCACCAAAGACACTAGTAACATTGCCTTGTGAATTTCTTTTTTTTTTTTTTTTTTTTTTTTTTTGAGAGGTTTTTGCTATAGGGTGTATGCGGTCGCCAGAAAGAGAGACAGAAAGTGAGAAATCACCTCCGGGGGGATAGCCACGCCATAATCCCTTCTCCTCCATTCTCCTCTCAGAATCTTGGGCATGCATGCACACGTGCCTGGCGTGAGTTTAAGCCACTGGGTCCAGGATTCGAACCACGGTAGACTACATGGGAGTCGAGCAACATAGCCATTATGCCAACTGTTGGTGCCCTGCCTTGTGAATTTCTATGCAGATTGATGTATGCAGGATTCAGCTGTGTTAACATGTATACATAGATGTAAAACATTTTTTAAAAAAGCTTTATTTTTTACCTACTCTTTGCTCATTTTCCCATGTAGCTATACCGTCCTCCTGAGCATCCTTTCTAAGGGTTACAGGTAGCACCGGATCATGCTAGAATTTTGCCCACTGGCTGTTTTCCTGCTGGGAGGTCTGCTGTCAGCTGGCTGCTTTCTTCTGCTTCTTATAAAACCGACCTCTTCCCTCAGAGGCTGGCCAGAGAAGACCAAGAGGTGAGCCGAACATGGCTCATTAGGCAATTCATTATAGGATTCGAAATTTTACATCTGAAGCCAAACAGAGAATTCTGGGCAGCCTGCAGTTTTCTAAGGCCCAGAAATGACTTTTTAAAATTGGCTTGGACTGCGAGAAGAGAATGGAGGAGAAAGGATTGTGGCATGGCCATCCCCCCAGGGGGTGATTTCTTGCTTTCTGTCTCTCTGTCTCTCTCTGTCTTTCTGGCAAGCGCATGCACCCTATAGCAAGAACCTCTCCAAAATAAATAAATAAATAAATAAACAAACAAATAAATAAATAAATAAAATTGGCTTGGGCTGAACCCATGGCACAATGGTTAAGGAAGCCAGATCCCACATGGCTGACTACGTGGTTTGAATGCTAGTTGTGCAGCTTGAAGAACATGCCAGACACATGTGTGTGCGTGCTCCAACTCCTGACAAGATGGAGAAACGGAGGAGAAAGGATAAGACCGTGACCACGCGTGACTGGGGGTAGGTACCTTCTCCACCCCCCTATTTCTTCATCTGGGATAACTGCACATACCCTTTCACAATTAAAAAAAAAAAAAAGATAAAGTAAAAAATAAATAAAATTGGCTCAACAGTTGAATGGCTGACATCTGTCACAGTATTTGACAGGAGGGCCCATGGAGGATGTCTGAGCTGTCACTGAAGTGGAGACAGGGTTCAGCAGGGTTGGCCAATGTGGGTCACCACTCAGGAAATGACGCCTCTCCGCTGAGGAAGGGTGGATGACAGGATGGAGCCAGCCCACGAGGGCTCAGATCTCTGCTTTGCTACTTGTCAGATGCAGGATGTCAGCACCTCCCCATGCTTCAGTCTAATTGTCTGCTGTATTAGCACCCACTGAAACCCAGAACGGCTACAGTCCACACAGAGAATACCAACTTTTCACGAGGATATGGAGTAAACGGAACGCTCACGCTGCTGCTGACGGGAATATAAAAATGGGCACAACTTCTCAGGAAGACTACGGAGCAATCGCTGTTCTAGCTGATACATGCATGCCTTGGGACCCAGCAATTTCACTGCTGGGAATATACATGACAGAAATGTGTCCAAAGGATCTTCACAAGGCAGAATGTCCACAGCAGAAGTATCTGGAACTGACCCAAACGAGAAACTCCCGAATGCCCAGAGACAGTAGAATGGATCAGTATATTGACTCTATTAAAGAGCAACAAGAATGAATAATCTTTCTGTTTAACATGGAGCTGAATCTTATAAACAATATTGAACAGAAGACTCGAAAGAAGATAAACTGTATGATCCCATTTTATATCACATTCAAAAATTCATAATTAAATTATGTCAAGGTTGGCATGATCCCTAGGAAATAGTGCCTAAAAGGGGCACAGGGTGGCTTTTGGGAACTCTTCACTTTCTTTTATTTTTTTAAGTAGAGATTTTTGCTATGGGATGTGTGCCAGAGAGACAGAGAGAGACAGAGGCAGAAAGCAAGAAATCAACCCCAGGGGGATAGTCACACCACAGTCCCTTCTCCTCCATTCTCCTTTCAGGATTTTGGGCATGCACGCACACAGGCCTGGCATGAGTTTCAAATCACTGAATCCAGGATTTGAACTGCAGTCGACTATGTGTGAATCCGGCAATATAACCATTACACCACCTGCCGATCCCAGAATTCATTGCTTTCTACTTCTTGATTAGGGGTTGGTTACACAGGTGTGCTCAGGGTCAATTTCATGGGTGATACCAAGTTTTCCACTTTCTCTTGGGCATGGAGACTACAGGTTAGCCAATGCTGGTTGGAAGCTGCTGCTCTGAACACTCATTCTTTTTTTTTTTTTTTTTTTTTTTTTTGAGAGGTTTTTGCTATAGGGCGCATGCGCTCGCCAGATAGACAGAGACAGAGAGACAGAAAGCAGGAAATCACCCCCCGGGGGGATGGCCACGCCACAATCCCTTCTCCTCCATTCTCCTCTCAGAATCTTGGGCACGCACGCACACGCGCCCAGCGTGAGTTTAAGCCACCGGGTCCGGGACTCGAACCGTGGTCGGCTACGTGGGAGTCCAGCGACATAGCCATTACGCTAACTGCTGGTCCCTGAACCCTCATTCTTAATTCTCTCCTCTTCCTCCTTTTCATTTGAATATTACTCTCTCTTTACAATGCTACCTGGGATTTAATTTACTACATTCTAAATTACTCCTCTCCCTCCACAAAAGCACATACCTAGACATATGAAAGGAGGGTAATTCTCCCCTGGCTAGAATACAGGGAAATGAAAAACTCTCTTAGCTCCATTAGACAAGATTCACTACTGCTCAGCAGTGGCCAAAGTTTGGCAGTTAACCTTTCATTAGCTATTTTCTTTTTTTTTTAAATTAAATCACAACTTCTAGTCTCTGTCATTTCAAGCCTCTACCTGGGTCACTACCTGTTACTCAATCCTTTATTATTTGGGCTCATGCATAAAGGCCACTCTCAACGAAAGGCAACATTTTGGAGCCAGCAGTTGGCGTAATGGCTATGTCGCTGGACTCCCATGTAGTCGACCGCAGTTTGAGTCCTGGACCCGGTGGCTTAAACTCACACCAGGCACATGTGCGTGTGTGATCAATATCCTGAGAGGAGAATGGAGGAGAAGGGATTGCGGCATGGCCATACCCATTGGGAGGTGATTCCTCGCTTTCTGTCTCTCTGTCTGTCTCTGTGTTTCTGGCGAGCGCACGCATCCTATAGCAAAAACCTCTCAAAAAAAAAAAGCTAAAAAAAAAAGCTCACATTTTATGCTATGCTAATGGGCAAATTCTAGTTCATCTTACGAGCGACAGGCTTTGAAGATAAAGTATCAAAGACTTTGAATGTTCCCAACAAAAGGTAATGATGATGACTAATTGCTCTGATTTGATCAAAGTATATTGTACTCTTGGATTGAAAAGTTAAATTATACCCCACAAATATATACTGATTTCAGGTGCCAACAAAACAAAGAAAGAAAGATTGATTTTCAATGATAAAATACACCAGTGATAAAGAGCGCCTTTGCTGTTGCTTGGCAAATAAGCATATTGTCCCCAAATACAACGAAGGCGGCTCTATCTGTTTGGAAGACAGCACACCAGAGTCAGAATGCTGTTCTGATGGGAGCAGCCAGATTCATGCACCTGATTCTAAGTATCTCTGGCTGAAAAAAGAATCTTCGATACGAATGTACTAGAATACAATCATAGCCAACCACTGCAAGTGATAATGGACAAAGAAAGGGCAGGAACAAGACAGGTCTAGTTTGCAATGACCTTTTTTCAAATTACGCGTTGATCCCTTAAGCTCAAGTGCCCATTCTTAAGGGTGAAAGTTAAAAACTAAATAAAGAGCAACATGGTTTGGCAGAATAAACCTCAAGACTCTAGTTTCTCTTTTACGTTTTACTCTTTGACCTTGTACAAGGCACACACAAAATGCTAATGTTTCAGACAGCTCATTTCTAATGTAGGGGTAAGAGCATCTTGCCTGCAGGAAGGCACGAGACCAGTCATCCATGATCTCCTAAAGGTCCCTTCCGTCTAAAATCTAAGATGCAATGACTGGAAACACTGAATGATTTAACCTGGACTGGAGCACAGTTGTCAACTGTCAGGGCCTGGCAGGGAAGGCAGATCTGGATGGAGATGCCAGCTCTGTCACTGCCATACTGGGTGACTTTGACTCATTGACTGCACCTCACAGAACCTTTACTCCATGGGGGAATAATAAAGCCCACCTCAAACAATTAATGCCAGGGCTAAATTAGACTATGTCCATAGAGTACTGAACCAAGCCAGACCACAAAGGCAGGTGGGTTTCCAGCTTCCGGATTTAGAAAATGACAACTTGGACTTGGTCCAATTACTTTACTTCAGTACAAAGGAGATACATACAAAGACACATACATATAGATTGAAAAATTAAATATAAATCACAAGTGCTCAAGAGAATGATTAAAGCCCCAGAAACAATGTGGCAGGTTGAAGGAACCCCAAATTGTGAGCTCACTCTCAAGGAGTCTTCACATAAGCCTATTTCTGCATGCTGCAGTTACTTGATCTGTCTTCTGTTTTTCTCTGTGTTACGTTCTCCTTCACTTTCAGAGCAGTCCACCTGACTGCACTCAACATGGGGCCAATGTGAGCATTCCCAGAGAGGCATCATTATTTGACAACTGACAGTCCACTCCACCAAATCTTGTTTGCTTCTTGGAGACACTGGGGCTCTTAGCTTATAAGTACACATCTAAGCCATGGAGTCAAGCTTATTTTGATGCAAAGAATTTTGAAATCCATGCATAACTTTTCAATAATATGCATTTTCTATGAACTTTTGAAGACCCTCTTGAATATCTCAATCAAAAACACATTTAGAGGGGCCAGCAGGTGGCATGGTAGTTAAGGCACTGGACTCCGGCATGACTGACTGTGGTTCAAATCCTGGACCAGGTGGCTTGAAAATCACACCGGACACATGTAAGTGTATGCCCCAAATCCCAGAAGGGACTATGGCCTGGCTATCCTCCTGGGGAGTAATTTCTTGATTTTCCTCTCTCTGTCTGCCTCTCTCTCTTTCTCCAGTGAGCACAAAGGTCCTACGGCAAAAACCTTAAAAAGAAAAAACAGGTAGGAATATCTGTGTGGGCCTATTTCTGGATGGTTTACCATGTTCACTTGATCTATAAAGGCATCCCACTGCCACATAGTGGCGTTTACCATAATTACATAATGTCTTGAAATCCAACAGACCAACTGCTCCCACTTAATTTTTTTCAAAATTGTTTTGGCTATGTAATTACTTATCCTATAAGTTTTATAATACTCTTGTCTATGACTATAAAACTCCTTGCAAGGATTTTGATATACATTAAACTTGTATATCAATTTGGGTAGAATTGAGATCCTTCCTATGTTGACGCCTCCAATCCACGAACACCATATGTCTCTTCATTTATTTAAATCTTTGATTTCTTTCAGTATATACTTAAATTTGTTTTGCTAGATTTACACCTAACTATTCACTTCTAAGTGGCTATAAATGGTGTCATATATTTAATTTCAGTGTTCATATGTGCTCATTTCTAATAGAAATACAATTAATTTTTCTATGTTTGTTTTGTATCCTTTAACCTTGCTGAATTCACTTTGAGTTCTGGAAGATTTTTTTAGTTATGCCTTGGTATTTTCTATGTAGACCACTATGACTTCTGCAAATAAGGATAGCTTACATCCTACTTTCTAAACTTTTTTCATTTCTTTTAAGAGACAGTTTTGCTATAGGGTGCGTGTGCTTGCCAAAGAGACAGAAAATGAGAAATCACCCCCCAGGGAAGATGGCCATACCACAACCCATTTCCTCTCAGAATTTTGAGCACTCATGCACACACGCCCAGTGTGTTTTAAGCTGTCGAACCTGGGACTTGAACCGCGATCAAATACATGGGAGTCAGGTGACATAACCATTACACCATCCGCTAGTCCCAACTTTTTGCATTTTATCTACTTTACTCACCTACCGCATAAACAATTAATAGAACTTTCAGTACTATGTTGATTAAGAGAGGGCGGATAGTCTCAATATGTCCCTGATCTTAGAGAAAAAAACATTAAGTCCTCCACTTAGTACAATGGTAGCTGAAAGTGTACTGTAGATCCCCTAACTCAAAATAAGGAAATTGCCTTGATTTCCAATTTTTGAGATTTTTTTTTATCATGAATGGGTTTTGAATTTTGTTAAGTGATTTTCTTACACTGATGCATAAAATAATGTAATTTTTCTCCTTTACCCCTTTAATAAGGTGATTATTGGGTCGTTGGAAAAGTCATGATGCATTTTGCATAGAAAAACTTAGAAAAACACATCATGACTTTTCCAACAACCCAGCTGATTGATTTTTGAATATTGAACCAGCTTTGTATCTCAGAAATAAACCCCACTTGGTCATAGTGTATAATTCTTTTCATATATTGCTAAATTATACTTGGCAGTTTTTTGTAAAGGATTTTTGTATGAAATTCAGGAAGCATAATGGTCTCTAGTTTTCTTTTATTCTTTTTTCCTTCCTTTTTAAAAAAATATTTTTTAAAGAATTATTTCATTCTAACCTTATTTATGTATGTATATATTTATTTATTTATTTTAATTTGATCAGAGAGAAACAGCGTGAGAGAGTGGGAAAGGGAGAGTGAGAAAGGAAGCCTCCAGGCCCGAGACTCAAACCACAGTCAGCCATGTGGGAGTCTAGAGCCCTCAACCACCACACCACCTGCTGGCCCCTCTCCTTTTTTTTTTTTTTTTTTTTAATTAAACAGTCTAGTTTTTTTTAGTATCAAGATAAAAATTGCTTCATAGAACAGAGAGGTGTTCCCTCCTATGTTTTCTGTAAGAGTGTGTAAATTGGTCTCTTATATTTTCTGCAAGATTGTGTAAATCGGTGTTAATTCTTCTTTACTCATTTTTCTAGTTAAACCATCTGGACCTGGAAATTCCTTTTTTCGAGGGAAAAAATAATTATTTAATTTTCTTAATAGTTATAAGAGCTATTGAAATTATCAGTTTCATATTGGGTGAGTTATGGTACCTTGTACTTTTCAAAAAACTTGAAATTATCGAATTGATCTAAGTTGTCAAATTTATGTATGTAGAAATATTCATAATATTGACTTTATTTTTTTATGTCTACAAGATCTATAGTTATAGCTTCTATGTCAATCATGTTATTGGCATTTCATATTTTCTCTCTTTTTTTTTGGTCAGTCTTGTTAAGTATTGTCATTTTTTTTTTTTTTAATTTTCAAAGAACCAGCTTTGGTCTTATCTTTTTATAGTTTTTCTGTTTTCAAATTAATTAATTTCAGCTCTGACCTTTATTATGTTCTCCATTCTGCTTGCTTTGGGTTTATTTTTGCTCTTCTTTATGTAGGTTTTTAAGGTAGAAGTTTAGATTATTGATTTCAGACTTTTTTCTCTTTTCTAATGTACTTACTTAGTGCCATAAATTTTCTCCTGGACACTGCTTTAGCAATTTCCCATACATTTTTAAATACCCTGTCATTATTTTAATTTAGATCAATGTTTTTTTCATATTCTCCCGGACTTCTGTTTTCATCTATGGATTATTCAGGAGTGTGTTGTTTAGTTTTAATGTGTTTGAAGATTTTCCTTCTTATATTTCTACTGTTGATTTATAGTTTACTCCACTGTGGTTAGAAAACAAACACATTCCGTATGATTTCACGTCTTTTAAATTTATTAAGGTTTGTTTTATGACCCAAGATTAAGTCTTCCTCCATATATGTCCCATGGCCATTAGAAAAGAATGTGTATTGCCCTTTTGGCCAGAACCACCATCTTCCAGTAATTAACCAAAATGACAAACACAACGGGAAAGAGGAGAGGCACCCAATATATGTTCTCTAGGCCTTTTAGAAAACATGGAGTGGTTCCTTTGCAACATACATGCGAATCTACAAGAAAGGTGATATTGTAGACATCAAGGGAATGGATACTGTTCAAAAGGAATGCCCACAAATGTTACCATGGCAACACCAGAAGAGTCTGCAGTGTTACCCAGCATGCTGTTGGCATTGTTGTAAACAAACAAGTTAAGGGCAAGATTCTTGCCAAGAGAATTAATATGTGTATTGAGCATATTAAGCATTCTAAGAGCAGAGACGGCTTCCTAAAACGTGTGAAGGAAAATGACCAGGAAAAGAAGGAAGCCAAAGAGAAAGGGACCTGGGTTCAAATGAAGCGCCAGCCTGCTCCACCCAGAGAAGCACACTTTGTGAGAACCAATGGAAAGGAGCCTGAGCTACTGGAACCTATTCCCTATGAATTCATGGCATGATGGGTATTAAAAATAAACTAACCTATGGTCTATTAAGAAAAAAAAAGAATGTGTATTGGGCTGTTGGTCATGGAAGTAGTCAATGAATGCCAGTTAAATCTTGTTGATTGATTGGGGTGATTTTTTTTTTCTATATCCTTCCTTGTCTTGTTCTGTCAGTTTTTGAAAGAGTTTCATAAAAGTCTCCACCTCTAATTGTTTGTTGATCTAGTTCTGTATATTTCTGTTTTACTTTTTTTTATATATTTTTGCCATGGAGCATGCGTACTTTTCTGAGAGAGACAGAGAGAAGGAAAGTGAGAAATCACTCCCAAGGAGGGATGGCCCACCCTGGCAAAAACTAAAAGAAAAGGAAAGGTTTGATGGCAACAAATTCCTAGTTTTCCTTCATCTGAAAATGTCTTGATTTCCTTTCTATTCCTGGAGGAGATTTTTTTACTTAGTGAAGAATCCTGGGTTGACATCTCTTTCCCTTCAGCACTTGAAAAATGTGTGACACCTTTTTCTTTTAAATTATGTTTTGGCCTTCGTGGTTTCTGTTGAGATACCTGCTGTCATACCAATTGTTTTCCCTCTATAGGTGAAGTGTCATTTTTCTCTGGTCATTTACAAGGTTTTCCCCTTGTCTCTAGTTTTCAGATGTACAGGTTTGATGTATCTTAGCAAGTATTTCTTTGGGTTTATCCTATTTGATATTCACTATGATTATTTTTCGAGTTTGCATCTCTTGCCCGATTTGAGAAGTTTACATTCATTATTTACTGATGTACTTTTCTGTCCTATTTCACTTCTCCATCTGAAACTTTGATAACATGAAGGTTAGATCCTACGTTACTTCAACTTTCCCATACCTGTCCTTTGGCTTTTGTGGGGGCTTTGGGCAGGACACAGGGGCTCATGTTGTCTGTGACCACTGCTGTTTCTAGGTGGCCAGCTTTCCTCTCTGAGTCTTGGATATATGAGGCAAGAAGAAGACACTTGAGCCAGCCGTGGTAATGTAATGCTCTGTGACGCTAGGCCCATATGGGAAGGTCCCAGGTTCACATCCCAGGGTCTCCCTGAACATACCAGTCGTGCACACCAACTTGTGATCTGGACTGGCTGCAGCTAGGGGATTGTGGTTTGTGTATGAGGGCCCTGTCAGGAGTGACTGACTCTCTCCTCTCTCTTAGAAGAAATCACTTTAAAAAAAAAAAAAAAAGGAAGAAAGGAAAGAGGAAGAAAGAAAAAGAGAGAAAGAAAAGTCAGGGTCATTCCTCAGTTCCCAAGCCAGTCTAGCTTCTTCTGTCCACCTTCCATAGTATTCTTATGTTTGTCTTAAATACAGTATCCTGGGTTTTCTTTTTTTAAGAATTATTTTACTTAACTTTATTCATTTATTTATTTAGTTTTTTAATTTGGCCAGAGAGGGACAGAGCGAGAGAGAGAACCAGAGCGAGAAAGAGAGAAAGAAAGTGAGAAAGCAAGCCGCCAGGTCTGGGACTTGAACTGAGGTCGCCATGTGGGTGTCCAGCATCTTTAACCACCACGCCACCTGCTGGTCCCCAAGTGTCCTGAGTTTTTAATTAGTGGGAGGAACAGGAAGAAGTATGTCTACTGTGTTTTCTCAGAAGCAGAAGCCAGCAGCTGCTGGCATTACTAGAATGTACCTGGAGCTACAGAGTAACAGCTTACCTGAATATACGGGAATTTCACAACACGGGGTGAAAATTACTTTCTAAAGTTTCAAGATTCAAATTCTTCCACCAAAACAAATTGATTTTAAATGATTATTTGTCCACGAAAAACACATGGAATTTATTCCTTTGAAAATAACTGGGGGGAGGGACCAGCAGTTGGCGTAATGGCTATGTCACTGGACTCCCATGTAGTCGACCGCGGTTCGAGCCCCGGACCCAGTGGCTTAAACTCACGCCGGGCATGTGTGCGTGTGTGCCCAAGATCCCGAGAGGAGAATGGAGGAGAAGGGATTGCGGCGGAGCTGTCTCCCCTGGAGGAGGTGATGTCTCACTCTCTGTCTCTTTCTGTCTTTCTGGCAAGTGCATGTGCCCTATAGCAAAAACCTCTACAAAAAATAAAAAATAAATAAATAAAAAGAAAATAACTGGGGGAGAGAGACAGGTCTCTCCAAGTGAGTACCAATGAGAAATGAACGTAACAAGAGACACTCAGCCACCATGAGGACACAGGACGAGACTACCGATGCTCACGTGCTGTGTTGCTTCATGCAACATTCTTAATTCCTGGGGATTTAGATCCCTGCTTTATAAAGTCAACAGGTTGCACTTGGATTCTGGACTGATTTCTAAACTCCAATTTAACTCTAAAATTCCATCATGTTCGCTTGAATACTTTCTCTCTACTTTAGGGAGGAAACTAAGGTTGGGTGAGGTCAGTTCTAGGGACAGACTGCCCATAACTGACGGGGAGGTAAGACGTTCAACGGAGTGGATGCCTGAGGCACCCGTGGTCATTCTCAATAACGGGGATGGTTGAGCAAAATCACATCTCTGCACCAGGCGATCTTTTGAGCACACCAACAGTATGGAGGCCTTTAATGACATGACCAGAGGATGAAGACTGGCCCTTATGGATCAGGAGGAACCAGCCCAGGTGGGAGCTTTCCAAAAGAATGGGGCTGTGAGGAGCACAACCTTGGAAACCACCTTCAGGATGGGAATGCTTCTGGAAGAGAAAAAGAACCGTCTCTGCAGCCGCATCCCAGGCCAAGGAGTCCTGCTGGGTGCCTGTGTGTGTTCAGAGCTTCTGCGTCACAGTTCAGGGCTCGCCTTCTATATTTAAGCTGGCAAGGCAGGAAGTACGGTTGTCTCAGGAATTCACACTTCATTTGTGCACTGATCTGTTTTCTACTTTGTATAGAAATACTTTGTTTTGGGGCCAGCAGATGGCGAAGCAGTTCCGTTGGGGGACTCCCATATAGCCGATGGCAGTTCTGGTCCCAGACCCAGTGGCTTGAAACCCACCAGGCACATGTGCACATGTGCCAAAGATCCCAGGAGAATGGAGGAGAAGGGACTGCAGCATGGCCACCCTCCCGGGGGGTGATTTCTCACTTTTCCTCTCATTGTCTCTGTCTCTCCCCAGCTCCCCCAGTAAGCACATGTGCCCTAAGGCCAAAACCCTCTTTAAAAAAAAAAAAAAAGAAAAGAAAAGAAAGAAAGAAAAAGAAAAGAGATATTGTTTCTAGATTTAGAAAGAAACAGAAGCCATGGAATAGTTCCTGTAGAAAGTATGCAGGGAAACGAGAAAAGGAATAAAACAATGTCCTAAATACAAGGCATCAAAGCCTCCGATTCCACAGAAAAAAGGTAAAAGCAAAAGAAGCCTAAACAGCTACGAGTCTCCTCAACCACAGCAAGCCAATATCTGAGCAAATGCACACAATGAAAAAAAATATCGAAGGTCTCAGTGCTTAAGCATCGGCTGTAAAACCAACACCAGAATGTCCTTCTGCCTGGAGAGAGGATCTGACAACAACAAAAAAAAGAGAACATACTTGCTTTAGGAAAGGCCAAACCATACAAATACTTGACTAGGTGACACAGATCTGGAACTGTAAAGGTAACTGGAATCATTTAATTCACGGGCCAGATAAACTGGTCAGGAAGCTGCCACTCAGAGTTCTTAGCCTGAGTTTTCATGAGTCCTCACTGCGTTCCAGGGGCTGTCCAAACGGCTTTCGAGTAAACGAGGGCTGGGCGTTTCACCCTTATAACACTCCAGCCAGCTATAGGGGCTGGTCGCACCTAAACATCTGGGCAGGGGCAGGGGAAGGGTGGGGGCTGGGCAGAGGCCTAGGAGATACATCGCCGTGTAACCCATGTGCGATGGTCGGAATCAAAGCACAGCACCTGGAGACCCAGATCGAGTGGGACGTGCAGGACTGCACCCTTCTGGTTCTTCTGGGTCCAGGGACAGGAATCAGTCAGGGGAGAGGGCATGAGTCCCAGGTCGACACCTATCAGCAGAGGAGAAAAGGCTGTGTGCCAGACAGTGGTGTACAGGTAAACAATTTAAAACTGGGAGGAGCTACAAAACAGACTAAATGGGACCAGCAGTTGGCATAATGGCTATGTCGCTGAACTCCCATGTAGTCGACGGCAGTTCAAGTCCTGGACCTGGTGGCTTAAACTCACGCGGGGTATGTGTGCGTGAGTGCCCAAGATCCCGAGAGGAGAATGGAGGAGAAGGGATTGCGGCATGGCCATCCCCCCTGGGGGGTGATGTCTCACTTTCTGTCTCTCTCTCTCTGTCTCTCTGGCGAGCGCACGCGTCCTGTAGCAAAAACCTCTTAAAAAAAAAATATGGACTAAATGGAGAGGTGCCAGATCAGGTCCAGAAGAAGTTCCCCGAGTTCACTCTGCACATGCATACACATGATCTGGGCTGGCTGAAGCCGGGGCAGGTTATAGAGTCCAGGCTCGGTTAGGGCACCGTCTCTGTGTCTCAGAACGTATAGACATTTAATAGAGAAGAAAAAGCCGATGCAGAATGATAACCAGTGAGGCGTCAGGGGGCAAGCGAACCACAGAGAGCTAGCTCTTCTGAGGACTTAAGGCCTTAATCTGGTTTCCAGAAAAGGGATCTCTGGGCTGGGGCAGGAATCTCCCTGTCTGGTCGGAGCTCACTGTAAGTCACCCCAAGAGTCAGGGAGAGGTTGTTGATGAATTCCCTTCTGCCAAGTGTCATCCTAAGAAATGGATGAGGGGGGACCAGTTGATGGCGTGGTAGTCAAGGGAGCTGAGTCCCTCATGAGTTCCTGCACAGTTCAAGTCCCAGACCAGCAGCCTGAAAAACACATCAGGTACATGTGCACGTGTGCTCAGCGTCCCAAGAGGGGACTAGAGGAGAAGGGGTTGCTGGGCGGACATCCTCCCCTTAGGGTGCTTTTCCCCACCTCTGTCTCGCTGGCAAGTGCTAGTGCTTTATAGAGAAAGGAGAGGACAAGAAGGGTGGAGAGGAGAAGAGAGGGGAGGGGGGAACATGTTGGTTTCAGGAGCCTGGGCCAGGGAAGGGAAGACAGCTGCTAGCCCCGACAGAGTCCTGCTTGCAGGCACGGAAGAAGTCTGTGGGAACCAGGAAGCTGTCTCTCCAATAGCACAGAGGCGAGGAGGAACGGGAACTCTGATCATCGCGGTCTAACTGTGCTCACCTCTGTGTTTTCTTACCACTTCTTTTTCTTTTTTCTTTTTCTTTTTTTTTTAACAGGGGAAAGCGCCATTTCTGCATAAATGATTGGGAACGTGCCTGAATTCCTGCGGTTGGAAATGCTACTTTTACAAATGGCTGTGGGCACTTTCAAGTTCTTAACTCCATGCTCCTAGAATGACAAAGAACTCCTTTCTGCACTCAGAGGTATAAAGAATGAAGGTCAGGCCAAGAATTTGCCCCACAAATGTTTTATCAGGGCCCAGCAGTTGAGCCTCTGCCATTTGCAATAGAAAAGTAAATAAGATCAAGAATTTAGAACTACCAAAGCAACTTAGTAGAAAATTGTGATTAAAGAATATGGGATTCTAAGGCCAGCAGATGGTGTCTGTATTAAGTCAATCAAGTTGCCGAACTCCCATGTGGCTGATCGTGGTTCAAGTCCTGGCCTCAATGGCTTGAAACTAAGGCCAATGCATGTGCCCCAGATCCCAGGAGGAGAATGGAGAAGGGATTGTGGTGTGGCCATTCCCCATGGGGAGTGACCTCTCACTTTCTCTCTCACTGTCTCTGTCCCCCCTCAGAACCCCCTCATCTACCCCAATAAGCACACATGCTCTAATGCAAAACCTTCTAAAAGAAAGAACATGGGATTCTGGGGAGATGTATCCAGAATCTCCAAATTAGTCAATGTATACCTTTGAAGGGTCATAAATTAAAAAGTAGCGTGGTGGTTAAAGGCACTGGATTCCCACATACCAACCATAGTTCGAGTCTTAGACCTGGCAGCTTGCTGTTTCACTCTCCCTTTCTTTGTCTGTCTCTCTCTGGTCACATTTTAAAAAATATATAATAATAACAACAACAAATGGAATTAAATAAATAGTTCTTTTTCAAAAAGTAAATGAAAGAAGTAGTATGATTCCCCTTTTCTACATTACAAGTGTTAGGATCTGCTAGGGATAACAGCCTTGGTTAGGCAGATGAAGATCGGTGAGCTTGCCTGGAGCACAGAGTCACTTTAAGGAAGGACTTTATGACCATCTGTATTTTAAAACAACTCCCTGCAACATGAAACCTAAAAAAAAAAAAAACAAAAATGAGGAACAAGCTAGAAGAAAATCTAACAGATCAGACACAGGGTCTAAAACAGAGAAAAGAGGATCCTGACAAGGAGATGGGCTGTTTGCCTCCTTGGCACTGGCCCATCCTGTCTGTGGGACATCTCTCTATTTCAATAAACCTTGTCAGTTTGTCTCCTTGCCCTTCAATTCTTCTCTGTGATGGGAAGACACAAACTTCCATTTTCCCAGCCTAACACAAGCACATTGACAGCGTCAAACTCTCCTGGCGACTTCTGAAGACAGATCCCAATCAGGCAAAGGTCTGATAATTTTGTGATGCCAAAGACATGATACACATGATGAGGATGAGGCTATTCTAAGGCAGTGTGATTTCAAAGGTCATGACGTACTTGGTTAATCATTGACATAAAACAGTTCATTCTGTCGTGTGATGCAGAAATTCTCCTTCAGGAATATGGCATGTGTTAAATTATTTTGGCCTAAAATGCCCACTGTACTACCATACTTGGATTCTTATGGATAAACTGAAATTGTGCATGGTAGGCTGTTTTTTTGAGCTAGTTGCTAAGTTATAGCCAGTCACGCTGGCCACACTTCAATCAATCACAGGAAGCCCACCTTTGAGCTGTTTGCGCAGCCCACTGTCCACCTTTAACCAATCCAATTATTTCTCTACCTTATTCCTTTACTTCTGTTTTTATACGTCATTTTCCCTTTTCTGGAACTTAAATACCAAGTCAACCACCAGGCTAGCTGGAGTTGTCCAGAAGCTCAGCAACAACTGCCTGATTGAAATTTTAAGATTTGCTCAATTAAACTCTACTCTAAAGTGTCCTGGTTTATTTTTTCTTTAACACATGAATGTGGTGTGCTTTTCTTTTAAACTATATAACAAAGCCAGCACCAGCTCACCATCACTGTCAGAAATGACATATTTGATACAAAGGCAAATATACAAATAGCTAAAAAGTTCGGCTGACAGATACCTAAAAACTACATGTAAACCACATATAAACTACACATGAAAATAGATTAGCCTTAAACAAAATTGGAGCGTAAAAGTTTACTTTTTTTTTTCTTTTTTTTGGAGAGGTTTTTGCTATAGGGCGCATGCGCTCGCCAGACAGACAGAGAGAGACAGACAGGCAGAAAGCGAGAAATCACCCCCCAGGGGGAATGGCCATGCCTCAATCCTTTCTCCTCCATTCTCCTCTTGGGATCTTGGGCACGCATGCATACGCGCCCAGCGTGAGTTTAAGCCACCAGGTCCGGGACTCGAACCGCAGTTGACTACGTGGGAGTCCAGCGACACAGCCATTACGCTAACTGCTGGTCCCAACTTCTTGATTCTAAAAATTCCAAACTGCTTCATCTAGCATTCACTGGCAGTGTTTAATAAATATATCATGTGAGCCACGTATATAATTTTAAACTTCCTAGCAGCCACATTTTACAAAGTAAAAAAATAAAAATAAAAGTGAAATTAACTTTAAAAATACATTTTATTTAAAGTGTAATTTTAGAAACATTTCGATGTATAATCAGAATAAAAATTATGAAGATGTTTCATATCTTCCTTCATCTTGAGACAGGAAGAAACCTAGAAAACAGAAGCAGGTAAGAGAGCTAAAGAGTCGGCCTATGTGGCAAGCGAGAAAAACCAGGGCCAGCAGGTGGCATAGTGGTTAAGGCGCTGGATCCCCCCATGGCCGACCGCAGTTCAAGTCCTGGACCTAGCGGGTTGAAAATCATGCTTGGCATGTGTGCGTGCATGCCCAAAATCCAGAGAGGAGGATGGGGGAGAAGAGATTGCAGTGTGGCCATCATCCCTGAGGGGTGAGTTCTCACATTCACTCTGACTCTCTCGCTGTTTCCCTGGCTAGAACATGCCCTATGGCAAAAACCTTGAGAAAAAAAAAAAAAAAAGAACAGCTAGAAAAATGGATCAAGGCAGGAAATCTCCTGCCTGAGATCATGTAGGTGGGAGATTTCCAGTGCAGGATTTCTGGCTGATTAGATCAATGGGATGAAAGCAATGACTGGGCTTAGTCAATGACCAGCTGACATGACCCTGAGGATGGAATTATAAACCCCATGGAAAGTAACCATGGGGCCCTTGAGCCACTCTTTTTCTCTCGCTCTCGAGCTGCTCCTACCTCTCAGGAGTATACTTTCTCTTTCACTTAAACTCCCCTTCACTTTTGCTATTGGTATATTTCATTCAATTCTTTGTCTAAAACACCAAGAACCTGGATGCTGAGACCATACCACAACAATACTCAGTCTTTGAAATTCAACATATATGTTATACCTCGACTACACGTCAGGGTGGATAAGCCACATTTGAAATATTTGATATCCAGGACCAGCAGATGACGTAACGGCTATGTTGCTGGACTCCCATGTAGTTGACCACAGTTCGAGTCCCAGACCCAGCAGCTTAACACACTCTAGGCACGTTTGCATGCGTGCTCAAAGTCCTGAGAAGAGAACAAAGGAGAGAGGATTGCAGATGGTCACTCTCCCTGGGGGGTGATTTCTCACTTTCTATCTCTCTGTCTCTGTCTCTTCAGCAAGTGCATGTGCCCTACAACAAAACTCTCTCTTAAAAAAAGAAAGAAAGAAAGAAAGGAAGAAAGGAAGAAAGGAAGAAAGGAAGAAAGGAAGAAAGAAAGAAAGAAAGAAAGAAAGAAAGAAAGAAAGAAAGAAAGAAAGAAAGAAAGAAAGAAAAATAAAAAGAAATGCTTGATCCTATAGTGGCTAATGGCTACCATGTTGTTCCAACTAGGCAGTCCCCATACCCTGTTAAACCCTACTACTTCTCCCTCCCTAACCGTACCCCCAGTTGGAGCCCACACAGGTGCCGGATTTTCCAGGGTGGTCTTAATTTCACCCATTCTGTCCATAGCACCTGGATGGCCTGTTCTCAGTACCAAGGCCAGTGTGCTTCCCTGGTTATTGGCCCTTGGTCCAGGGCTGCTCTGCTTGGGTTTGAACCTTCCTCTCACTACGTGCACCCGGAGTAAGTCACTTACATAATCTAGAGCTTCAGTTTCCTACATTTTATAAACAGGTAAGAACAGTGCTTAGACCAGCCTGTGGCCTGGTGGGTAAGGGCACTGGGTCCCACATGGCCAAAGCACCTTTAAGTTCCCTATCCAGTGGCTTGAAAAGCACACCGGGCGCATGTGAGTTCATACCCAAAATCTCAACATGAAGGAGAGGTGGAGAAGGGATTGTGGCAAAACCAGATCCCTGTGTGGGAGGCTGGAGAGAGCGGGGCATGCGAGCTTTATCTCTTCCCACGTCTGTTGAGCACACTTGCCTCTAGCAAATAAATTGGAAAAAAAAAAAAAAAAAAAAAAAAAGTGCTTCTCTCAGGGGTGTTTGTAAGGGAAAGAGATGCTATTACTTCTGGAACCCTGTGCTCTATTCAATGCCATGAACAACAGCGGAAGCAGAATTATCAGGAAAGCAATCACTTCCTGCCCTGCCCCAGCAGAGGTCCTGATCTGAGGTCAGGAAAACACATTCCCTTTTCTCTCCTTATACTTTACCCAGGACGTTCCCTGCCGCCCAGATCTGTGTTTCAATCCACTAAAATAAATAAATAAATAAATATTTTAAAAAATTAATTATTTTTTAATTTTGATTTTTTAAATTTGCCAGGTGCACATGTGCCCATTGGAGAGAGAGAGAGAAAAAAAGAGAGGGAGAGAGAAAGCACCCCCTCCATGGGAAATGGTCAGGCCACAATCCCTGCTCTCTCTCTCTCTCCTTTCAGGATTTTGGATACAGACCCGTGTGCATGTGCATACACACACACACACACACACACACACACGCATGTGCATGCCCAATGTGTTTCTCAAGCGTCCAGGTCTGGGACTCAAACCATGCAGTCGGCCATGGGGGAGCCAGCTGCCCCATCTGCCAGGGCAATCCTCTCTAAAGAGTCAGGCCAAGGGCTAGTCCCACTAAAAAGTTCTGTCCACCTTAAAGGATCCGATCAAATGCACCTCCCTTTACCAAGTCTTTCCCTTTTTCTACCTCCCTTCTCCAAGAGGGGAAGTATTTCCTTGGGTCTGCCTTAATGCTTTTATTTCTCACCCTCTTAGCACCCAGTAATTCACACAGGACTTAACTCATCTTCTGAACTCTTCCTCAAAAGCCCTGATTAAATTTGTGAACCCTCTCCCTCTCTCCCTGCCCTTTCCACCCCTTCAATTTACCCAGGAGGCTCCTGACATTCAAAATATGATTTTGAAGCAAATAAATGAATACCCAGCAGCTTTGACTTAACATATCCGGTCTTTCATTATTAAAGAAAAATACCAACAAGTAAAAAGAAGATTCTTAAAAATCATATGAGGTCCCATGTCGCTTTGACACTCATGCTTTCTACCCCACTCCCCGCATCCCTGTAGCGGCCCTCCAGGTGTCTCTGGGCTGTCTCCCAGCACCTCGAGTTCTGTTTCCTACTGGACCTTTCCCCATCACAAAGTGACTGTCGAACAGAGCCATGTCAGACCTCCCTCCTGGGGCGGGGGGGGGGGGCAGGTGGCGTGGTGGTGAAGAGCACTGGACTCCCACACGACTGACCACCACGGTTCAAGTCCCGGACCTGGCGGCAAGATAAAATTGAATAAATAATTATTAAAAAAAAAAAAAAAGACCTCCTTCCTCCGCTCCAACATAAAACACACCTGCTCTGGACTTCAGTTTTTTTTTTGTTTTTTGTTTTTTTGGGAGAGGTTTTTTGCTATAGGGCGCGTGCACTCACCAGACAGACAGAGAGAGACATAGAGACAGAAAGCGAGAAATCACCCCCCAGGGGGGATGGTCACGTCGCAATCCCTTCTCCTCCATTCTCCTCTCGGGATCTTGGGCACGCACGCACACGCGCCTGGCGTGAGTTGCAAGCCACCGGGTCCAAGACGCGAACCGCGGTCGACTACGTGGGAGTACAGCGACATAACCATTACGCTAACTGCTGGTTCCCTGGACTTCAGTTTTTCAGAGCCCTGCCGGGTGTCTGGCTGGCTAACTCGACCTACTAATGCCATTTAGGAACTACTGCCTTGCAGAGTCCCCTCTGAGACAGCAGGTTCGTTAGATGGACAGGTGATGGTCACCAGGTTAGCGCAGAGTGTCAAGAGCTGCAGAAGCCAGCACGGAGCTATTAGGCAGACACATTCTGTGTGTACGCAACCACTTCATACGCATGCGGTCTGCTTATTCTAGCCGAGTAAAGGAAGGTGTTCCGCCTCCAGCTTCAGAGACAGATCTAATCAGGGGTCCTTGTTAATTCATTCGATCAATTTCAGTGTCCACACAAAGGCCAGTGAGAACAAAAGAATTCTACTACTTGAAATAGAAGCTCCTTCAAAAATCAAGTTCTTCTGATAAAACTTTTATTTGTTTAAAATGGAAATGAATCTTACATGAAGAAAGATCACTCACTCACTTTATTCGAAGTCCTGGCTCTTTCTACTTTAGAAAAATGGTGATTAATCCATCCTCAAAGGGGTTACTGCCTAGAAGCAGCAAGTCTTCCTAATTAGGAGTGAGACTCGGCTTCCCAGAAGTGGGCCTTCCATACATCCTGGCGGCATTTGGACCTCACAGACAGGGGATGGAAGGCTGTCCCAGAGGGGAGGAGGAGGGGGCGCCATGACAGCAAGTGAGTAACTGGCACCCCACAGGCAACAGAACCTCAGCTCCCTCAGCGCTTCCCCTCCCCTAAGACAGGCCAAAGGAGGAGTTGACACCCTGTAGCAATCCTCTCTAAAGAGCCAGGAAGGAAACTCTCCTGGGCTCCCTCATGGCCCTCTCCCCTCCCTTCCTTCCCTTAGCTCACTCCTTAGCAAGCACGCTGTCCTTTCAGTAAGCCCTGAGAATAACGGCCAGTTGCAGTGGTGGGAAACAATCTCAGCAGATCTAACCCCTCCTGCCCCACAGATCCAGTCTATTAGAGCACCAGCAACCTCTGGAGTTAGACAGATGCTAACTAACTAGCTTCTGGCGAGCACACCTTAAACCAGAGCATGTAAAGGCTATTAGTCTCCAAGACTAATAGCCAGTTTTAAAACCACCTTGGAAATGTGCCTCATGGTATAAAGTCATGCAGTGGAAACTCTGATGGAGATTTTTCCACAGGTGTCTTCTACTACATGAGGGGCCAGATGGCAGAAAACAGGAAGCCCTGGTATCAGGAATCTCAGGGACAGGCCTGACTCTGCGGCTTCGTTTTCTGCAAAGTCAAGAGTTAGAGCTCACTGACTACAGAAGGGGAGCTTAAAAGATCTCGAAATGAGGGACCAGCAGTTGGCGTAATGGCTACATCGCTGGACTCCCATGTTGTCAACTGCGGTTCGAGTCCTGGACCCAGTGGCTTAAACTCACGCCGGGCGCGTGTGTGTGAGTGCCCAAGATCCCGAGAGGAGGATGGAGGAGAAGGGATTGTGGCATGGCCATCCCTCCTAGGAGGTGATTTCTCACTTTTAGTCTCTCTGTCTCTCTCTGCTCTCTATCTTTCTGGCGAGCGCACGTGCCCTATAGCAAAAACCTCTCCAAAAAAAAAAAATCAGAAAATGGAGTCAAACAATGTCATTTTGGGGACCAGCAGGTGGCGTGGTGGTTAAGGCACTGGACACTCCCACATGGCCGACCAGGGTTTGAGTCCTGAATCTGGTGGGTTGCTTTCTTACTTCCTCTCTCTCTCACTTTCACCCTCTGTCTCTCTCTGGTCAAATTAAAGTCCTGGGACCAGCAGTTAGCGTAATGGCTATGTCGCTGGACTCCCACGTAGTTGACCGCAGCTTGTGTCCCGGACCCGGTGGCTTAAAAAAAACCCACGCCAGGCGCGTGTGCGTGCGTGCCCAAGATCCCAAGAGGAGAATGGAGGAGAAGGGATTGTGGCGTGGCCATCCCCCCTGAGGGGTGATTTCTCACTTTCTGTCTCTCTGTCTCTCTCTGTCTGGCGAGCACATGCACCCTATAGCAAAAACCTCTAAAAGAAAAAGAAAAAGAAAATTCATGAAAAGATGTATTCTTCATGGTTATCACTGCTGCCTGGAATAATGGAACGTGGGATGGATCCATAAGAGAGAGAACAGAGCCTGTTGCATGGCTGCCTTGCCCTCAGAGGCTCTATGGCCAGAGCTGGAGTGAAAATACCTCCGGGTAGAGTTTTCAGAAACACCAGCTTTCCTACAGACAGGACAGTGTTGGTGTAGAGCCATGACTCACCTTTCCTGGATCTGTTCTGGCCTCTGAAGCTCAGAAGGTTGATAACCAGCTCAAGATAAGTGGTGATAGAGCGATTTGCCCCAGATCTGTCTGACCCCGGAGCAGCTCTCTGTATGCGTTATACCCTGGGAGTGCTTCTCATCTCTGCACACTCCCCAGTATCCCTGCATGGCCCTGACTAGCAAGCAAGTTACTGAGGTATCTGGGTTCCAGGGGACGGACAAAGCAAATGCTTAGTGGCCTTCCCTATCTTCCAAGACACCTTGGACATGACTCAGGTTTCTGTATACTACGTAAGTTTAGAAGACACCCAATAGAAATTGAAATAAAAAATAATAATGTAATAATGATAATATAAATAATATCATTATTTATAATATACAATAATGTAATTGTTATATCTTAGATTACATTATTACTGTTGTGTATTATTATAATATGATATAATGATATAGGATAATTATAATAATATAAACAGTATCATAATTTATATTATTAAAAGCATCAAGAGGGCTGGCCCTGTAGCACAGTGGTTGAGGGGACCAGATCACACGTGGCTGACCACTGTTCGAATCCCAGCCCTAGCCTGAGAAACACAATGGGTACAATTGCATACATGCCTCAAATCCTAACAAGATGAAGAAACCGAGAAGGAACTACAGTGTGACTACACCTCACTAGAAGGTGCTTTTTCCTTCTCTCCCTTCTCTTTTCTCTCCCTTTGGTGAGAGCATGTGCCCTCTGTGAACAGATAAATCAAGAAACAAAAGACAATGGTATAAGTGACCTCAATGTCCATCATTCAGAGCACAGAACTGAAAGACTGTCAACTGACATATCAAGATATAGTAAAAGAAGCATGTGTTTAATTTATAAAGTCTAAGAAGACTAATGCAGGAGTGCTTAACCCCTGGGCTACAGACTGGTACCAGTGCCTGTCCTGTTAGTAACCAGGCCACACTGCATGGGGTGGGCAGCTTCATCTGTATTTACTGCCACCCTGCATCCCTCACATTACCACCTGAATTCTGACTCCTGTCAGATCAGTAGCAGCATTAGATTCCATAGGCGTGTGAACTCTATTGTGAACAGCACATGTGAGGGATCTAGGTTGTACACTCTCATAAACAATCCCCTCCACCTCCACACTCCCCTACCTCCACCCATAGAAAAATTGTCTTCCATGAAACTGGTCCTTGGAGCCAAAAAAGTTGGAGATTGCTGGACTAAAGGACAAAAGAAAAAAAAAAGGAAATGATGAAACTTACAGCAGATGAACTGTACCTTTTATTTTATGGTCTTTTTCATCTTTATATACATATGTGTGTGTGTATAAGTAAAAGAGATTTTGGTATAGGGTGCATGTGCTCGCCAGAGAGAGAGAGAGAGAGAGAGAGAGAGAGAGAGAGAGAGAGAGAGAAAGTGAGAAATCACCCACGAGGGGGGATGGTGACACCACAATCCTTTCTTCTCCATTCTCCTTTCAGAATTTTGGGCATGCACACACACATTCCCCGTGTGAGTTTAAGCCACCAGGTCCGAGACTCAAACTGTAATCAGCTATGTGGGAGTCCAGTGACATAACCATTATGCCATCTGCCTGTCCCCATCTTTTTATATTTTTACTATTTGCTTGAAATGATCCAATATAAATGAATAAAATTAACCAACTACACTATGAACTTTTCTAACCCTTTACCTGACTAGTCTAGGTAAGGTCCCAAGCCTCTGGAGGTAGGAGCAAAGTCAACATGCCTTTCACCCTCCAGTGTGCTCCATCCTAGCGTTAGTGCTGTGTTCATTCAGTGTTAATTCAACACTCACTCTGTTGAATTTGTAAATAAGTGGTCCCCTCCACTGTCTGGTATTGCATATCTACTATTCTCAGGCCAATCTAATCTTTCACCCTTCCCCAAGCAGTGCCACTCTACACACAGCTCTCACAAGATTAAAGGCTCACGCCCCCGGTGCTGGGAAAGCACATAGTCTTACTGATGGGATCAACAGAATCATTGGACATGTAAGACTGAGGACTCGCATGCGCACAGCAGCGGATGTGTGCTGTGCTGGCACTGTGCCCACCAGGAGCTGGGGTAGGGAGTGGGGACAGCAGAGTCCTGGAAGCAATGAGGACAGCACTCCTAACTGTCCCCTAACACTCCCTGCTGTCCCCCAACACTCCCAACTGTCCCAACACTCCCCACTGTCCCCTAACACTCCCCACTGTCCCCTAACACTCCCCACTGTCCCCTAACACTCCCCACTGTCCCCTAACACTCCCCACTGTCCCCTAACACTCCCTGTTGTCCTCTAACACTCCCCGCTGCCCCCTAACACTGCCTGCTGTCCCCTAACACTCCCTGCTGTCTCCTAACACTCCCTGCTGTCCCCTAACACTCCCCACTGTCCCCTAACACTCCCTGCTGTCCCCTAACACTCCCAGCTGTCCCCTAACACTCCCCGCTGCCCCCTAACACTGCCTGCTGTCCCCCAACACTCCCCACTGTCCCCTAACACTCCCCACTGTCCCCTAACACTCCCTGCTGTCCCCCAACACTCCCCACTGTCCCCTAACACTCCCCACTGTCCCCTAACACTCCCCACTGTCCCCTAACACTCCCTGCTGTCCCCTAACACTCCCCGCTGCCCCCTAACACTGCCTGCTGTCCCCTAACACTCCCTGCTGTCCCTTTCTCCACTCACCTGCCATGGTCAGGACAGCCATGCTGCCCCTTCCACAATGTGTGAAAATGCCACACCCATTTTAAACACAAGAGTTTTAGAAATAAGGAGAATGCTAAGTTATAGGTTATTTTTATTTTTATTTTTTACAAATACTAAAATTGGAATTACCAGAGGAGTCTAATACTTCACTCTTGCCTTCTGGCTAAGTCAAGATGATGACAAAAATGAAGAGACCTTAGGTTCAAAACAACCAGATTACTGAGTGTGGGGACATTCTTCCAGTTGTCCAAGACAAATGCCTTAGGGTCCTCCCTGAGTCTGCCTTCTTTTATATTCCAGAGCCCAATACGAAACGCAGGACGTGCCAAAGCTCTAATCATGCCCTTTCTCACACAGCTTAAGGCTGGTAAATCTTTCTCACTAGCCTCTCCCAAATGAATTTTCCTTTTCCTGAGAAGCCCATTAGACTTTATGTTTCTTTACAGTTACCTTCCCCGCTAGGTGGTAAGCACCCTAATGTCATCTTTATTATACGTTTTTCTTAATTGCCAGAAGGTACATGCGCTCATGAGAGCATCTCTGATGAGACACAGTCTCACTGCAATCCCTTCTCCATTTCTCTATCCTGTCAGGATTTGGGGGCACATACACACACACACACACACACACACACACACACAGGAGGTCTGGTGTGCTTTTCAAGTCACCGGGGCTGGGATTCAACCTGGTCAGCTGTGTGGGATCTGGCTCCCTGAATTATCAGGCCATGGAGCCAGACCCATCAACTTTATTTCTACCTTTTCTTAAAAAAAAAAAAAAAAAAAATATGTGTGTGTATGTGTGTGTGTATAGAGAGAAGAATAGAGAGAGAGAGAGAGAGAGACAGAAAGTAAGAAAGACAAGCCAGACAAGCCACCAGGTCCAGGACTCGAACCATGATCAGCCATGTGGGAGTCCAGGGCCTTTAACTACTACCACACCACCTGCCAGCCCCTCTACTTTCCTTTCCTTTTCTTTTCTCTTTTTGACCTCACATACAGTATATATCCAATATGTGCTGTCTGATGAAAGACAAGAAATCTGCCAATGAAATAATTAGTGGATTTTTAAAAACCGTGTGGTAGCCACTGTGCTAGCAATTGGGTATGTAACAGTAAAACAAGCCTTTCCTCAGTGTCTAAGAAGTCGCCATGACTAAACCCACAGAATCTCAAGGGAACTCGGGTTCGTGGATGAGGGGAGTTAGGGTTGGCCTAACACATAGCCTTCTCCAGCACCCTGATTTCTTCCAAATTTATGCACTTCTGCACAGCCGAGCGGCAGCAGTATTAACATTATAGTGCACGAGAAAATACAACTGCAGAGGAGTCAGAAAAGCACCTCTCTGGCCTCAGTTTTCTCATCCATAAAATGGGGGGGGAGGTGCTGGGCCATATCCCATCCAGCCTAATGGTCGGTTTCCTTTTTTCAGGTCTTCTGGGCTCTTTTCCTGGTATGTGTAACAGAAAGCTCTACCGGTACAAATCTAATTCTCCCAAGAATTGATCACTAATGCTCTGGATAGTTTCCAATAAGACTTGGTAACAGGAACTCTCAAGCCATACAAAGGACAGGATGTTATCAGAAACGTAAGTGCGTGCTCACATGAACTAAAGATTTCTGAAGTCGAAACCCTGCTTCCCTCGTCCACATTAGAGGCATCTCACCTTAGTCGTTCTTCCTCTTTTTTGCGAAGATTGAAGTCTCTCTGAACCACCTGGAGAACATGCTCTGTTTCATCGTCGGTCAAACCGGACAAGTCTAGCTTCCTCCCCATGATTTAATACCAGACACAGAGGATGAGACAAGACCTGGGGAACAGAAGGAAGAGACACAAATTAAAGGCAAGATCAAAGCTCTGCATGAACAAAACCTGCCTATTTTGTTATGAAGACAGATTTAAACACAACGTTCAGGGACCAGCAGATGGTATAAGAGTTACATCGCTGGACTCCCACATGGTTGACCATAGTTCGAGTCCCAAACCCAGCAGCTTAAAATTCACACTAAGTGCATGTGTGTGCATGCCCAGGATCCCAAGAGGAGAATGGAAGAGAAAGGACTGTGGCATGGCCATACCCTCTGGGAGGTGATTTCTCACTTTCTGTCTCTGTGTCTCTCACTGTCTCTCTAGCGAAGAGTACACACCCTATATGGAAAAAAAATCTCTCAATAAGTAAATAAGTAAATAAATAAATGACAATGTTTATATGCTTTTATAAAAGTTAGTAGTGTTCTCTGCACTCATACCCCACAAATATCTACAGATGATTTCAGCAAGGTTACAGAGAAAAGGGGAAGATAACTGATCCTCTGCCAGTTTTATCATCCTATATTGCTTTATAGCCTTATTCTATAAAGTTTTTTCCTATTCAAAAAAGTATATTATTATTTTACTTTTTAAACAAAAATCTAAAATACAAACACACACATTAGCAAAAGCCTACACAGGATCAAGATTATCCCAGTATCACTGTCTTCCCCCTACACACCTTAACCCACAGGAAGGGCCATGATGAACAAAACAACCTGGAATCCAATCAAACACAAGAGAAAATGATGCAATCAAGACACCGAGTGAACACAAGGCTGCTGCCAGCATAGCACAGAATCCTGTTTCATAGCACCCATTTTTTCAAAAATGAAGTACATTCTAAAACAAAAAAGTTAGTATAGCAAATATACACAGTAACAGAGTCACTAGTTCGCATTATCAAGTATTATGTACTGTTCATAGTTGTAGGTGCTCTGCTTTTTTTTTTTTTTTTTCATCGTCAAAAGGTGTATGTGCTTGTCAAAGAGAGAAAACGAGAGGGAGAAGCAGAAAGCACGCCCCAACTGGACATGGTCATACCTCAACTCCTTCTCCTCCCTTTGTTCATCCCACTGGGATTTCAGACATGCAGGCACATGCACCCAGAGTATTTTTTTAAGCTACTGGATGGGGCCGGGATTCAAACTGCAGTCAGCCATTTGGGATCCTATTCCCTTAACCACTAGGCTACACAGTTGGCCCTGTGCGTACTATACTTTTATACAACTGGCAGCTGAGTAAGTTTGAGTAGGTTTTACATCACCGTCACCACAAGCATGTGAGTAATGTGTTTTGCTATGTCAGTACAAAAGCTATAATTGTCAGCAGGTCAGAGGAATCTTTTGTCTATATTTTCATCTATGGTCTAATCATCATATATGTGTTGAGTAGAAATCACTGGAACATGGGCATGACTGCATAGGTAGATATATTTTATTTCTGGGGCTGTCATACAAAGTACCACAGACAAAGTGGTTTAAACAATGGACATTTATTTTCTCATAGTTCTGGAAGCTAGAAGCTCAAGATCAAGGTGTCAGAAGGGTTGATTTCTTCCGAGGTCTCTATCCATGACTTGGAGATAGCTGTCTCCTTCTGTCTTCACATGGTGTTCCCTCTGTACATGTCTGTATACAAGTTGCCTCTTCTGATAGGACATCAGTGGTGTTAGATTACGGACCACCCTAATCATCTCATTCAAGTTTAACTGCCTCCTTAAAGACCCTATCTCTAAATTCAGTCACAATCTGAGGGACCTGTAATTAGCTCAGTAAATATGAAGTTTCAGGAAACACAACTCAGGTTCATGACACGTCATCCATGACCATCCATTTGTGGGTTAGGTTAGGGTTGTGGTAGGGGAAATACCACTCAGCTCCATGTATCCCCAAAATTCATATCCTTCTCACACTCACCCCATCCCAGCAGCTCCAAAGGACTTAATCTATTGATCTTAACTCTGGGTCTGTGCCCATTGGGTCTGTGGTGAGAGTGGTGGTCCTGTGGACCTCTGAATCACTTTTTGGGGGCATTCTTTACTTTTCTTGGAGGATAATGCATGTTGACAGCTAGAGAGCGCTATTGCCTGTTCTGTAGAATTACAGAAACCTGACAGCCACCCTTCATTTTGTCCTGACTCTGCTCTCTTCACTCTAAGCTGGCAGTATGTCTACTGGTATAAAATTCTCTCAAACTTTATTGTTCTCTCACACAATCCACAGGGATCTACACCATCAGAAGACAAGGTCCTCCACATAGCTTTCCTTGATAACCAACTCTCTACTCCTGGCCCCTGCTCAGATGGTTGATTGGATCCATGGTTCTTACCTAAAATCTCTTTATAGTATAGTTGTCCAGTCACACCTTCTCTCCAGAAGAAAACTTTCTTTTTTTTTTTTTTACATTTTTTATCTCATTTTCTTTTATACATTCAATCACATTATTTAGCTTACAAAGTGAAGATTTCAACAGGTGAACATTTCTCCCTAGTCCAGTTGATAAAACTATAAAATATCTTCAACAGATAATATCACATTTCTTTGTCCCATTAATGCTTTGCCTCTCAGAAAGTGAAAGAATATGGAAGATTTACTGCTGAGTGAAGCAAGCCAAGCTATGAAGGAAAGACATTGTATGTCCCCACTTAATAAATACCGAGTGTTCGCACTCTATGACTGAAACTGATTGACTAAAGGATATAGAAACACAGTAAATAGATGTAAATACCAGATATAGTGTGTGTGGAAGAGCAGAAAAAAGCTTTCTAATTTTTGCCATAGAGATAAGTTGAAAATTTCCCAACTCTCCAAGTTCTACCTCCTTAAAAATGTTTTATCTTGTTTATGGTAAAGTACATGCTTACACACAAGAGAAAGAGACAAATGTATACCTTCCACAGGGTCTGATCATGACTGGGAACTCATGTGTGTGCCCACTGTGTTTCAGGCCAGGGATTCAAACAGCGGTCACCTCAGGGGGTCCAGCTTCTCTTCAGCAGCATTCTTTTTTTTTTTTGGCCATGCTGCAATCCCTTCTCCATTCTCCTCTCGGGATTTTGAGCATGCATATGCACACATGTACCCGGTGTGAGTTTCAAACCTCCGGGTCTAAGACTCGAACTGTGGTTGGCCATGTGGAAGTCCAGGGCCTTAACCATTATGCCATCTGCTGGCCCCTTGAGCAGCATTCTTGAGCAGTGTCATGCTGTGGAGCCAGCTCTCTAGCTCCTTTTTACTTAGCAATTCCCTCTTTAATGTATTTCTATCCTCTCACAATTTGCTCTAAGCAACAAGGGGAAACTAGGCCACAACTTTAACACTGCTTAGAAATCTTCTCAGCTAAAATGACCCAAGTTCATCATTTATAAATCCTCTGTCCACAAAATTGGGCCAAGTTTTTGCCACTTCCTAACAAGAATCTTCTTTCCTCCATTTTCCATCTGAGACCTCACTAGAAATACTATTAACATTCATATTTCTACCAACATCCTGTTCGTAATGACATATGTATTCTCTGAGATGACAGAATTCTTCTCCACAACGCTCTTACCTTTCTTTGGAAGACCTCACCAGGATTACCTATAAGGTCCAAATTCTATCAGTCTCATCAAGGCAACATAGGTTTTTTTGTAACAGGCACCGAAAAAGTCTTCCAGTCTTGGGACCAGCAGTTGGCGTAATGGCTATGTAGCTGAACTCCCATGTAGTCGACCGCAGTTCAAGTCCCAGACCCGGTGGCTTAAACTCAAGCCAGGCGTGTGTGCATGTGTGCCCAAGATCTTGAGAGGAGAATGGAGGAGAAGGGATTGCGGCATGGCTATCCCCCCCTGAGGTGTAATTTCTCACTTTCTGTCTCTCTGGTGAGCACACGTGCCCTATGGCCAAAACCTCTCAAAAAAAAAAAAAAAAAAAAAAAAAAAAAAAAAACTCTTCCAGTCTCTATCCATTATTCTCAGTTGCACAGTACTTCCACAGTCACAAAGGGGCTTCGATGTTATCATGAATGTTACGTTGCATGGAAAGACAGTGTTGCTGCTGGTACTTCAGACTACGGAACGGCTCAAGGTAGGGGTCAGCAGATGACTCAGCAGTTTCGTTGCTGGACTCCCACATGTTCACTGCAGTTTAGTCCCAGACTCAGTGGCTTGAAAATCACACTGAGCACTTTTGAGTGAGTGCCTCAAATCCCAAGAAGACAATGCAGGATAAGGGATTGCAGCGTGGTTGTTCCCCAGGGGGGGTAATTGCTCACTTTCCCTCTCACTGTCTCTCTCTCTACAGCAAGTGCACATATCCTAAGGCAAAAAACTAAAATCAAAAGGCTCAAGTTATGTATGCTTTTATCTGTAGAGTTTCTTTCATAAGCTTGTACAGTAAAATACCCCTAAAGCTAAACAAAAATAATAATCACATGCATATACAATATAATTAAAGCAAATTTTGAAACATGTTGAGAATTATAATAAAAGTAATGATAATGAGGAAAATGTAATGATAATGATTTAAATAGATTTAAAATACTTTTTATAAAATTTTGCTAGAGGATGCATGTGCTTACTGGAGAGCGACAGAGAAGGAAAGTGAGAAAGAGCTTCCCATGGGGGGATAGTCACACCACAATCCCTCCTCCTCCATTTCTCCTCTTGGGATTTTAGGCACACACACATGCACCTGAAATGTTTTTCAAGCTGCCAGATCCAGGACTCAAACCATGCAGTCAGCCATGTGGATCCCAGTGATCTTAACTACCGCACCACCTGCTGGCCTGATCTACTACTATTGATCGAACACCTACTAAGTTCCAGATTCTTTAGTTTTTCATAGAAAATACATATTTTGAAAAACCTACTTGGATTTCAAAATTCTGCTACCCCAAAACCAAGTGGTACTTTAATTCCATTTTCCATGAACTTTTTGAAGTACCCCTGCGTACGACTTCTAATTCTCACAAAACTTTATAGAGGCAGTCACCACCACCATTGTCATACTCTGAGACGATGACAGCCTGGGATTTGATGGTGTCCAGGTCTGACTCCACTCTGTCTTTCCACCCTGTGCACAGCTTCCTGTAAGACGCAGTTCTGGATCTCAGGTGTTAAAACATGAAGTCCAGGGCCAACAGGTGGCATGGTAGTTAAAGTGGCTGGATTACTACATGGCTGACCATGGTTCAAGTCCAGGACCCGGTGGCTTGACAATTATGCCAGGTACGTGTATGTTCATGCCTAAGATACCGAGAGCAAGTAGGGGGAGAAGGGGTTGTGATGAGACCATCCTCCCTAGGGGGCGATTTCACCTTTCCCCCCTCACTGTTTCTCTCTGTCTCTCTGGCAAGCGCACATGCCCTATGGCAAAAAACAAACAAATAAATAAATAAATAAATAAATAAATAAAATAAGACTCAGAATACCTGGCCCCTCTTTCTATGCCATTACTTGGCTTCTATTTAAGCAAAGGTTATCTACCCTCTTCCTTCCCAAATAATGGCAATAAATGTAGAGAAGGAAACGGCTTTAGTCTTTAAGTCTTTATTAAATGATTTAAAACCTTGTGACTGTATAATGCCAGTTAATCTCCAGATTTAACCAACACATCGCAACAGGAATTCCAACTATTTTTTTAAAAAAACATTTTGTTTTTATTCCAGTAATGCTATTTATCAAAAATAAATCTCCCGTCTCTTTTGCCCACATGGTGTCAGAGGTGGGGTTGGGATGAGAACCTAATGCCCCTGAGTTGGCAGGGGTAAACGCAAAGCAAGACTCTACTCTTGATCTGCAAAGGTAAAGGAGAAGATTCATAACCTTCTCTGTTCCAGAGAAGGTCTTCTCTTAATGAACAAGAAGAAACAGGATAGAGCCACAGGGAAAATGCAGACAGACTTCTTCCTTTAAAACAGTCCATTAAACGTGATGCTGGGGTTTCCCAGAGGGGACAAGTCTGTCCCTTTCATTTCACTTCACTGCATATATATATATATATATATATATATATATATATATATGTATATGTATATGTATATATATACACATATGTATATGTATATATATACATATGTGTATATATATATTTATATTTCTAAGACTATATATACATATATACAATTTATAAATATATATAAATAAATCCACATATATTTTTTTGAAGAGGGTACATGTGCTAGTCAGAGAGAGAGGGAGAGACACACACATACACAGAAAAAAAAACACTCCCTAGTGAGGCATAACTACACTGCTATCCCTTATCCTTCATTTCTCCATCCTGCTGGGATTTGGGGCACATACCTCCATTCACTTGGCATGTTCTTCAAGCTGCCAGGGCCAGGATTTGAACCACAGTTATGTGGGATCTGGCTCCCTGAGAGCACTAGACTATAAGGCTGGCTGGTTTCTGAGAATTTTCAATGAGATTCTTTCTAAGATGCTCAGCCAATAAAAGACAGAAGTGACAGCATTGAACATATCAAATCTACAAAATGATCAGGATTCAAGAGGAAGAAGTGATTTCTTTGAATAAATAAAGTCACTCTAGGGAACCAGCAGTTAGCGTAATGGCTGTGTTGCTGTACTCCCACGTAGTCGACCACAGTTCGCGTCCCGGACCCGGTGGCTTAAAACTCACGCCAGGCGCGTGTGTGTGCGTGCCCAAGATCCCAAGAGGAGAATGGAGGAGAAGGGACTGCGGCATGACCATCCCCTCTGGGGGGTGATTTCTCGCTTTCTGTCTCTATGTCTCTCTCTGTCTGTCTGGCGAGCGCACATGCCCTATAGCAAAAAAATAATAATAATAAATAAAAAAATAATAAATAAAATAAAATAAAAAAAATAAAGTCACTCTAAATGGACAGAACATGGAATTATATGAAAACTTCCTGGGAAAGATGACGAGCTTCGTCCTTACTCTACAATAAATAGCAATAGATTCCCTAGGAGACAAGGAGAACAGCGTCTGGACACTGAAAATCCTCACTGTCTGTGAATAAGAGGTCACTTCGGTGCAAGCCTTTCACTTAAAGATCAGAAAGTGCAAGCCCAGCACAGGAAGGGTGTTTCCCAGAGACACACCGCAGCTTCAGACGCTCCTAACTTCCGGCTAGTCCTCACCTACTTGATTGATCTGGCTTATATCCAGCCAGGGTGCTAACAGAGAGACGACATGTCAAAATGTATTAATGAGAAAATTAATACAACTTCAATGTGTAATTATACCACCATGTCCCCAAGTGATTTCTCAGGTTATTCTTCTCACAAGTGGTCTGAGAAAAAGGGTCTCTGTAGTAAAATAAATCTGAGAAATGCTTTACACTGTATTGTCCTCTTGGGGCTACACAAGACTCATTAGCTTATCAGGGTCTGTAAGAAATCTGTCAGTAACGAACCAGGTTGATTGGGTGTAGCCCGGTATTTCTCAGATGTATTTGCCTACAGAAGCTTCTTTGCTTGATAACATATACCTCTTCACATCCAAAGAAAGGACTAGCTGAGAAATTGCACTCAGTCACATAAATGATGACCAACCCCCGTAGCTATTCTAACATGACTGAATTGATTTACCTATATTTTTATTGCTAAAAAGAAACAGAGAGAGAGAAAGACCCCCCCCCTTGGGAAGTGGTCACGCCACAGTCCCTTTTCCGCCATTTCTCCTTCCTGTCAGGATTTTGGATGTGCATGCAATGCACCCACTGTGTTTTTCAATCCTCCAGGACTAGGGTTTGAGCCAACGGGTGGCTATGTGAGACCCAGCTCCCTTAACCACTGTGTTATAGGACTGGCCTGATTTAGCTATGGTTTGAATATAAATATCCTAAGAAGTTACAGTTAGGTAAGTTTTAGAAGAAACCAATGTCTTGGGACCAGCAGTTAGCGTAATGGCTATGTCGCTGGACTCCCACGTAGTCGACCGCGGTTCGAGTCCCGGACCCGGCGGCTTAAACTCACGCCGGGCGCGTGTGCGTGCGTGCCCAAGATCCCGAGAGGAGAATGGAGGAGAAGGGATTGCGGCGTGGCCATCCCCTCTGGGGGGTGATTTCCTGCTTTCTATCTCCCTGTCTCTCTCTGTCTGTCTGGCGAGCGCACACGCCCTATAGCAAAAACCTCTCCAAAAAAAAAAAAAAAAAAAAAAAAAAAAAACAATGTCTTAAAACAAAAAGCAAGTAGGGACCAGCAGTTGGTGTAATGACTTTGTTGCTGGACTCCCATGCAGTCGACTGCAGTTCGAGTCCTGGACCTGGTAGCTTAAACTCATGCTGGGCATGTGTGCGTGCATGCCCAAGATCCCGAGAGGAAGATGGAGGAGAAGGGATTGTGGCATGGCCATCCCCCCTGGGGGGTGACTTCTCGCTTTCTGTCTCTCTGTCTCTCTCTGTCTTTCTGGCGAGTATATGCACCCTATAGCAAAAACCTCCCCACCAAAAAAAGGCAAGTAGTTCCAACTTTAAAGTTAGAAGACCAAAACAAAGGTAGAATTGTCTACATTTTTTCTGGCTAGAATAAGTGACACAAGGAAGGAAACAAACACAGTACATGAGGGAGGAAAAAAAAAAAAAGAACTTGATTAAATACGTATGGGAGGTTCATGAAGAAAGGCCAATGTCTACATAAGTGACATTCTGGAAAGGTGTTTAGAATAGAAAAGTCAAGGATGCATGCCTGAATGGGATCTTTACAAATACACAATAAGGTTGGTATGGTGGTTAAGGTGATGGACTCCGACTGTGGTTTGAGTCCCGGACCCGGCAGTTTATTTTCTCACTTTCTCTCTCTCTTTCGCACTTTCACTCTCACTCTTGCTCTGTGAGCAAGCATGCTCTGTACCAAATTTTAGAAATAATAATAATGATGATAAATACAATTAAATAAATAGTTTTTTTTAAAAAAAAAGACAAAAAATAAATGCACAATAAGATTTTGTTTTATTTTGTAATGCTATACCTAACAGAGAAAAATAAAAAGAATATGCTGGAATATCCAAAGTCCTAGTAGTAATAAAGGATAAATATCACTTCCCTCTTTGACCATGGCTAGTTTTGTCTAAAACTAAAAGGAGATGTCTTATCCTTCCAGGAGAGTCTAAGTGCTAGAACTCTTTCATTTAAGACATTTGCTATTGGTCTGGTCCTATAGACTTAGTGATTAAGGGAATCGGATCCCACATGACCAGCTGTATTGAACCACAGTTCCAGACCTGGTGGCTTGAAAAGCATGCTGGGTAATTGGGCATACATGCCCAAAACTGCCACAGGATGGAGAAATGGAGGAGAAAGAATTGTGGCATGACCACACCCCACCAAGGGGTGGGTGGCTGTCTCTCTCTCTCTCTCTCTCTGGTAAGCACATGCACTCTCTGGTGATTAAAAAGAAAGTTTAAAAAAGAAAAGACATTTTCTATTAGGAGAAGAAAAATAATAACCTGTCTAGAGAAGGTATAAAAACCCTATAAATAGGAGCCAACAGGCGCTGGACTTTCACCTGGCCGACAAGGGTTCAAGTCCCGGACCTAGAGGCTTGCTTTCCGACTGTCCCTTTCTCTCTCTCTCTTTGTCTCTTTTCTGGTCAAATTAAACAAATAATAATGATGATAATAAATTAAATTCATTTATGCCTTTTCTTTTGAGCTCACGATGCTTAGACCATATGGCTCACTGAATTTCATTCTTTCACCTTCACAGATGTTCTCCTTGCCATGAACTGGCCCTTTCTCTGAAATCAGTCCGGCAGTGGGTCCAGAGAAGACATAGTTACACCAGTAGGCCACAGCTGATTGGACCAGGGGTGTCACCTGACCCATGCTGGCCGAAATGCCTCTCTCCTGGTATTTTCTATTGACATTCACTGTGTTAGTCTCAGTGGGTTGTTACACTTCTGCCTAAGAATGCCTCCAAATCACTGCAATAAAGTTTACATTTTCTCATTTTTTTCACTTCAGTTTCTTTTTTTAAAAAAAAATTATTTTATTTAACTTTATTTATTTATTTTAATTAAACCAAGGAGCAACAGAGTGAGAGCAAGAGAGACAGAGAGGGAAAACCAGAAAGCAAGCCATCAGGTTCAGGACTCGAACCATGTGGGAGTCCAGCGCCCTTAACCACTACACCACTTGCCAGCCCCAACTTCAGTTTCTTTATACTATGAATAAATGGTCCCTAAAAATCTCACAAAGCTGGCCATTGTTGGCCACTGTCACAACACCACTTACTGACCAATCTATTTGACTTAGAAGACCATGATAGATTTCGATAGACAGACAGACAGACAGACACAAGCACATCCTTCTCAGGACTGCTGTCCTCTCCTGAGCCACTAATTTGCAAGCTGATTTCATGCCAGTAACACATTTTAAAACCCACTGTTGCAAATACTCTCTTGTTATTTTTCTTTTTCAAAATTGTTTGGCTAACATTGCTCCTATATATTCCTAGATGAACTTCAAAATCATTTTACTAAGTTAGGAGTCAATATGCAAATGAATTTTTTATTGATTGAGAAATTTCTCAGTTGATTTAAGGAAAAACTGCTTAGGTCTTAAGTAAAGTTTATGCAACCTTGGGGGAGAACTTAAAAATAACATCCTACCTATTACTGCATACAACTAAAAGTTCACATAGCAAAAACTAATCTGAATACAATTAAAAGGAAATGACACACAGGGGCAAAAACAGGACATAATTATCCCAGTAACTTAACTGCCTTTTGAAAATTTGAAGAAAAAATAGGATACTCCCTAAAAGATCGAATGGCAAAACTCCTGATAAAAGGTATTTCACCAACTACCAGGGTCCTCAACATAGTTTAATGAAGGATTCTTCATCACGAATAACCAAGTACTACTGATTTTAAGTTGCAATTTTTCATCTAATGAGATTCTAGGAGTATAGGCACTCGTACACACTAGCAAAGGGAATAAAAGTAAGTATAAATATTCAGATGGTAACCTAACATTCATTATCAAATGTGCCTAGGGGAAAAAAGAAAGAAATCAGTTAAGAAACACAAAATGGAAAATTATTTGTTGAAGATATTGTGTATGGTAATATCTTTGATTGGACAAATATACAGCGTATTCTGGATGGGAACATTCATTTTATGCTGTAATGATATATAGTGAACGAATGCAATTACAACTACACAGACTAGGCCATCCCCATAGTCTAGAGGTTAAGGGAACCAGATTTCACATGGCTGACCACATGGTTCAAATTCCAGCCTTGGGACCAGCAGATGGTGTAACAGTTATATCGTCGGTCCCACATAGTCGACAGTGGTTTAAGTCTGGACCCGGTGGCATAAAACTCACACTGGGTGCATGTGCATGCATGCCCAAGATCCAAAGAGGAGAATGGATTGTGGCATAGCCATCCCCCCTGGGGGATGATTTCTCGCTTTCTGTCTCTCTGTCTCTCCAGGGAGCACACATGCTCTATAGCAAAAATCTCTCTTAAAAAAAAAGAAAAGAAAAAGAATTCCAGGCTCAGCAGCTTGCAAAACATTCCACTCACATATGTGTGCCCCAAATTCTGACAGGACGGAAAACTGAAGGGATTGCAGTATGACCATGTCCCCACTGGGGGTTTCCTTGCTCTTCCCACCTCTCTGTCTTGCCCTGGCAATTTAGAAAAAAAAAAAAAAAAAAAAACTTCCTGCAGAGGAAGACCTCAGCAAGCACCAGCCAAGCTACCCTTCTGGAAGGCAAAGGACACAGTACCTGTGGTGCCAACTCTTGTTGAGAATAGGAGTAAACCAGTTGACTCAATGAGCTTGCAAAGACCCAATTGTCTGTTTGTACATCCCCACCCCTACAAAAAATATTACACACAAAAAAATCACATACAGAGAACACGTGTTTACTGCAAGCAGTCTTCATTTTGTGCGGTAGAGGAATTCTTTTTATCCCCCCCCCCACCAAAAAAAAGAAAGAAATCAAAACAAAAATATCTTCTTTTCTCTACTGGCTTTTGTGAAATAAAGGCTAAACATTTTTAAAAGTTCCAGCTAGCCTGGACTACACTCCTAACCCCTATGAACCTTTCACAGGTAACTATTTATGAAAATGTTAAGCTCTTTTGATGAGGAATAAAAAAAGAAAGAAAGAAAACTCAGGAACTATACAAAAATATCAAGATAAAAATAAATGAGCAAGAAAAGCAAACAGCAGGTGAATATCTCTTATCACAAGACATTGGGACATAGAAAGAGGAACCAGGTATTTTTTGAAGAAACTAAAAACCTAATGACATTATTACATCTATAAAGGAACAGACAAGGGGAAATATCAAAGAAATGATGAAGTGTAAGTTTGTAGAGTTTAGGAGAGTTGTGGGAAAAATAAAAACCACTGATTAAAGAAATTATGCCAGGGACCAGCAGTTAGCGTAATGGCTATGTCGCTGGACTCCCATGTAGCCGACCACGGTTCGAGTCCTGGCCCCGGTGGCTTAAACTCATGCCGGGCGCGTGTGCGTGTGTGCCCAAGATCCCGAGAGAAGAAGAGAGGATTGCGGTGTGGCCATACCCCCGGGGGGTGATTTCTCGCTTTCTGTCTCTGTCTCTCTCCGTCTTTCTGATGAGCACACATGCCCAATAAGAAAAACCATCTCCAAAAAAAGAAAGAAAGAAAAAAAAAGAAATTATGCCAAAAAGGCATACAAGAGCCCTAAGGAACCATGGAATCAAAATGAGTAATACAGTGGTTGGGGCGAGAACGGACGAGAGAAAAGGGAGCAGACTGAAATGGAGACAAAAGTTCAAAACATTTGGGAGAATATTCTAGATATAGAGAAAAAACAAAAAAGAGCCAGAAGAAGGAAGTGGAAATACCAGAACAAATAGGAAAATTCTGAGACTTCATTGGGTCCCCAGGAAAACTGATTTTTACATTTAAAAATAAATTTTAAGTTATAAAAACAATGAGCAATATAACCACGCCTCACACTCCATACTAGGAAAAAATCCAAAATAGAGCAATAACCTTAAGTTTAAAAAGATTAAAAAATAAAACTATAAAGACAAAAGAAAACATGAGCGGATTCTTTCATAATTTCAGAGTAGGAAAAATCATTTCCTAATATGACACAAAATTCGGAAGCCATTAAAAACACTAGGTGGCGGGACCAGTAGTTAGAATAATGGCTATGTCGTTGAACTCCCATGTAGTTGACCACAGTTTGAGTCCCAGACCTGGTGGCTTAAACTCACGCCGGACGCGTGTGCGTGCGTGCCCAAGATCCCGAGAGGAGAATGGAGGAGAAGGGATTGTGGTGTGGCTATCCTCCCTGGGGGGGGGGGGGGGTGATTTCTCACTTTCTGTCTCTCTGTCTCTCTCTCTCTTTCTGGCGAGCACAAGCGCCCTATAGCAAAAACCTCTCCAAAAACAAAACAAAACAAAAAAAACAAAACACTGGGTGGGGCTGGTTTTGCAGCCTGGTGGTTAAGGGAACTGGATCCCACATAGTTGACTATGGTTTGAATCCTTGCCCCAGAGGCTTGAGAAACATGCCAGGTGTGTGTACATATGCCCAAAATCCCAAGAGGAGGGAGAGATGGAGGGGAAAGGACTGAGGTGTGACCACACCCCATGGGAGGTAATTTCTCTCTCTCTGTCTCTAACTGCTGGGCATGTGCACCCTCTAGCTTATAAACAAACAAACATATAAATACTGGATTAATTCAACATCAAATTATAAATGTATGCATAATAAAAAGTATAAGAAAAACTAAATTATAAAGAAGAAAAATTCGTATCTCATATCAAAGATAAAAGAATGATATCACACAATATAAAATTTTCAACAAATGAGTAAGAAGACAAAGAAAAAAAGCCTATACAAAAATAGACAAGGGCCAAACATGGGCTAGGCCTTTATTCTTTTAGAGTGTACTCCTTTTACTTATAAAAAAAAAAAGAAAGAAAGAAAGAAAGAAAGAAAGAAAGAAAGAAAGAAAGAAAAGAAGAAAGCTTATACAACACAGATATAGAGAAAAAGTATTTTCACACAGCTGTACAATGTGTTTGCAGTTTAAGCTAAGTGTTATTACCTAAGAGTCAAAATTATTTTTAATTAAAATTATCCTATAGTAAAAAAGTTACAGTAAGCTAAAATCAACTTCTTATTATAGAAAAAACGTTTTGAGGTCAGCAGGTGGCATGGTAGTGAAGGTGCTAGACTCCCACATGGTCGACTGCAGTTTGAGTCCTGGACCCAGCATCTTGAAAATCACACTGGGTACATGTGCATGTGTACCCCAAATCCCAAGAGGAGAATGGAGAAGAATGGCTTGCAACCCTGTAGGGGTGATTTTTCATTTTGCTTCTCTCTAGCTCTCTCTCTCTCTCTCTGTCAAGTACACACGTCCTATGGCAAAAAAAAAAAAAGGAAAATAAATAAATAAATGAATACTTTTTAAATAAAAACCTTTTTTTATATAAGTGTAGTGTAGCTTAAGTGTACAGTGTTTATAAAATCCACCGTAGCGTAGACCAGGCCTTCCCATCCACAGTCCGCTCACTCACTAACTCTCACAGTCCCACAAGGCCCACTCATGGTAAGTGCCCTACACAGAGGTAACGCGTTTTAGTTCCCATACTGTATTTTTCCTCCACCTTTTCTATGTTTACATATGCTTAGAAACAGAGATACGTGTTAGAATTGCCTATAGTCTTCAATATAATAACACGCGAGGCAGGTGAATAGCCTGGGAGCAATAGGTAGCACCCTACAGCCTAGGTGTATAGTAGGCTAGGTCATCTAGTCAATGGGTTTGTCTAAGTCCACGCCATGACGTTCACTCAACGATGACACTGGTGTTTCAATCTTTGCAAATCTGAAAGTCAGGTTCAATGTGCTACAGATCTGTACATTAGATTATTGGGAAAGTCATGACGTATTTTTGCATGGAAAACCATAGAAAATACGTCGTGACTTTTGCAATGACCTAACGGTATGTTACTGTGCCAAGTGGAGTGTGTGGGACTGGTGAGTTTTGCAAACCATCAGAGCCAGGAGCCAGTCCAGTAGCAGCTATTTTTAAATCTGTCTCTGATAACTAAGTATCTGAAAGTGCTGTAGATCTGTTTATGCTTCTCACTTACCCTGCTCCTTAATATTCATTTCTCCTCACTCCTCATTGTTACCTGGTATTTTTAACGCATGATGGATATGCAGAATGAGGTCTATGAGGCCGTTACGTTCTTGTTGGTTTCTGACAGGTGTCTACAGCTCCTGCAAGCTGGCTGCGCCTCAGCAATCTCAGGATGGAGACGATGTGAACCCTACACGGGCCTTCCGCATCCACTGACCTTCACTCCAAAGGTGAAACTTTTTGACATCTCAACCCAAAGTGAGGGGGTTTCAATATGGTTCCCCTCCACCCCCCATCAGGCCGCTAATTCCCATCTTCCCATACTAGAAACTTTCAAAAGTGCTGCTCAAGCTCTCAAATTGGCAAATGCCCCAGGGGAAATCTGGCCCCAAATGCTGCCCTCACTTTCTTGGGTCACTGTGCCCCATAGGTTCTGGTTCATTGATTCTTCACTATCTTGCAGGCTTTCTAATGCCTTTTCTTAGGGCATGTGCATTCTCCAAAGAGACAGAGGCAGAAAGCGAGAAATCACCCCCTAGGGAGATGACAATGCTGCAATCCCTTCTCCTCCATTCCCCTCTCAGGATTTGGGGCACACACACACACATATACACCCAGTGTGTGTTTGAAGTCACCCGGTCTGGAACTTGAACTGTGGTGGATCATGTGGGAGTCCAACATCTTAAGCACTATGCCACCTGTTGGCCTCTCTAATGCCTTTAAAAGAGATGTGGTTTCCCCCCTCCCTTATATTTTATTCTGCTTTTCTACTTGTCCTGAGTGGAAGGGAGGTCCCAATGGCCTAATCTAACCTTAGCACACATACTCTTCTGCTATTTTAAGTAGGGGGTAGGGGATTGCCATGATTATATGATTATGGTCCTTGGGTCTTCTAACCTTGTATTCTTGATTCAAAGTAGGTAAGTATGTGGGACCAGCACTTAGCATAATGGCTATGTCGCTGGACTCCCATGTAGTCCGCCATGGTCCACGACCGGGACCTGGTGGCTTAAAACTCACGCCAGGCGCGTGTGCGTGCGTGCCCAAGATCCTGAGAGGAGAACAGAGGAGAAGGGATTGTGGCGTGGCCATCCCCCCTGGGGGGTGATTTCTTGCTTTCTGTCTCTCTGTCTCTCTTTGTCTGTCTGACAAGCGCACGCGCCCTATAGCAAAAACCCCTCAAAAAAAAAAAAAAAAAGAAAAGTATGCAATTGTTTCTAATAATTGTTAGAAGCCAGGCACTGTTTTAACTACTTTGCATATATTAATTATTTATCACAGCATTAGGAAGTAGGTACTATCGTTATCCCCATCCTAGCAAAGCAAAAACACCACAGCAAAAAGAAAACAATGAACTTGCCCAAAATCATCTATTTTGTAACTGCCTCCAGGAGCCCATGCCCTTTACCATCAATAAAGCCGCTTCACCTAGTTAGAATTACTCAAAATCAGATTAGTCAACCAGCCAGAAATAAAGCATAATCATCTTCTAGCAAAGAACAGAAAAATTCAAATAATATTTAAAATAACTTCAAATGTCATTTTGGGGGGGTCTACATCTCTATTTTTTTTTTTTTTTTTTTTTTTTTTTTGGAGAGGTTTTCGCTATAGGGCGCGTGCGCTCGCCAGACAGAGAGGGACATAGAGACAGAAAGCAAGAAATCACCCCCCAGGGGGGATGGTCACGCCGCAATCCCTTCTCCTCCATTCTCCTCTGGGATCTTGGGCATGCACGCACATGCGCCCGGCGTGAGTTTTAAGCCACCGGATCCAGGACGCGAACCACAGTCGACTACGTGGGAGTCCAGCGACATAGCCATTACGCTAACTGCTGGTTCCCTACATCTCTCTTTTGACACCTACTTCTGCAGACTCTCTTAAGACTAGTACAAGCTTTAACATGTTCAGCTAGACGTACAATGTAGACCAGGACACAAAACTAATACGTCCTTTTATGGGATGCCAAAGGGAGACATTCTGAAGAAGATCAAATCTGCTCAGAGCAACTAAACCAAAAAGGAGGCCACCTGGAAAAGAAATTAACATGTAAAACGTCAACCACTTCCACCTCTATAAGACAAAGCCCTTCAAACTGGGCATAAACCCGTGGGTCTTCAAACTGTGAAGAACAACTTTAGTACATCACTCATGGTCCACTGCTCACTAGACAAGAGCTATAAGAAAAGAGGAAAATGTTCAGATACCTGCCTAATACTTCAAAGTCAGGTAAAATATTGTGAGATGCCAATGATTAAATTTAACAAAAATGCTTCTAGTTACACATATTTATATTCTATAGTTTTTTTTCCAGAACTCTACAAAACAAAGCAAAACAACTCTAAAAATTGGGAAATATCTCTAAAAAGTCATTTTTTAAAACTCTGTGACAGGGACCAGCAGTTGGCGTAATGGCTATGTTGCTGGACTCCCATGTGGTCAACAGCTGTTCGAGTCCTGGACCCAGTAGCTTTAGTTTATGCCAAGTGCATGTGTGAGCATGCCCAAGATCCCAAGAGGAGAATGGAGGAGAAGGGATTGCAGTGTGGCCATCCCCCTAGGGGGTGATTTCTCGCTTTCTGGCAAGTGCACGTGCCCTATAGCAAAAACCTCTGAAAAAAACAAACAAACAAATAAAAAAAACCTCTGGGACAAAGAAACAGAACAAAAGACAAGTAGATGATAAATGATATTAACAACATTTTTAAAGACGGAAAGTACATAGACAAAGAACAATTGACTTGGCAGAATGAAAACACTAAAATGTGAGCTTACAGAGAGAAAGGCAACAAGATACTTCCCGATGTTCCACGAAAGCTGACAAGATTTAAAAAAAAAAAAAAAAAAAAAAATCAGGACTTACTGGGGTCTTCTGAAAATGAGGGTGAAAAGTGAAAAAGAAAGGTAGCTTCCTCTCAGATCAAAGGTCAAGAGAAAAAAGAAACGGACCCTCTGAGAACTGAGGTGTTAGAATTAGCAGACCAAGTGAAGACACAGAGGGCCAGCCCGCTGTCCAGTGGTTGAGGGAGCCGATCCCATATGGGTGACCATATGGTTTAAACTTCAGCTTGGAAGGCTTAAAAAACCCATCAGGTGCACGTGTGGGCATGTCCAAAATCCCAACAGGGTGGAGAGATGGGAGGAGAAAGGATTGCGGCATGATCACACGCTGTTAGGGGTACTTTCTTCCTCCTTCTCTCTGTCTCTTTCTGGTGAGCATACATGCCCTTTGGCAAATAAAATGACACGGAAGTAAGACCAGCGTGTAATTTACAAGAGCTATAAATAAAATAAAACCACTTTACAAAACAAAGACTTTCAAGCTAGTGCCAAGCATTACCTTGCAATAATAGCCATCTTTGTGTTCTACGTACTTAAAATTATTAAAAACCTCAAAGGATAAAATAGAATAAACAAACATATATCAAAAACTATTTAAAAAGCAGAAATTACAGGGACCAGCAGTTGGTGTAATGGCTATGCCGCTGGATTCCCATGGAGTCGACCCTGATTCGAGTCCCGGACCTGCTGGCTTAAACTCATGCCAGGCATGTGTGCATGTTTGCCCAAGATTCCGAGAGAATGGAGGAGAAGAGATTGTGGGGTGGTCATCCCCCCTGGGGGATGATTTCTCACTTTCTGTCTCTGTTTTTATGGCAAGCCCACGCATCCTACAACCAAAAAAAACTCTTAAAAAAAAAAAAAAAGCAGCTGGGACCAGCAGTTAGCGTAATGGCTATGTTGCTGGACTCCCATGCAGTCGACCACGGTTCGAGTCCTGGACCCGGTGGCTTAAACTCATGCCAGGTGCGTGTGCATGCGTGCCCAGGATCCCAAGAGGAGAATGGAGGAGAAGGGATTGCGGTGTGGCCATCCCCCCTGGGGGATAATTTCTCGCTTTCTGTCTCTCTGTCTCTCTCTGTCCTGGGGAGCGCATGTGCCCTATAGCAAAAACCTCTCAAAAAATAAATAAATAAATAAATAAATAAAAGCAGCAATTACAGCATTTGTTTGAAAGTCTACACACTACAACAAATTTAAATTGTTTCATAATCTGTATTCCTTTTGTTTCTTTTTCAATTTTGCCAGCAGGCATGTGCACTCACTGGAAAGAGACAGGGAGAGAAGAGAAAGCATCGGCGACCGGGCGTGATCTCACTGCAGTACCTTCTCCATCTCTTCTCCTTTGGGGATTTTGGGCACGTACACACACATTCCTGGCTTGTTTCTCAAACTGCCAGGTCTAAGGCTCACACTGCACAGATCCAGCTACCTTAACACCGGGCTTCAAGCTGGCCCAGTAATCTGTATTCATTTTTTAAGAAGGAACAGAATTTTATATACACCATTGGTATCTCTTTGGTATATTTTTTAGTAAAAAAAGTACCATATAGGGCCCAAAAGGCATTGGGACCAACAGATGGTGTAGTGGTTATATTGTCGGACTCCCACATGGCCAACCTTGGCTGGAGTCCTGGACTCAGTGGCTTGAAACTCACATCAAACAAGCGTCCATCCATGCCCAAAATCCTAAGGGGAGAATAGAGGAGAAGGGATTGCAGCATGGTCACTGCCAATGGGAGGTGATTTCTCACTTTCCCTCTCACTGTTTCTCCATTGCTCTCTCTCCAGGGAGTGCACACACACACACACACACACACACACACACACACAATCATATATATGTATATATGTAAAAAGAGACACACAGATATGTGTATATATCTATACACACATATATATAAAGTAATATTTTACATATACATATATGTTATATATACATATATATATATATATATATATATATATTTATGAAAGTATCCGTTAAGCACCTTTTTTTTTTTTTTGGAGAGGTTTTCGCTACAGGGCGCGTGTGCTCGCCAGACAGAGAGAGACATAGAGACAGAAAGCGAGAAATCACCCCCCAGGGGGGATGGTCACACCTCAATCCCTTCTCCTCCATTCTCCTCTCGGGATTTTGGGCACACACGCACACACGCCCGGCGTGAGTTTTAAGCCACCGGGTCCGGGATGCGAACCGCGGTCGACTACATGGGAGTCCAGCGACATAGCCATTACGCTAACTGCTGGTTCCCCGTTAAGCACCTTTTGAAAGTACCAGGTGCATCCTGGTAAAAAATTAGAACAAAGAGGGACAGCTGAAATTAAGACAGTAATATTCTTCATATGTCTACATGTAAATATTTACTAACTATATAAGTAGAAAAATATATATGCTGTATTAAGGAGGAAAAATGAAATGAAAAATAATACGGTTTCTGGCGTTAAAAAAAAAAATGCTGAAACGTGAGGCAGAAAATGCATGAGCCCATGTTTTATAAATAAATAAACCTCCAAGGCCATTTCCGCAAAGAGACACAACGGGATCTAACAACAGCTTCTGGGCTTCGAGTTGAGGGACAATTGCAGGTATCTTTACAGGATATACAACGGCTTGCACTGGCTTCAGTTTCTGCCATATGTTTTGTACATGCTATATTATTCATGAATATATAATGCTTTGGGACCCAGCAGTTAGTGTAATGGCTATGTCGCTGGACTCCCATGTAGTCGACCACGGTTCGAGTCCCGGACCCACTGGCTTAGACTCACGCCGGGCATGTGTGCATGCGTGCCCAAGATCCCGAGAGGAGAATGGAGGAGAAGGGATTGCGGCATGGCCATCCCCCCTGGGGGGTGATTTCTCACTTTCTTTCTCTCTGTCTCTCTCTGTCTTTCTGGCGAGTGCACATGCCCTATAGCAAAAACCTCTCAAAAAAAAAAAAATATATATATATATATATGTATATATATATAAAATGCTTGGCACTTTGTAAACATCAATTATTATTATTCTCTTGAGTAACACTTGAAAGTAAATCATTAAAAAATTATTCTAGATGACTCAGACATAATTTCTACAACGTCGCCACATCCTTTAAAAATAGTATCTCTATTGAGCAAGCGTGAAAATCTAAGTGAAGTTAAGAACGATAATAATTAATTAATAATAATAGTGGCGAATATGTTTCCTGGCAGGCTCTAAAGAACTTTCTCTCAACCTCCATCTCATGGTTGTATTCCCTCTTCTTTCATCGAAGAAAGCTAAGACGAGGGAGTTAAATAAAATTGTCCCCTGTCACTGGGAAGTTAAATGGCTGTGCCAAGTTACAAGTTAAGGACATTTCACTCCTGCATTTATGTTCCCAGCCTTTTCACCATCCTATCCTGCTGCTCAAAGAATGATTATAAGAAACAATTATCTGATCAAATCTTTCCCTCTATGCACATTAAAAAAAATCTTGAAAGAATAATCCTAAAGCCCATGTTGCTTTCTAATTTGAACTCGAACCATAAGCCCGTATCTATTAAATTTTCAGTGACTAACATTCCAAACTGCGAAGTTTTATACACTTGAAGCCCTTGGCTAACCCCGAAGAGCGGACTTAATTGGCATATATTCAAACACGGTGTCCTATAATCTTTCTACTTGGTTTCTCAAGTACAATCTGCCTCTCCCAAAGGTATCTACTTCTCAAATCAAATGAATTCTCACTGGCTTCCAGCACTGGACGCAGCTAGAGACCACAGAAAGGCCCCAGAGGATTAGTCATTAAATCCCAGGGCTTCTCCAGAAGGTCTGACAGCCCACCTACACGAGAGAGTGGACTGGAAAAAATAACATCCTCAGCTCGTATATAAGCGCTATCATTTCCCTGGTAGGAATTAAGATAAAAAAACCTGAAGGCATGACACTAAAAGACGTATCAGACAATATTTCAGCTACTAGCGTAAGTTACTGCTGAGACCTAAGGAAAGCGCTATGCTCACATTTCTCAGTTGCCCGAGAAACTGATGAAACATCTGCTGAAATTAAGATCATAAATAAAGGCTGGTTAGAGCCAGCAGGTGGTATGGTGGTTAAGGCGCTCCCACATAGCTGACCACGGTTCGAGTCCCAGATCTGGTGACTCGCTTTCTCACTTTCCCTTTCTCTCTGTGTCTCTCTCTGGTCAAATTAAAATAAATGAATGAATAAATAAAATAAAATTAAATCATTCTTTAAAAAACTGTAAAACATAAAGGTTGGTTAAACTTAGATTTTTCAATGAGAAAATGCAAGTTACCTAGGACAAGGGAGGATTTAAAAATGTTTCTTTTTTTTTAAATCTAGAAAATTTGAATTTGCATCCAAGTTTAGTTGGATTTCCTTTGCCTTCTTCACATACTGGATTTGAGAGGAAGACATGAATACTAAGTGAAAATACACTTTCAAAAGTAAGAATCTTGGGAACCAGCAGTTAGCGTAATGGCTGTGTTGCTGGACTCCCACGTAGTCGACCGCGGTTCGCGTCCTGGACCCGGTGGCTTAAAACTCACACCGGGTGCATGTGCGTGCATACCCAAGATCCCGAGAGGAGAATGGAGGAGAAGGGACTGCGGCGTGACCATCGCCCCTGGGGGGTGATTTCTCGCTTTCTGTCTCTATGTCTCTCTCTGTCTGGTGAGCGCATGCGCCCTATAGCAAAAACCTCTCCAAAAAATAAATAAATAAAATAAGAATCTTCCTACAAATGAAAAGTAAAAACCAAAAGAAAGAATCTTTACTAAAATCAGGGTATCCTAATGGCCAGGAAGAAATATCTATCATTAAATTCCCGTTTAGTTCTAGCTGAACGAAAACATTCATCTATGTGTATCTCTGTGCCAGGGCAGCTGCTAACCTGGAAGGGGATACCGATACCTGCTGCAGTCGGATCTAGTCCTTCCCAGAATCCACATCCCTGCATGCTATTTAGTCACCCCCAGGTATTTCCTTCCTCCCTCTTCCAAGGTAGAAAGGCCCAGAAGGATGAGCTAAAGAGGTTTCCCAAGAACAGGAGAAGAACACACTTTCTGGCTGGAGATTCCAGGCCCTTCTCATCAGAATGATCCTGCCTCACCCTCCAGGCGGGGCCCTGCTCCTGCCTGGGCGTGACTGCTCTCCAGTCCCACCACACCACCTGCTGCCCTCTCCCGGCATGCGTGCTGCAGCCTTCTCTCCTTGCCACTTCACCTAGGCAGTTCCCCAGATCCACGATGCATCTCTACTCTAGAAACGCTTCCCTGACCGAGCCAGGTGCCCCTTCTCCTCCTCAATCCTCTGCCCTGCAGCATATCGTGCTGCTGGTCTGCAGTGTCTGCTATGGTAGACCTGTTTGAGGGTGGAGACCATACATTGGTAGTCTTTGCTTCCCCGGTACCTAGTGAAGATGTTATACATGTGTTTTTTGGAAAGGAGTTTGCAGAATGGGATAAGTGCCCCTCAGACACTGCATAGGTGTCTAAGGGAAGTGAAGAAGTCCTATAGAAAGCTAAGGGAAGTGAAGTCCACAGGGTTGACTACACAGTTTGAATCTTGGACTCAGTGGGTTGAGTAACATTCTGGGCATGAGTGTACGCATGCCCAAAATGTATACAAACGTGCTGGGCACATCTCAACAGGAAGGAGAAATGGAGAAGAAGAAATTCCAGTGTGACCATACCTCATCAGGGGGATGCTTTCTCTCTCTCTCTCTCTCTCTCTCTCTCTCTCTCTCTCTCTCCTGTCTCTCTGGAAAACGCACATAATCTCTGCTGAAATTTTTTTTTAATTATTAAAGGTGAATCCTCTGTATTATTGTTACAGAAGGTAACGTGGATGTTCGGCTTGATTAAACAACTTGCTTCATGCAACACTCAGAGAGGCAGAGGCAAATCAGGCTGAGTTTAAACGCCAAGCTCTCTACCTGCATACTTGGAGACAAACAATCCTTAAATATCTCTTTCACAGACAGGGATCAGACTTCCACTAGCTCCTAAAGGTACCTCCTAAAGGACATGATTTTTTACCATTCTATCCACTATTTAATAAATCTCTACCAGCTGAATTTTCAAATATCAGCCAAGCATTAGAGATTTAGATGGTAGGGAGAGGTTTCTCATAGTCCCTGAATTTAAAATATGGCGTTCATTGTGCATATATCAAAGTGGCTTCTGCCTACAAGGCTTTGATCGATTCGGGTAGTTTCTATAAAGTTGTACCTGTAGACTAGAAGCCAATTGTTTTCCCTTTAGAAGTATCTACTGCAACTCCTCAACAATTTGGCAAGATCACCCAACTTCATTCTTTGGAACGTCTACTCTCACATTTTACCTAATCTTGGTGGCATTAGCTATCTTGAAGCTTTTGTCCCTCTAGGAAAAATATAAGCCTAGGATACACACCAAGTTAATTAGACTGTCTTTCCTAAAATTTGAATCCTGCAACACATAACCTAAAGACTATGTTCGAACCTGAGTAATCCCAGTGGTCACTCAATGAAAGGGATTTCTATCTGCTCCTGCTACCACGTACCGTGATGGGTTCATCCCCGGTCCTCTCTCTTCAGGGCTCCAAGTCTCTTCCCAAATATTTCCTTGCTTTGCTTGAGTTAGGTAAGGATTGCTTTTGTCTCTCGCAATAGAAAACTAACTGGCCATTGACATATATAGAAATGGTAGGCTTCTTGCTTTCTCACTTGAAGGGGAGCTAAAACCACTTGTTAAACTTCCTTTTTTTTTTTTTTTTGGAGAGGTTTTTGCTATAGGGCACGTGCGCTCACCAGAAAGACAGAGAGAGACAGAGAGACAGAAATCACCCCCCAGGGGGGATGGCCACACCACAATCCCTTTTCCTCCGTTCTCTCGGGATCTTGGGCACACACGCACACGTGCCCGGCGTGAGTTTAATCCATCGGGTCCGGGACTCGAACTGTGGTTGACTACATGGGAGTCCAGTGACATAGCCATTACGCTAACTACTGGTCCCGACCTGTTAAACATTCTCAACTAAAGCCTGAAAATATCAACTGCTATTACTAAGTATACATCAAGTTTCTTTTTTTTTTTTTTTTTTTTGAGAGGTTTTCGCTATAAGGCGTGTGTACTCGCCAGACAGACAGAGAGAGACATAGAGACAGAAAGTGAGAAATCACCCCCCAGGGGGGATGGTCACGCCGCAATCCCTTCTCCTCCATTCTCCTCTTGGGATCTTGGGCACGCACGCACACGCGCCCGGCGTGAGTTTTAAGCCACCGGGTCCAGGACGCGAACCGCAGTCAACTACGTGGGAGTCCAGCGACATAGCCATTACGTTAACTGCTGGTTCCCTACATCAAGTTTCTTAGAATTAAGCATATTAAATTTATTAGATTAAAAAATGCGATGATAAAACACAGGGACAGATACAAATGTCTATGAAACCGATTTTTTAAAGTTTTATTATTTATTTCATGATTGAGAGTATCAGTGAGAGAGATATACAGAGTCAGAGAGACAGAAATACACCACCCCAACAGGGCCCTGATGCCACGATCCACCCCCAGCTCTCTGCCAGCCCAAATCATTGCACATGTGTGCCTAGCATCCTCAACGAGTTCCGGTAGAGAACAGGCAACCTTCCCATGGGGGTCTGCCTTGAAGAGCTTCATGTTTGACCACTGCACCCTCATCCAATGCCAATGGGACAATTTTTAAGTGTAGGAGGAGGAGGCATATATTTTAATTAACACAGAAATGACAGAGATAAAGTCGACTTCTGATTTTCACAAATAGGAAAAAAAATGTAAGAGTTGAAAACAATGACATATAACAAAGAAACTTAAAAGTGCTATTGGAAAAAGAAAAAGAAAAGGAGAGTCAATAATAATAACTACCTAAGTCCTTACCTAGCTAGGCAATAGATATAAACAGGCTCAATCTTCCTATGAGGAAGTAGGCTTGGAGAGATTCAGTAACTTGCCCAAGGCTACAAATCTACTCATTAAAATATAATTAGTCTTGCTCCAAAAATCCATGCTCTGGGAGACACTGCCTCCAAGGGCCATAATTCATGCAATTCACCCCAAATGTTCCAACATTATCTAAGTCATATTTTAGCCTCTTTATGTATCAGGGCAGTAACCAAAGCTGCCCAAGATTAGCAGAAATGGATCCTAATCTCTTCTCTACCTAATCTCTTCTATGACTGTTAATAAGTAGAAAGGTATGAGGACTGTTTCATCAGAGAAAACACAGATCCAATGGAATGGGGCAATTTACGCATTGTTTTATCACCTTTGAATAATCAAGGGCGTTTCAGCTTATAGGATGCAATGTTTAAAAATGTGGCTTTAGGAGACCAGCAGTTAGCGTAATGGCTATGTCGCTGGACTCCCACGTAGTCAACCGCGGTTCGAGTCCCGGACCCAGCAGCTTAAACTCAGTCCGGGCGCGTGTGCGTGCGTGCCCAAGATCCCCAGAGGAGAATGGAGGAGAAGGGATTGCGGCGTGGCCATCCCCCCGGGGGTGATTTCTCGCTTTCTGTCTCTCTATCTCTCTCTGTCTGCCTGGCGAGCGCACGCACCCTATAGCGGAAACCTCTTCAAAAAGCGAAAACCTCTCCAAAAAAAAAAAAAAAGTGATTAAGACTCTAAGTTTTATATTATATATATTTTACTACACTTAAAAATAAAAACTAAAATGACCTACACACACACACACACACACACACACACACACATACAGATATATCATATATACTGCCTGATGAGATATGTGTGTGTGTGTAGTATATCTTTAATATCTTTATATACATGTGATTTTATATATATCTATAAAAATGATTTATACACAAGTGCGCACACACACACACACACACACATAGCATATCTTTATTATAAAAAGCAAAGGTCAATTTAATATCATATTGACTTGGTGGCCTTCTCTGAAGAATGTGAAGCAGATTATCTTCTGCCACATGACATACTGGGCAAATCTTTACCTCCTAGCATGACTTCAAGGTTTTAGGACTAGATATGGCTTGGTCTTAAATCAGTTCTATTGAACCCAGATTTGCTGACCTATCTAACCAGCATGAAGAATTAGAGGATATTTAGCACAGGTTGAGAATACGAATAATTCCCACCTTTTGAATGCATGCCTGATTAAGTGAACAATTGCAAAGTAAGCGTCATCTAAAAAGAATTCCTATTCTATGGCCACATAAGAGGCTTCAATGCAAAATGGCAAACATCAACCTTATATAGTTTAGAAACTTTCCTTATGCTACACAGTCCAAAAATTCTCATGTGTTTCACAAGCATTTGGGAATGTATTACACATCTTCAGATGCAATAAGAAATACTAACCAATGCTCTTAAGAATCATAATATAATAAGGCAAGCGAGTCAATAGACTTCCCGCACACACACACACACACACACACACACACACACACACAGACACACACAAATGAGCCATGTTCCATCTGTAAAGTTCAGAAGGTTATGCAAGTTGGGAAGAACAGAAGAGGGCCTAAGAAAGATTTGAAGCAGAAATATCAGCTGAAGATAATAAGGGCTAGACCAAAACACCTGGAGGGAAAACTGAAGAATGAGATGTCCATGGGAGACGTTAAATGGTCCAACACATTCCTGGGAGTCTACAAGGCCATGCATGTACACAGGGTTGTGTATATGATCAGGAAAGAGATGAAAAGACCCTAATGTCTCAATTCCTGATCGATCTTTAGGCACTGAGTGAAGAGGAAGTGAAGATTATGATAAAGATAAAAATTTCCTGCGAGAGCATTGAAAATACCCTGAAATAAACACAGAGCCCTATTGGCCAAGACTGGGAGACTTACTAACTGATCGCATCAAGGCAATCTCTGTGCAATCAGCTGACCACTAAGTTAACCAACCAGAACTTTAGTGGCCACACATAATAGATTTTACTGGAGTCATTCAGAAAAGTATCAAAAGAAACAAGTAAAAATGACAACAAACCCGAGCGAAAACAGAATATGATTTTCAGAACTGCCACATTGCTTTATCTAAAATATCCAATTTCCAGCAAAAAATGATGAGACATATAAAGAAACAGAAAAATGTCATTCATACATGGAGGGGAAAGATTGTCAACAAAACCTGTCCCCAAAGAAGACCATAAGTTAGACTTATTAGACAAAGACTTTACACCAGTTATAATAAATAATAATCAAAGAACTAAAGGAAATCATATCTAAAGAATTTTTTAACTATGAGACTATGTCTTACCAGAAAAGATCAGAAGGAATACAGACATTAAGGAAAAGAAACAAATTGAAATTATGAAATGATAATAAGTACAGTAACTGAAATTTTAAAAAAATCACTAGAAGAACTCAAAAGCATATCCGCACTTACAGAAAAAAAACAGGTGAATTAATGATAAGTCAATTAAGATATCTAGTTTGAAATACAGAAAGAAAAAAGAAGGAAGAAAAATGAAGATACCCTCAGAGACCTACAGAATACCATCAAGCACAAATGAAAGTCCCAGGAAAACAGGAGTGACAAAAAAGGACTGACTAAATATGATATAAAAGTCCCACATCTGATGAAAAGCATTAATCTGCACAACCAAGAAGTTCACAAAACTCCAGGTAAGATAAACTCGTAGAGATCTATACCTAGACACATTATGCCAAACTGTCAAAACCAAAGACAAGACAGAATCTTAAAAGCACCAAGAGAAAAGCAAGTCATCATAGACAAGTGATCTTCAATAAGATCAACAGCTAATCTCGATTCAGAAATCCTGGAGACCAGCAAGCAGTAAAAGGGCATGACATATATAAAGAAATGAAAGGAAAAGACTAGCCACTAAAAATTCTATGTTCAGAAAAATAATCCTTCAAAAATGAAGACGAAATTAAGACATTCTAGATAGGGATCAGCAGATGGCATAATGGTTATGTCACTGGACTCTCACGTAGTCAACCACGGTTTGAGTTACGAACCCGGCAGCTTAAAATTCACACTGGGCACATGTGTATGCATGTCCAAAATCCTGAGAGGAGAATGGAAAAGAAGGCATTGTAGTGTGGCCATTTTCCTGGGGTGTGATTTCTTGCTTCCGTCTCTGTTTCTCTCTGTCTCTCCAGTAAGAACGCATTCCTTAAGCAAAAAAAAAAAAAAAAAAAAAAAAAAAAAACCCTCTCTAAATAAAAAGACATTCCAGATAACAAAGATACAGAGACTTTATCACTAGCAGACTTGCCCTACAAGAAAAGTTAAGCAATGTCCTTGAAGCAAACTCTAACATAATTGAAGAAAGAAATGAATAATTCAACAATAGTTGGAAATTTCAGTATCAATTTTCAATAATAGACAATACAACCAGCAAAACATCAAAGAAACAGAAAACTGAACCATTATAAACTAACTAGACCTAACTGAATCTACAAAATACTTGATACTACAGCAGAGTCTGTGTTCTAAAGTGCACACAAAACATTCCCCAGATATACCATATATTAAGCTATGAAACTAATCTTAATAAAACATAAGTGAAATGATATAAAGTGTTCTCTAACAGTGTCATGAAGCTGTCAATCAATAACAGAACATTTGAGAAATTTAGAAATTTACATGTACGTGGAAATTAAAGAACACACTCCTAAATTACCAATGAGTCAAGAGAAAAAAAAATTTTTTGAGATTAATAAAAATGAAAAAACAGCATATCAAAATTTATAGAATGCAACTAATGCAGTGCTCAGGGGTAAATTTATAACTATAAATATCTATATCCACACTGGCCATATAGCTTAGTGGTTAAGTGAGGTGGATCCCACATGACTGACCATACAGTTTTGAATTCTGGCCTGGCAACTTAGAACACATGCCAGGTGCATGTGCATGCATGCCTAAGATCCTGACAAGATAAAGAAATAAAAAAAAGGATCGCAGTGGAACCAGCTCCCCTGGGGAGTGCTTTATCCTCTCTATCTCTCTCTGGCACACACCTTCTGGCAATTAAAAACAAACAAACAGGGACCAGCAGTTAGCGTAATGGCTATGTCGCTGGACTCCCACATAGTCGACCGCGGTTCGCGTCCCGGACTCGGTGGCTTAAAATCACGCCGGGTGCATGTGCATGCGTGCCCAAGGTCCCGAGAGGAGAATGGAGGAGAAGGGGTTGCGGCGTGGCCATCCCCCCTGGGGGGTGATTTCTCGCTTTCTGTCTGTCTTTCTGGTGAGTGTACGCACCCTATAGCGAAAACCTCTCCAAAAAAACAAAAACAAAAACAAAACAAACAAACAAACAAAAAACTATATACAAGAAGCAGCAAAACAAATTAATAACTTCATCTTCATCTTAAGAACCTAGGAAAAAAGAAGATAACGTGGGACCAGCAGATAGCATAATGGTTACATCACAGGACTCCCATATGGCCACTGCGGTTCGAGTCCTAGACCTAGAAGTTTGAAACTCACACCAGACGCATGTGCGTGCATGCCTAATAACCCGAGAGATGAATGGAAGAGAAGGGATTACTGCGTGTCCATACCCACTAGGGGGTGAGCTCTTGCTTTCTGTTTCACAAATCTATGTCCTTAAATGTTCAATTCTTAGGACTTGGTCCAATGCCTGGTTCTTAGATGGTGTGAACTAAATGGCTGATTGCTAAATGAATGAAAGGATGAGCAGAAAGGTCCCTTCTGGTTCCAGGGGACGACAAATGGCTTTTCCTAACACTCTATGCAAACTCAGGTTCCACTAGGTACCCCTACACGGCAGAAAGAACTTAACCGGCTCTTGGCCTGCATGTGTAGAAAACATTTTGCTTCAGATAGTCTGGACGCCATCCCCCCAAGACTCCCAGCCACTAGTTCTATACCCCTGTGGCCTCCATTTGACCCACTGCCTCTTCTGATACCCTAAGGAGGCTCAAGATCATGCTATTAGGCAAAACTTTCTTCCCCACGAAACAAGTGACATGATTTTATTTCTGACACATGGCAACAGGTCTGGAATTTGAAAACTGACAGGGAGATCTCATTATACCCATAGTGTGTGATTTGATTGCATTTTCTATTAGAACCTTATAGAACCTTCTTCAGAAATGACGATGATAAAGGTAGGGGAACAGCTTCTATGACCTCTGCTGTCCATATTTTATGGCAGCAGGTCCCATGAAATCATTTCTAATGGCATGTCCTGAGCATAACGCGGCCAGAGTTAGCCGTATGTAAGTATGGCAAAAGAGGAGTTGTAATTTCCCCAAATGAGTACTGTGGTCTAAACCAGTGCTTTTCCACCAGAAACTATATTGCCTCCCAGAGAAAATTCATGCAATGTGTACAGAAATATTTTGTTGTTACAAATGGAAATGTGCTTCTGGCATCTAGCAAACAGAGGTCAGGGATGCTGCGAAACACCCTATAATGACAGCCCTCCACAACAAATAGTTACCCAGTCCAAAATGTTGAGAGTGCCAAGTTTGAGAGGCCTCAGTCTAACTCAGAAGTCTACAGAGCTGGTGCATGCTTGCTCTGTAACTTCCTGTACTCCCAGGCATGCCCAGAGAGTTCTCAGGGTGAGGGGGTGGAAAGGTCATCATTGCCTTCACTATTCAGTAACCAGGATCACTAGTCACTGGGCTAGAGATTCTAGACACACAGTGTGTGACACACAGACATACATCATACCTTTCTGGCAAATAAATGACCTGGTTTAATAAGTTTTCATTTCATTTTCTTGACTTTATCTGCAATGGCTGGCCTTAGAGGAAATTTTTAAAATTTCAGCAAATTTTCCTGTTATCTTACTTGACATTAGAGAGATGCTTCCAGTACCCTCCTTTTGCTTCCTGATTCTCTGGACATGGTAGAAGCCATGTGTGAAGCCTCTGCTGCCTTTTGAGTTTTTTCTTTATCTGCTTTCCACACTTTGGGTGTTTTAATGTTGGCTCCCTGCAGAGAAGACAACTAATGAACACTCAATAAAACTACACAGCTTTTCAGCCCACTGAGAATTTCTCCTTCAATTTCAACTACATAATGATGCTCTTTACTCTCTCTGCTATATAAAAGTTTGGTATATTTCTTCTGTCTATAATAAAAGCACATCAATATAAGAGCTGGCAGCTGGCTACATATACTTTCTAGAATACTCATACTAGAGAACATAAAATAATGAAAAAATAGACATTAATAATAAGTTAATAATTCAGACTTTGGATGTGTGATCACATAGAGCAGGTTAAAATTTGAATGTTCCATTTGTTCTCAAAATAAAAGGATTAAGACATTTAATAGTGGGTAAGAAAAGAATAATATTTACTTTCCAAAGAAAGCAAATTATCATCAGGTACTTACTTGGAAGTATCAATTTATATGTAAACAAGATTACAGTGTAAGCAAATAACAGCTGTAGAGCCTGGGTTTTTTATATGCAAATCATACAGGGTCTTCCTGGTGACAAAAGGTGAGGCTTAATCCAAGGACTGTGGGGAGAAAGGGTGAGTACTGTTTCTTCATACCATTAACTTAAAATAGAGCCTGGAACAGCTGGAAATTAAAAAAAAAAAATTAGACTAATCACAATGGCTAAGACATGGAATCAATCTAAGTGTCCAACAACTTTTGACTGGATTAAAAATGTGGCACATATACACAATGCAATACAATTTAGCTATAAAGAACGGTGACATTCTGTCAATCAATACAAAGTGGATTACTCTAGAATATGTAATGCTACGTGAAATAAACCAGACTATAAAAGACAAACACTGTACATCCCTGTTCAACATATGCTGAGCATCTGGACTCAACAGCAGAAATGAAAAGATTTGGAAACATAAAAGTGGAGGACAGCTGTAGACACCAGAGACAACATGGGGGTTGGGGGGGGGTGAGTGAGTTTTGAGGGGCTCAGGAAAAAAGTGTTTAACAGACACAAGAATGAGTGTGAATAAGGCAAATAGGTTATGCAACAGCATGCCACAACAGAATTAAAAAATAAAAAATACATTGCCAATCTTATAAATATATTTCAAAAACAAATTGATAGAACAAAAATCGAAGATACACAACATAATGTGATATTCTTTGTTGAAAATAATGAATATGGTAATATCCATTATTTGATTATCACATACTACACACATGCTTTGAAAAGCTATACTGTACCCCACAAAGATATACAATTAAATGTAAGCAAAAGGCTGTTTAAAGTAATTTTTTAAAAGGAGGAAAAAGAACATTAGATAGTGTGATAACGGCTTCCTGAAGAAGAAGCTGGTGCCAGGAGGGCACAGGGAAGGCAGGAGGAGAGCAGGGGTTTGAGGATGCTTGATAGACAGCTGCCCCTGCCAAACATCCACTGCTGATACTGGGCCATGTGGACATGGTTACCAATGATATTTCCTAGAGCTGCTTGCAGCATTCCTCTGACTTCCTTCCACCATTATCTTCAGGCCCCCCTCTACCCTCTGCTGAAGGTTTCTCCACGACCCTTCATACCCTTTCATATCCAATTCCAAGAAAAGAGTCAGGACATACATGCCTGACCTCTGCCTTGCCTCTCTGTAGCCACAGGCATGTCCTGGTGATGTCCTTGAAAACCTGTAAGTTATACATGTGAACTTTTAAGTGGTCTCTTCGTTGTCTAAGTTTATTAGAGGAAGGCTATCTCAGGGAGGGCAAACTGAAAAATTTCTGTTCTCAGCAGTAGCTGGTCTTCCCCTATCCACAGTCCTCTGCTATCCACACTTCTTGGGTCAAAAGGTCAGGCTTCTTTGCCTCTCTGGGCTCACTAGTGAGAGTCTTACTAGTCTTACTAAGCTCAGTCTTACTAGTGAGAGAACCATCCTCAAGTTTAAGCCCCAGTCGCTTAAACTCACGCCAGGCACGTGTGCGTGTATGCCCAAGATCCTGAGAGGAGAATGGAGGAGAAGGGATTGTGGCATGGCCATCTCCCCTGGGGGGGTTATTTCTTGCTTTCTGTCTCTGTCTCTCTCTCTCTGTCTTTCTGGTGAGTGCACACACCCTATGGCAAAAACCTCTCAAAAAAAAAAAAAGTATTTAGACTCAGAAATAAATGAGTACTAATAAATTTTTTTATTGCCAGAGGGCATGTGCACACACCAGAGAGAAACAGACAGAGGGAAAAAGTACGCCACAATCGGGTGTGGTCACACTGCCACTTTTCCTCCATTTTTCCATCCTACTGAGATTTGAGGCACTACACATACATGGTCCAATGTGTTTTTTAATCCACCAAGGCCAGGTGGATTAAAAAGCTCTCTTAACCTGTAAGCTATGGAGATGTTCCAGGTTTCTGTTTCTATTCAAACTCCGACTTCTCAAAGCATTCTGAGGAAATCTCTTTCCTTCTCCCACTATCCATTGGTATTGGGATATGGGCCCACTTTAGGACCAAGGTGAGCAGGGCTGCTCTGTAAAGAGAGAAGCAAGTTGTACAAGTCATTGTCGATTCTTTGTCCTTTCTTATTTCTCTTGCTCTGATGCTACAGTTTTCCCTATATGGATAGTCCCTCAACGTTCCAGATAGAATAAAAATTTCTCTCATAGGCTCACAGAACTGGAGAAAGAAATGCTTAAAAATCCTTAATTCCCTCCTTTGGAAACAATTCCCGTGTGTGTTTGAGAAAGTGGGCTGAACATCGTTTAGCATATTTTTCCTAGGTTTATCCTGTTCCTTTCCAACTTCTTCCTACCACAGAGCAATCAATTATTAAAACTTACAATGCCTCCCTCTCTCTTGGTACAAAAATTAAGCAGGGCTTTTAGGGAGGAGATGGTATAAATTGGGAATTACAATTTTGCCTTCAAGAACAGAAAAACAGTGTCTAGTCTTCAAAGCATTGGTGATTTGGGAGAATAAAAATTGCATGTCAAGTGTATAATATGTTTATAAGTTTTATATGCATTTCTGGTACCCTTGGCTCTTATTCACCCTTAAATATTTACCCTCTGAAAACAGAAGCTCATGAGAGCTCTTAAATATTGGGTTGTCGGAAAAGTCATGAGACATTTTTGCATAAAAAAATGTGTCATGACTTTTCCGATAACTCAACAGTTTAGCCTTCTTCCGTAAATGTGCCATGAACATATTCTTAGCAATTGTATGATCCTGCATGAACAATAATCAGTAGAATTTCCTTTATGAAGAAAAACGCAAGGTCCCCTCACTGAAGTAGCAGAAGTGAAGAAGAGTAAGAATAGGCAAAGGGGAATATTTTATATCATAGCTTATTTCTTAAAATGAGTATGGGGGGGCTAGCACTGTTACAGATGATTGTGGGAGCAAGATCCCACAAGGCTAACCACAGTTCAAATCTCAGCCCCAAAGCCTTAGGACCTGCAGTTAGCATAATAGCTATGTCCCTGGATTCCCATGTAGTCGACTGGTTCGAATCCCGGACCGGGTGACTTAAACTCACACCGGGCGCGTGTGCGTGTGTGCCCAAGATCCCAAGAGGAGAATGGAGGAGAAGGGATTGCGGTGTGGCCATTCCCCCTGGGGGGTGATTTCTCGCTTTCTGTCTCTCTGTCTCTCTCTGTCTTTCTGGCGAGCGCATGCACCCTATAGCAAAAACAAACAAACAAAAAAAAAAAAAAAAAAAAAAAACTCTCCAAAAAAAAGAAAAAAAAAAAACAAAAAAACTAAGCCCCCAAGCTTTGAAACTATGCAGGGTATGTTTGCATACATGCCCCAAATCCTGATGGGCTAGGAAAATGAACACACATCATTGAGGAATACTTTTTCCCTCTTCCTCTCTCTCTTTATGTCTTTCTGGGGAGTACACACACCCTTTAGCGATTAAAAAACAATGAGTATAACTTATTAAACGGAAACACAAAACTCTGTATTTTGATAAACATTTAAAGTTTAAGGTTCTTGTTTTCTCTAACCCATAAGAAAAGGTTTATTTGCCTCAACCTCTCCAAGTTTAGGTGAATACCGTACAGTCATTCAATGACGACTAGGCAGCCTTTTAAAACAGCACTTAAAATGAGCATTTGCAATAGCAGGTGATGTTAAGCGGGAGGACGAGGCACATCATAGACTATATAACGCCAGCACTGCAGAGAATTGTATCTGTGAGGCTGAGTCGGTGGACAACACTTGGCAATCTACAACACTGGAAGGCTCCTAATGTGTTCTTTTTTTGGGGGAGAGGTTTTTTCACTATAGGGTGCGTGCACTCGCCAGACAGACAGAGAGAGACAGAGAGACAGAAAGCAAGAAATCACCCCCCAGGGGGGATGGCCACGCTGCAATCCCTTCTCCTCCATTCTCCTCTTGGGATCTTGGGCACGCACGCACACGCGCCCGGTATGAGTTTTAAGCCACCGGGTCCGGGACGCGAACCGAGGTCGACTACGTGGGAGTCCAGCGACATAGCCATTACGCTAACTGCTGGTTCCCCCTAACGGGTCCTTATCTGCCCTCACCCAGGAGCAATGATAAAGCTGAGGAGACAAGATGGCTTCTTCCAACCCTAATAGGAACCTCCCTCATACTGCCCATGGCAGTTCACTAGGCTACAACACCACCAGAAGGTTGGAGAGAGGTCTCACAGTACCCTCTGGTCCTCGTGGTATCACAACTCTAAAAGGGAGGGGAGTGCTTAGCATGGGCAAGGCCGGGTCTCAGAGAACAGTGCAATTTCTGTAGCCCTCATTAGACCCCAGTTTGCTCCTCAACAGAGAGAGAAATACTCAGGGAAAGACTCTGGAGACTCAGGGAGATCCTGGGAGTTAACAAGGGAGCATAGCTCTGCACAGAAATGACTGAGATCGTCAAATGCCACGGTGGCCTCCAGCCGAGAGGCCCCTGGGGAGCACGCATGCTGTCTTCATGCAAAGAAAGGGAAAGCTTCCAGCCAGATAGAAGATGAGGGCAGGTCCCTAGAGCGAGGAGGCAGGTAAGAGGCAGAGGTCTAGAAGGATCATCTCTGTGGGTTTGAAAAGCACCAAGAACACCCAGAAGCAGAGTTTCCAAGAAAGGGAAGGTACAGAACCACGCCCACCTGATATGTTTGCTGAGGGCAAAGGAAATGTGGGCTACGTGGCAAAAAAAGGGAGTTAAGAATATCAGCTATGGCCATATAACCAGTCACATACCAGAAACAAGAACTAATAATCATGAGGCTGGCTTGCAGCCCTCTGGTGAAGGGAGCTGTATTTCACAGGGCTAAAATAGAATTCAAATCCTGGACCCAGGTGCTTGAAAACACTCTGAGCACGTGTATGTGTGCCCAAGGTCCTGACAGAATGGAGAATTGGAGGAAGGATTGCAGCAGGTCCATGTTCCATTGCGGGTGTTTTCTCCCTCTCTCTCTGTCTCTGGCAAGTGCATGCACCCTCTGGCAATTAAACCATAACATCATGAGTATTTCCTCCCTAGGGGTATGAATATGTGTGTGTAGCAAGTATCTTTGTTCTGTTCTTTTATCCCTTTACCGTGGACATAAGATGCACTGACTTTATAACACAGTATTTAAGTATTGTTAATCTTCATTTTTTTTTTCAGAGGTTTTTGCTATAGGGAGCGTACGCACTTGCCAGAAAGACAGAAACAGAGAGACAGAAAGCGAGAACCCGCCCCCCCCCCCGCCCCCGGGGGGATGGCCACACCGCAATCCCTTCTCCTCCATTCTCCTCTCGGGATCTTAGGCACACATGCACATGTGCACGGCGTGAGTTTAAGCCACCGGGTTCAGGACTCGAACCGTAGTCGACTACGTGAGAGTCCAGCAACATAGCCATTATGCCAGCTGGTCCCCTAAGTATTCTTAATGTTAAATCATGGTGTTAAGTTATGGACTATCAAGGAGAAGAGTAAACACCATCCAAGTATTTTCTTTCCTCTCCTGGGAAAAGGGTCAGTAACTTCTCAGTTGTCTGCAGGATAGTCTTATCAAGTTCGGTGGAAATACGGCCTTACTTTCATCTTTAGTCAGAGATTAAGTGTGGTATAAAGAGACGCATATGGGTGCCAAGTCGGTGAGATGTGGACTTATGATGGTCAATTTGATATGGCAACCTGGAGAGCCATTTTGAATGAGATTGTCATTTAATTTGTTGAACTCTGAGTAAAGCAAACTACCCTCTGTAATGGGAGGGGAACTTCATTCAATCAGTTAGTCTTGAATAAAACAAAAAGACTGACTTTGCTGAGCAGATCACCTCTGGATTTAGTCTGCACAATGGGCTCTCCTGGGGCTGTGTCTGCTGGCTTTTGGACGGGGCCTGCACCATTCACTCTCTTGGATCTCGAGTGCCAGCCCACACTGCAGACTTTGGACTTGTGAGCCTCCGTAACGATGCAAGCCAGCTCCTTATCATAAGTCTTGTTCAACATACAGTACATTTCTCTGGAGAACCTAATACTAATCTTTTCTTTTTCTTTTTCTTTTTCTTTTTTTTGGAGAGATTTTTGCTATAGGGCGCATGCGCTCGCCAGACAGACAGAGAGAGACATAGAGACAGAAAGCGAGAAATCACCCCCCAGGGGGGATGGTCACGCCACAATCCCTTCTCCTCCATTCTCCTCTCGGGATCTTGGGCACGCACGCACATGCGCCCGGCGTGAGTTTTAAGCCACTGGGTCCGGGATGCGAACCGCAGTTGACTATGTGGGAGTCCAGCGACATAGTCATTACGCTAACTGCTGGTTCCCCCTAATACTAATCTTAAAGGGATGCTAGAAAGGACTCAAGAGTGAACATGGGGCCCCTGCAGGTAGCGGAATCTGATGACACAGCCTGGTTGTGTCTGAGGGGGGAAGCCCGGATGAAGAAATCATGAGGAGCAAGGACACCTCTGTCACCTGCAGGCCAGTGGAGCTGGAGTGTAGGACAGAAATAGCCCCTGCTTGAGAAGAAGATAGGGAAGAGGTGAAATGCATGTGAGTGAAGAAATGACAGAGCATACTGCTAACTGACCCTCACAGCACTTACAGCGGGTGGGGAGAGGTGGGAGACAGGGTTGGATGGAGGAAAAAATAGAGGTGAGTGGGGATTGGAGTCTGGCACCAGAGTGGCCTAGGAGACTTGGGATCCTTGTGGGGACCAATGAACAGGGATTACAGGGATGATGAGGCTGGTTCTGATGACACCGAGGCGCACGATTTGGGACCGATAATGACCAGGATGGGCAAGAAGGAATGAAGCTTTGACACAAGTAGGCAGAGCTCTGGAGACCAGTCCCCCTTTCTTCTATTAAACACTGCAGGAAGTCTTTCAACTTCTGCATTAGTTACAGTTCATGTTGTCATTTTAGATGTTTCATAATAAAGTTTTCCAAAATATCCCCACGCTTCAATTTTTAGTACAACTCATAGAAGGCACAGAACGTCTATTTGATGTACATGTTCTAGAACCATTCTGTGAATGCAGGAAGCTTGTCTGATTTTGCAGTGAACATAAATAACTTAAATCTGATCTAAGCTTTTTAATCTGTTCCCTCAGATTTAGGTGACTAAAGTATGGATTTTTCTTGGAGAGGTTCTTTGTAATGGACCTAGTTTATAAGGCGTCCATTTTCAAGGCTGACTGGCAATGGCCTGGCTAGCTCAGAGCTTCTGCACCTAGAAGAAAGATGGGCGACAGTTCTCTCAACACCCGGGAGTACCTCGAGCCTCAAAGACTTGGGTATTGATGACATTTATTGATTGGTTAATTGACTGAGTTGAGAGAATGCTATTAAAAATAATCTGTAAAATGGTACCAAGTCCTGCCACAAATGTTGTCACTAAGTGCCAATTATTCTGTGTCAAGTAAGATCATCTAAAATGCCTAGAAAGTGCCTAAATCTCAGTATAGGGCTTTGAAACTCAGGTATACCTTTTATACATAAATAGAAAAAAAGTGTAGGACCAGCAGATTCAAGTCATGGACCCAGCAGCTTGAAACTCATGCCAGTCCCAGAGGAAAATGGAGGAGAAAGGACCAGCAGTTGGCATAATGGCTATGTCATTGGACTCCCATGTAGTCGACCGTGGTTCAAGTCCCGGACTCAGCGGCTTAAACTCACACCGGGCGCGTGTGCGTGCGTGCCCAAGATCCCGAGAGGAGAATGGAGGAGAAGAGATTGTGGCGTGACCATCACCCCTGGGGGGTGATTTCTCGCTTTCTGTCTCTCTTTCTGGAGAGCGCACGTGCCCTATAGCAAAAACCTCTCAGAGGGAAAAAAAAAAAAAAAAGAGGAGAATGGAGGAGAAAGGAGTGTAGTGTGGACACCTCCCACCCCCACCCCGGGAGATAATTTCTTGCTTTCTGTCTCTCTGTCTCTCCAAAAAGTGCATGTGCCCTACAGCAAAATAACTCTCAAAAAAAATTAAAAGAAAAGAAAGTGATCCAATTATAGTCCGTGATAAGCTAAAGGAAGACAAATACAGATAATCTTGGAGAAGAGAAAATGAAACATATATAAACAGATATAAATAATAACTACTCCCTATTGAAAGGCATTTTTCAAATATGTGATAAAAAGTAAAACTCTAAACTCACCAAAGGAAAAAAAAAGATGCTAAAGGGACCTGCAGTTGGAATAATGGCTACATCGCTGGACTCCCATGTAGTTGACCGTGGTTCGAGTCCTGGACCCGATGGCTTAAACTCACGCCAAGCGCATATGTGCCCAAGATCTCGAGAGGAGAATGGAGAAGAAGGGATGGCGGCATGGCCATACCCCCTGGGGAAGGGGGATTTCTCGCTTTCTGTCTCTGTCTCTCTGTGTCTTTCTGGCAAGCACACACACCCTATAGCAAAAACTTCTCAAAAAACAAAAAGAAATCTAAACTCACTTCCAAGGACTTCAGACTCAAACAGCTATGCCCAAAGTAAATGCCCACTCCAAATCAGCCCAATAGCCCCCTCCCCGGGTGCTAGAACATTTCAGAGTGGGCACGTGGGCGAGGCCAGCTATCTCTCAGTCTTACCACCCAAGTTTAGGTCTACTGATCTTCCTAGACAGTCTAGAGCCAGGGTTTTGTTGTTGCTACCATCATCATAATTATTCAGCCTTTCCATTAGAAAGGATTGAAGTGCAATGGCCCTTCTGGACTGCAGAGGTGACACAGCGTGTGTGGGTATTCTGCTCTCACCCAGTAAACTGGACAGCAGCCAGTTCTAAGGGGCCAGAGCAAGAGAAAGCTACACACCAAGCTCTGGCGGCAGCACAAGTGGCCCTGTGCCTGGGCTGTACATGACCCGACAGATGCAGTGGTTTCCAAAATATCCATAACAGATAAGGACACCACACAAGGCCTCTCGGAAGCTGGAGGGAAGGCCGGAAAGGCTTCGAGAGTGCTAGGGCAGAGCTGTTCCCTCTTCCATAGATAATTCTTCTCCTTTCAAGAAATAGCTCATCCATGTACCAGGCCCTGGTACCGAACACCTGACTGTGAGACTTCGAATGACCAAGTGACCACACTTCTTTCTGGGCTAGGGGTATAGGCATCCATTGACATGGTATGTAAAAAACCAGGCTCAGGCAGTTTCTGAAGCCATAATTGCATGGCCAGGTGACTCAGACTCATACCACCTCTGCCCACTCAGTTCCTCCTCTCCCTCAGTTCACATCTGTGTCCTCACCGGAAGTTCCTCATGATTAGTCACCATACGCAGAAAATCTCAGGCCTGGTTTATGGACAACTCTGTGAGGTATCATTGACATCTGAAATACTGCAGCCCCATTTGAGGGTGACTCTGAAGGATAACCGTAAAGCAAAGTCCTTCAGGTATGCAGAATTTCAAGTGCTAGACTGATTTTCTACATTGTCCGGGCTGAGGGATGCCCAGGAGAATGGATGCCCAAGAGAATCTTCCCATGGAAGATGGGAAAGAACAGGAGTAGAAGTTCAATGACTAGGAGATCTGAGGAAGAGGACCGTGGACAGACCTTTCAGAGTAGACATGGTGTGATAGCTGAATACCTGTGTGGAGCTCAAACACACCCTTAGCAGAAGAAGCTCTCAAGAATCAAGATGGACAAGATGATACCTGTGGAAGTCAGTCAGGCCCTCTCCCAAGCGCTTATTCAGTGAGCCTTTGTACAAGGTAGACATGGCAGGAGGGACCAATGGCATGACCCCATGGGGCCAACAATAGATGTACGTAAGGGTCCAGTCTCATGGCCATTCCCTCTCCAGGCCTCATCTGACTGCCACCACTGCTGAGGACTACCTTCCCAATGGCAGAGACCAACCCCATTGGGTGTGAAGGGGAGGAAACAAATCCACCACACTGTGGCAGAGTGATTGCATTACAGCCCTTCTGCCACAGGTAAGGCAGTGATTATTTTCCCTGGAATAAATATACAAAAAATTTGCCATCTCTGCTTACTATGCTCCTGCCTACACCACAAACATCCCCTCAGAAGACTTAAGTAACTGTCATGGTTCCCTCTGTCCCCCCCACCTTGGCGTTTAATGGAGGGACTCATTTTATGGCAAAGGATGTTTAGCCACAAACTCAAGTCCATGGAGTTCACTAGTCTCATCAATGTACCACATCCACCTGGTAAAACAGTAGAAAGCTTTCTACCTTTGGACTAGATAGTTTCAAAATGCCTCTCTGGAGCTGGCCCTATAGCTTGGTGGTAGGGGCGCTGCATCCTACATAGCCAACTGCAGTTCAAATCCCAGCCACAGTGACTTGGAAAACACACCAGGCATGTGCGCATATATCCCCAAACTCTCAACAAGATGGAAAAATGAAGGAGAAGGGATTACAGAGTAACTATACTCTATTGGAGGGTTCTCTCTCTCACAAACTCATAATGGTTACGTCACTGGACTCCCACATAGTCAACCACAGTTCAAGTAAGTCCTGGACCTGGTGGCTTAAACCTCATACCAGGCATGTGTGCGTGAGTGTCCAAAATCCCCAGAGGAGAATGGAGAAGAAAGGATTTCAGTGTGGCCACCCCCCATGGGGGGGAGAGGGGAGTATGATTTCTCAGTTTCTTCTTCTCTGGCAAGTACAAGCACTCTAGAGCAAAATTCGCTCTTAAAAATAAAATAAATAATAAAAATATTTTTTAAATCTCAGAACTCTTTTTATGTGCTGTGGTTTCGTTTTTGTTTTCCATCACTAATTATTTTGTCCTCTAGTTTGTTTTTGTTTTTGTTTTTTTGCTAGAGCGCACAGTGTTCACTAGAGATGGCCAGAGAAAGAGAGAGAAATCACCCCTTAGGGGGATGGCCATGTTGCAATCCCCCTCTACTCCATTCTCCTTTTGGGATTTTGGGCACCCATGCACACATGCCCAGAGTGTTTTGGTCTGGAACTCTACCCAAACAGTTGGCTAGGCAGGACACAGCCACCTTCACCTCTGTGCCACCTGCTGGCCCAGTGCTGTGTTTTCTTTAGTGATCCAAGGCCTAAGTGCGGTCAGTAAGTTTCTTCCTTTTTCCTCCTTTCCTTTCTCTTTTTTTTCTTTCTTTTCTCAACCTAGTAAAAGTCAAAAGCAAATGTTTAACTAGAATAGAGTGCAGATTTTCAAAAAGGAAAAGAGTTTTCAAATATAAAAGCTTAAAAGACGCTGCTTTGCTAGATCTTTCAAACTGTGGCTACACTGGAACATACCTAGGCAATAACAGTATAAAGAGATTTCATCTCAATAATATCCTAGTAGATAGGAAATAAAGAGGAGTGCAACTGCTTCAGGTGATAAAAATAAGTCTGCATTTCAGTACTGTGGCAGGAGGAAAATCTTTTAATGATCTTTACCATGAGCCTGATCCACTGCAGAGTTCACACACCCAGTTATGCTTGGGTAATACGTCTTCCACCAGCAGGAGGTTTAGAGTCGCACTTTAATTAAAGTTAGCTACTTCAAGGCTAATTAAAGGTGTGTCACAGAATTCCGCACACAGGATGACAGAACTCTTAAGCATCACCTAACCACAACATCTGCACTTGATTTTAGATAAAGCGGTTCAGCAGTTTGAGAAGGGACAACAGAAGGCTGAGGAAATTGTTTTTGTGTTGAGCAGTAATGCCCGTGGATATTTAATCCATACTGGATAGGAATGAAAAACATATTTTATCCCCCTTTAGCCCCCAAATCCAAAGTGAATACCTAGAAGCAGAATAATACATAGGAGCCGATGGGATCTGCTACCATCCCTGCCCACTGTGAATTCAGGGAACATGGCTTTACTGCTCACTTATACCCAGAGCCAGGCCAGACATAAGGGAGACTGGAAATAAGGCTCGCAGCCCAATCCCTGAATTTCTGGAGGCAGGACAGGGAGGAATCCTCCAACAACGTATACTGCATCCCATCCCATCTCTCTGCCAGCTCTTTATTTTAGAGATCATTTCTGCAAAACCATTGCCAGAGAGAAATAATTTCTCCAGCTCATCACCAGGAGACTACAACAGCTCTCAGCCCCTCTCAGTCCCTTGAGTTTTTGCCAGTAGGGTTTTTAGAAGGTTTTCGGTTCCCTCCCCACATAATTCCTTTAAGAATATTTGGGGACCAGCAGATGGCGTAGTGGTTACATGGCTGGACTCTCACATGGCGAACGGCAGTTGGAGTCCTGGAACCCAGAGACTTGAAAATCACACCAGGCACATATGCGTGCATGCCCAAGATACTGAGAAGAGAAAGGAGGAGAAAGGACTGCAGCGTGGCCAAACCCCCTACAGGGTGATTTCCTACTTTCCTTCTCACTGTCTCTGTCTCTCTCTCTCCCCCTCCTACAGCAAGTATGCATGCATTTTAAGACAACAACCTCAAAAAAAAAAAAAAATACTTGGCATGATGGTTAAGATGCTGGACTCCCACATAGTCAACCATGGTTTGAGTCCCAGACCCAGAGCTTGAAACTCATGCCAGGCATGTGTGTATGTGCCCACAATCCAAGAGGAGAATGGAAGAGAAGGGATTGTAGCATGGCTATCTCCCACAGAGGAGATGATTTCTCACTTTCTCTCTTTCTATCTAACCAGAGAGCACATGCACCCTATTACAAAAAAAAAAAAAAAAAAAAAAGAATATTTGAAAGATAGGATATGTATGATATATTATAAAATAAAATTAATCGTTCTGACAACATCAAATACAACTGCTACTAACACACTAGTTCTTTCTTCAATCTTTTTTTTTTTTAATTTTTTAGTTTGCAAAAGGCACATGCACTTGTCAGTGAGAACCAGAGAGACTGAAAGAGGGAAAAGAAAAAAAAAACCCTGATGGGGTGTGGTCACGTGGCAGCAACTTCTCCTTCATATCTTCCTCTTGCCATAATTTTGGCATGCACAGGTACAATGTGCCCGGCAAGTGACGCCGGAATTGTTTAAAAAAACAAAACCTGTTTTTGCTATTAACTAGAAGACTTCCGGTAAGCTGGCACCTGAAAGTGAGTCCTATGGGTTCAGAGCTCCTGATGTTACCAAATGCAGCCTCTTCCTAAGGCTCTTCCCTTCCCTCCAATGCATCGAGTGTAACTATTAACACTGAACGCCTGTCCTCCCCAGTCCTAAAAGCCCAGTCCAGGCCTTGCTTCAGGATAATGAGTCTAAAAGTGGAAAAAAATATATATACAAGGTCCCAGCCCCTGTCTTTCTTACAGGTTAAGTGAATTTCTCACACGTTCCTAATAGTAAGAACAAAAATAATGCCAGCCATCTTTCCCCCTAGAAAGTAATTATTTGAGAAGTTCATCCATGAGTCTGGAGAATTACAAGAATATTAATGCCAGGTGTTTCCAACCGTATTCCGGATTGTGACTCAGGATTCCTGCATCCTCAGGAAAGAGACACTGAAACGATTTGCAGAAAACAAACCAGCAAACGCCATGCACCCATGGTAAAGAGAATAAGCGCAGGTCAGAGGGTGGGGAGTGCAGACAGAGCAGCAAGAAACCACTCTCGGAGCCCGTGTCGCTTTTTTCCATATTTCAACATTTTTTTTCCCACCCTTAATTTCACAGATGTGAGGGTCTCCCATGCAAAATGCTTGCCTTCAAGGCCAGCTAGCGGTGTACTGGGGAGAGCGGCTGGATCCACAGGGCCAAACTTGCAGGTTGCTTTCCAGACCCGGTGGTCCTGGTGGCTTGAGGAACATGCCCAGTGTGTGTGTGTGCGTGCCCAAAGTCCTGAGAGAAGAATGGGAGAGAAGAGATTGCTTCATGGCCATCCCTGCTGGAGGGGGATTTCTCACTGCTCACACTCCACCCCTCAGGTGAGTACACACACTCTCTAGCAAAAAAAAATTTAAAAACCTTGACTTCCTTCTGATAACACACTGCCAGATGCTATCAACACAACATTTTCCTTTAACTCAGTTGTGAATAGCTCATTTTAGATTTTTTTTCTCTATGTATGAGTGAGAGACTGAAAAACTTATAAATTGTCCCAGAAGCACTGCTCAGTATGTCTCACCAGCCACAGGTAGCTAGCTACTGGCTATGTGACAATGACTAATATGGCTGAATTAAACTTTACTTTTTCGGGGGGCTGGGATGGGGAGAGGTCTTTGCTATACGGTGCGTGTGCTCTCCAGAAAGAGAGAGACAGAAAGTGAGAAATCACTCCCGGGGGGATGACCACACCGCAATCCCTTCTCCTCTGCTCTCCTCTCAGGATCTTGGGCACGCACGCACACGCGCCTGGTGTGAATTTAAGCCACCGGGTCTGGGACTCAAACCACAATCGACTACATGGGATCCCAGTGACATAGCCATTATGCCAACTGCTGGTCCCTAAACTTTTCATTTTAATTAGAATTTTAAATGATATTCAGTTCATCTGTTAGAAAACTTTTAACATATTTAGAACCACTTTTGGTATGTACTTTTTCAACTATATTGTTCATAAAAATCTAGATTAAAAATTAAGTAACTGATGATAATTTAGTGGCTAATTGAGATATGCCATGGGAAAATCACATTCCAAAGATCTCCATAAAAAAAGCAAAAATGGTATTAATCATTTTTTATATTAAAAAAGTTTCAGGGTCTGGGGGGTGGCGTGGTGGTTGGGAGTGTTGGACTCCCACATGGCCGACCATGGTTCAAGTCCCGGACCTGGCAGTTTGCTTTTTCATGTTCTTCTCTCTCTCTCTCTCTCTCGCTCTCGCTCTGTCCCTCTGTGGTCAAATTAAAATAAATACATAAATAAATATTTCAAGCAATAAATAAATGCACTGTTTTCATAGGAAAAGTTTTTATATTAATTACACTTATTAGTACCTAAACATCTCAGAAAAATGTACAGAGAACAGGTTTGTGGTGGTATCAAGGGTTCAGCTTTTAAAAGTTGATTTGTAGTTTTTTTTTTTTTAAAGAGAGATTTTCGCTATAGGGAATGTGTGCTTGCCAGAGAGACAGAGAGAGACAGAGAGGCAAAAAGCGAGAAATCACCCCCCAGGAGGGATGGCTGGTTAAGGTGCTGAACTTTCACATGGCCAACTGTGGTTTGAGTCCCAGACCAGCTTGTAAATCATGCCAGGAATGTGTGTGTGTGTGCCCAAAATCCCAGGAGGAGAACTGAGAAGGGATTGTGGCATGGCATTTCCCCTGGGGAGTGGCCACTCACTTTCCCTCTCACTGTCTCTCACTATCTCTCCATCTCTCTCTGGCAAGCATAAACCTTAAAAAAAAAGTTCTAGGGACAAAAGTGTAAGTCATAAGACAAATCATTGAAAAATTTAAAAACAAATACTAAAAACACTACACATTGAATGTGTGGAATGCAAATATCACTAAAGCAATCCTTAGCAATTTACAGTCCTAAATGCATATAAGGAAAAAGAAAGGTTGTAGAGTAATGAGTTTGTCATGCAAATTTAAGATAGGAGAAAAAGAATAAAGCCCAAGAAATAGAAGAAAAGAACAAAGATAAATAAATAGAAAAGAATAAAAAGACAGAGAGAAGAAAGCCAAAGGCTAGTTCTATGGGAAGTCCGAGAAGAACCCCAACCACTGGTGAAGGTGATCAGCAGGTGAAGAAGGAAGACCCTGGGCTGGGAAACAGGACATGCTGGGCCCTCTGAGTGTCATGTAGCAGGGTCTCAGGGCTGCTGTCCAACCAGTGCCATGGCCACCTTGACTAAGAAGTGATCTGATCTTGGACCAGCAGATGGTGTAATGGTTACGTTGCTGGACTCCCAAGTAGTCGACCAAGGTTCAAGTCCTGTCCCCCATGGCTTAAAAAACTCACACCAGGTGCATGTGTGTGTGTGCCCAAAATCCCGAGAGGAGAATGGAGGAGAGGGAACTGCGGTGTGGCTATCCCCCTGGGGAGTGATTTCTCGCTTTCTGTCTCTCTGTCTCTCTGGAGAGTGCACACACCCTATAGCAAAAATGTCTTAAAAAAAAAAAAAAAGGAAAAGTGGTCTTGACTGAACACACAGAGTATCTCTCTGCCTCCTCCCACAAACCTGCTTGATCTCACTTCTCCTAGCAACCTTTCCACCTCTCAGGGAAGCAATTTTAGCCATCTCTTAGATTTGCCTACAATGGCCTTGGGCCTGTTGATGCTCATTCTCAGTTGGGTCTGGACCTTTCATAGCAGAGAAGGAAGAAAACGCCAGGCACTGTGTCACCATAGACGACCCCCAGCAGCCTAAGAGGCTGATCCTGAACAGAAAGCGGGTGGTGGCAGTTGGAAAAGCAAGCCCCAGGTGCCTGGGTGTGTGCGAGGGAGGTTCAGCCCTGGGATCTCCATAGCACGTGGGGCCTCCAGACGGCAAGACCAACGCCCCCGAGAGGCACCCAGCACTTACTGCACCGCAGACCTGGGATGCCAACTGCTAGGTTTCTAAGACATTGAACCAAGATTCCACTAAAATAGCATTTCTGATTTTTCTTCTAATTAGCTGTAAAAGAAAGAGATGAATTTCGAATACTCTGGTTTCATGCGATTCTAGTAAATCAACATCCCTCATGATCAACACATTGTTTGCAAAAGAACCAAAAGCACATTTGTAAAAGACAAACACAAAAGCAGCACCTGGCCGATTGACACAGATAAAGCGAAAGGCTGCTGGAGGCGGTGGTGTTCAAGAGGACGTGAGGAACAGGTCTGGGATGGAAAGAGAGCAGTCCCAGCACAGACTGGCCGCCCGTGGGGGTACACAGTGGGCTAAGAGGTGGGGGTCATATTCTTGCTCCCCAGAAATTCCAACAGAACTCTGTTATCTCGGCTTCCAAGCCTAGAAAATGACTTTGTAGAAACTTACCCTTCACACGTCTTTTCTTTTTTTAGCTGGAGAATACATGCACTTGCCAGAGAGAGACAGAGAGACAGAGATGGAGAAAGCACTCCTCAATATGGCATGGTCATGCTGCAAACCCTCCTCCATCTCTCGCTCCTTTCTGGATCTTGGGCCCAGTTTGGGCCTTTTTCTCAAGCCACTGGGTCCAGGACTCCAATGACGCCATCAGCCACGTGAGATGCAGCTGTCTTCAGCCACAGAGCTGGTCCAACCCATCACTCATGGAGGTAATTACATTTCACTCCCAGACTCAAAACCTTACAGTGGGAGAGCTGAGCCATCAAAATGCAGAGTCAGAAGATTCCTTAAGGACGTTGGCAAATGGCCACATTGGATTCTGAGGCCGGGCACCTCCGTCCTCTGGGCACCCACCCTCCCTGAGCTTGCCCATCCTCCACTCTCTTCCCACATGACTGCCCTGTCAGAGGCACCTGTCAGTCACAGCGAGTGTTTGTGCATCCCAGCTGCAGACCACACTCCTGTCCCACCTGTGGAGGACAGTGTAAATCATAGTTCGAAGTGACATTCCATAGAGTGCTTTTCTTGCCCTGGTGAGTGATACAAAAATATACACAGAAAACATAACTTATGATTACCAAGGGAAGGTAATGGTTGAATAGAAAAACAAAAAACAATTTTTTGGAGAGGTTTTTGCTATAGGACATGTGCACTCACCAGAAAGAGACAGAGACAGAAAGCAAGAAATCACCCCCAGGGGGGATGGCCACATCGCAATCCTTTCTCCTCCATTCTCCTCTTGGGTTCTTGGGCACGTACGCACATGCGCCCGGCATGAGTTTAAGCCACCAGGTCTGGGACTCGAACCACGATAGACCACATGGGAGTCCAGCAACATAGCCGTTCCGCCAACTGCTGGTCCCCCAGAAACAATGTTCTAAAAGCTTTCAGGCACACAGTCTTATGCAGCTCTTTTTACATTGCTTGCCAAAGTGCAGAATTCACTCTCAGGTTAAGTTGGACATGGGCAATGTTTCTGCTATAAAGCGCCCTGCCCATGCCTAAAGCTCCCTGCCCGTGCCTCGTCAAGTCCAGCACTCAGCTGCTTGCTAACACTCTCGTGGTGCCATGCTCTTCCGGTCTGCTCTGGTCTTTTCTGGTCACTAACACTCAATCACATAGACTCATTCACATTAGAGTGTCAATGACACAGTGTTACTCTGAAGTTCCCAGACCAAGGTTTTCTAAATTTTAAAAGAAGAGTTCATGAAAAGAAATAACTGTCTAATGGTCGGATCTCTACCTGGGACAGGTGAGACGGAGGCTGAGCGAGACGGAGGTGCTTTTCTGGAACTCTTCAGTAGGCACCTCACTCCTTAAGCAGTCTGCTCTGGGGAAAGGCGGTACTCTCTGAAAGGAGAGTTTATTCTCAGGGTGTGGTGTCAGTATAGTCTGATAAAGCAAATTCAAACTTTAAGTATCTATTTTCCCCCAGAGAAGATGTGAGTTTGGCAGAGACCAAGGGGGGAAAGTACCCCGCAGCATGGCGTGGTAATGCCACAATTCCTCCTATTTGGGGCACGCACACACGCACGTGTACCCAGACTGTTTTTCTAGTCCCAGTGGCCAGGATTAGAACTACAACTGGCCGTGTGCTATCTGCTTCTTGAACCACTAGGCCACAGAGCCATTCCTTAAATATAATTTTATACATGGAATTATAGGTAATATAATGCAAAGTTTGGAAGGAAAACTCAAAACGGATTGCTATTATATCCAATAATTTAACTTCAAGAGATTAAAGGAATGTTTAAAAAAACAGAAGTTGATAAATTTAATACAAGCACAATTTTTTAAATAATTCTTTTATTTATTTATTTATTTATTTATATTAAAAAAAAAAAAAAAGACCAGAGAGGGACACGAGAGAGAGCAAGAGAGAGAGAGAAGGAAAGTGAGAAAGTAAGCTGCCAGGTCTGGGATTCAAACCACATTCAGCTATGTGGGAGTCCAGCACCCCTAACCACCACGCCACCTGCCAGCCCAATACAAGCATAATTTTTAAACCAAAGACTAATACTATTATAATACCAGAAATGTGGGGCCAGTTTATAATATGGCAGCTAGATCTCACATGCGTGACCACTCAATTCAAGTCCCAGACCCAGCAGCTTCAAAAACATGTTGGGTGTGTGCCCAAAATCTTGAAAGAAGGAAGAAATAGAAGAAAAGGGATTGCAGCACGATCATTCCCCATGGAGGTGGAGGGGTGTTGTATCACTTCCCCCCTCTCTCTCTCTCCGTCTCTCTTTAATGAGTACATGCATCTTCAGAAAAAAATTTAAAAAAATAAGAACTATGAAATCTTTTCGCTTGGAAAGGCTATCTACCCCAAACGTAAAGCAAACATCCTACTGTCAGTGAATACTTAAAAGCATGATCGAAGTCAGACACCAGACTAGGAAGTTCATTATCTTAATATTATTCAGCATTACAAAGGGCCTGGCCAATGCGATAGGCCAAGAAAAAGATATAAACAATTTTATTAAAATTTTTGTTTTCATTCTTTTATTTTGTTGTTGCCAGAGGGTGTGTGTGCTTGCCAGAGAGAGAAAGAGAGAATGCACTCCCCATCGGGGCATGGTCAGGCTGTAATCCTTTTCCTCCATTCCTCTCTCCTGTCAGGATTTTGGGCATGCATGTTCATGTGCCCAGTGTGTTCTTCAAGCCGTGGGGCCAGGATTCAAACTGCAGTCAGTCCTGTGGGATCCGACTCCCAACATATAGCCCTTAGCCACTAGATTATAGGGTTAACCTGACATAAACAATTTTGGAAAGGAGAAACAAAATCACCATTATTTGTGGTACACATGGCTATCTGTACACTATCCAGAGGATCTACAAACCAACAAAGACACTAGATAGAAAATTAACATACAAAAACAAAAGCCCACACTGGCAAGAGCGGATTTAAAAAATATACCTGGAGGAAAACAGATCCCACTCACAAGAGCAATAAAAAAGCTGTAAGTAGCCAATAAAGAGAAAAGTAGAATATGGTGTGTATTTATAGTAAAGAATATACCAGTAAAAAGGAATGAAGCCATGATACACAGCAGAACATATCAACAGATAAACCTTGAAATCATTATGCCAACTGAAAGAAGCTAGATATAAAATATCACTTATTATATTATTGTATGGTTCCATTTCTTTTTTTATTATTTATTTAGTTTTTGGACAGGTTTTTGCTATAGGGCACGTGCGCTCACCAGAAAGACAGAGAGAGACAGAGAGATAGAAATTGAGAAATCACCCCCAGGGGGGATGGCTATGCCGCAATCCCTTCCCTCCATTCTCCTCTCGGATCTTGGGCACACATGCACATGTACCCGGTGTTGAGTTTAAGCCACCGGGTCCAGGACTCGAACCATGGTCGACTACAGGGGTGTCCATTGACATAGCCACTATGCCAACCGCTAGTCCCTCTGTTTCTTTTTTTAAAAGAATTATTTATTTAATTCCATTTGTTATTAATATTCTTTCATTTGACCAGACAGAGACAGAGAGAGGAAGGGAAAGTGAGAAAGCAAGCCACCAGGTCTGGGACTCAAACCATGGTAGGCCATGTGGGAGTCCAGCATCTTTATCCAACACTGCACCTGCCGGCCCCGTATGGTTCCATTTCTATGAAATGTCCAGAATGGGTAAATTTACAAAGACAGGAAAGAGATGGTTGGTGCCTAGTGCTGAGTGTGTGCCTATGGTGGACAGGGCTAGGGGGTGGATAAGAAAGAATAAGAAATTGACTCAAAAATGGGTATACGGTTTCTTTGGCAGGGACGAAAATATTATCACATTGTGTGGATGGCTGCACACCCTGTGAATTTACTAAAAAACAATGGGTTGTAAGCTTTAAATGAGTAAATTGCATGATGCATAAATTATACCTCAATAAGACTGCTAATAAAAAAATAATGACAACAAAAACCTATAAGGGTCTCACAGAAGTTCCAGATCTTTAGGGAGAATATTACGAAGTTTTATAGAGTGATCAAAAAGGAAAATTTATAGAGATAGACCATATCCATGAATGAGCTGTATCAATAGTAAAAAGGTTTTTAAAATCTCCCCCAATTAATCTATACATTTAACATAAATCATAACAGGACCTTGTATGGGAAGAGATAGGTCCTAAAATTGAAGTTGAAATTTAAAGGTTCAAGAATAGCCAAGTCAATTTTAGAGAAAAAGGACAAAAAAGGAAGATTTATTAGAAAGTTTTAATAATTAAATGAAATGGTATTAGCTCAGGAATCTACTCTGTTCTGAATAGAACATAATAGAACAGGGTCAAGAAACAAATCCAAAAATGTAAGAAAAAAATTGATATATGACAGAGATGGTAAGAAAATAAATATGAAAGCGATAAACTAGTCCTTAAATGATACTGCAATCAATGGTTTTAATATGGAAAACCTTTAAACCCCAGCAGCCTCATACAATACATAAATAAAAATTTCAGATGAGTTCAAAGACCTAAATATGAAAAACAAAATTTTGCAGTATAAAATGGCAAGACATAGAAAAAGAGCAGTTGAAAACTAAAATATCTTAAAAAGATCTTCTCTAAGAGAAATGGGAAGAAGTCATGAAATTCATCCTATGCTTCTCGAATTAACCAAAACTAAAACATTTGACTAACACCGGCCACAGACAGCAATATGAGGGCACAGGAACTCAAACACAGTGCAGTGAGAGAGCAAGCTGCAAACCTAGGAGAGCTGACGTAACAGATGGCAGTGTAACCATACCTCACCACAAAGTTATTCAACTTCTGAGATATAAGCCTTAGACACATCCTTGCACATTTCTTTTTCTTTTTGGAGAGATTTTTGCTATAGGGCGTGTGTGCTCGCCAGAAAGACAGAGAGAAACAGAGAGACAGAAAACGAGAAATCACCCCCAGGGGGGATGGCCACACCGCAATCCCTTCTCCTCCATTCTACTCTCGGGATCTTGGGCACAAACGCACACATACCTGGCGTGAGTTTAAGCCGCTGGGTCCAGGACTCGAACCGCAGTCAACTATGTGAGAGTACAACGACATAGCCATTATGCCAACCTCTGGTCCCACCCTTGCACATTTCTATAAGACCTCATCAAGGAAGTTTTCTGCAATATTTTTTATAATAGTAATTGGTTGAAACATGTAATGGGGGACATTTAACTCGAGAATAGCAAACAAAGGAATACTACTACATTAAAATGAATCAGTAAAATCTACAATGAGCAACACATATAAACGAAAGTTGAGTGGAAAAAAAAAATCACAGAACAATAGATAGGACAGGCCTCCAATACATATCATGTTAAATGCTAAACAAGACTCTACCATTTGATGAACGCGTACTCCATCCCAACATTGCAAACTGCACGGATGTGACCCTAAGCTCTCATTCTTCCCTCTCTGAATTTAATTTCTTGCTTACAAGAGAATTTTCCATCTCCAGCAATCTCATGCTTAGGCTTAAGTGGCCACTACATGTAAAGTGGTAGACCAGATGCCTGGGAAGAAAACTAATTACACAAGACTCTTCCCACTCTGCTGAAGGGGACATACAACTGAGCCAGGGAAGGTGTCTCCATCAGTGTCTTGGCTCTTCATTCTCACTCTGGCTCACAGAGTGTGGAAACTTAAAGTGCAGAATTTTCAAGAGGGCATCATTTTCAAGGCTCAGTTCCTTCATCGATAAAATGAGAAAGCTCCTTTCTTCCTACAGTGAAGAGTAAATGTGTGTGAATGTGTGCGACACATGGCAAACACTCAACAGGCTTCGTGACAGCAGGCACAACAGTCACCAAAAGAGGCCAGTGTTCTAAATGGCATCTGCACTGTTCTGCCAGGAAAAGGGAAGGAAGATGAACGGGAGAAGGGCTCGGCATGGTCCCTTTAACTCCCTTCCCATCTGGATACGATGGTCCTGTGTCCCCTTCCTGACTTGACCCCAGCCTGTAAGATGCTTGGGGGCATTTCTCCCAGAAACTGGGCAGCGACAGCCAGGCCTATTTTTTCTTGCAAGTGTCCCACAGTGCTGTTGAAAAGAACTACCTGCCTCAAGACAGATAAATCCTTTTCTCAGACCTTTGCAGGGATTCTGGGGGGGCAATGAAGCTAATAGGATCACAGCACACCCCAGCTGGCCCTCTTTAAAATCCTAAGAACACATCCCCTTAGGCACACATTGCTGAGGGAAGGGCGACTATGTCAACCGCCACCTCTCTCCAACACCCCCCTGTCCCCAACGCACAAGCCATCTTCCCAAAGAGCTGAAATGAGTTCTTTTTTTTTTTTTAGAATTATTTTCTTTCTTTACTTATTTATTTTAATTTGACCAGAGAGGGACAGGGTGAGTGAAAGAGAGAGAGGGAAAGTAAGAAAGCAAACCACCAGTTCCGGGACTCAAACTGCTGTCCGCCATGTGGGAGTCCAGTGCCCTTAACCACCACGCCACCTGCCGGCTCCTGAAATGAGTTCTATCTATGGATTTAGAGGTAGGAGCCAGAGAAGATGTCTTTCTGCCAAATACTGAAAATAAATAAATAAATAAATAAATAAATAAATAAATAGTATTTGGAAATCAGTGTTGGAGATACTGAGCTGTTGGGTGTCATTCCACGGATTCCCTTCTGAGGCTTGGGAAAGGGTCTTAGGGATTTCGGCTCCCCGGCCTAGGTGGCGCCATCGTGTGGCAACAGCACAAACAGCTCCTGAATGACCGGATTTCAGAATGCTCTGATTTCCCATGGATTTCTAACTTTGCAGAATGAAAAATATTTCCATTTTTTTAGTGTTCCATACAGGGACGCATCATATTTTTCTTCATTCGTATTCTAGTATCGCACTATTTCAGACTTCCATGATTCATTTTCACCCTATGAAAAGCCTCTGTGGGCACAACCAACATGTTCTCCACCCAGATCTTAAGAACAAACTCTTCCTTCTAGTTTTCTGGACTGGCCAAGGTATGATAACTCCCCTGGGTATGCCTTCATAAAAAAAGGAAGTAGAAATTCATCAGGGAGCTTGGGAATTAAAACGATTTTTTAAAAAATAATAATAACAATAGTAAAAAAAAAAATAAAACTTGTCTGATAAAACCAAGCAGGATGATGGTTACCAGTAGGGGGATAGTACCTGTAAGAGTAATGGGAAGAATTTAGAATATTCTAGATCATAATTTGGGCACGGAGTCACACACAGGTGAGTTCATTTTGTGAAAATCTATCGAATATATATTGATGCATTTCAGAACTGTCCACTTTTCTGTAATTATGCTATCCTTCAATATAATGTTATAACATTCACCAAGGTCTGAGCAGTCACCCCTCTGACTCGCCTTTGAGGAAAGAGAACTGTAAACACAGTAGCAAGGACGGCAGGAAAGCAGGATGCCTGGTTTTCTGTGAGGTGCTTTGCAGCCATCATAAATCAATGGTTCTAAAAGCCAAGACTACAGATGCGCTCTCCTGCTGTCCCTGTGGGCAGAGAGAAACGACAGGGCATAAACTATACTATGTTAGTTTAAATTACTAAGCGTGGCTAGCACTTCATTTTCTCAAAACTGAATAAATCCTGGGATCGGACAAGTCTCCCCTCTCAACCAATATACACAGAAAAAGGAAAACCAAGGGGGACCACCAGATGGCATAATGTTACATCACGGGACTCACAGAGTGAATCATGGTTCGAGTCCCAGACCCGGTGGTTAAAACTCACATCAGGTACGTTTGTGTCTGTGCCCAAAAATCCTGAGATGAGGATGGAGAAGGGATTGCAGGGTGGCCATGCTCCCCAGGGGGTGATTTCTCACTTTCTGTCTCTCTGTGTCTCCAGTGAGCACACATGCCTTATAGCAAAAAAATCTCTCTTTAAAAAAAAAAAAAGAAAGAAAGAAAAAGGAAAACCAGACCATAAAGAGAACCATGCGACAAAGACACACACAGCATTTCCCCAAGACATGCCTCAGCCCCTGAGAGACAGCACACACACTGCCTTGCCCATCCCCAGGGACAGTCCCCAGCCCTCTGGAGCCTTCCAGGGACGGAGGAGCTGGGAAATGAAGAGGGATGCTGTTCACGGCCAGGCCAGAAACATAACTAGGAAGATGGAAAGCAGTACTTTCAAAATCTTAGCAAACTCAATTTCCCTGGAAAGACGAGTTTGGGATCTGCAAATAGGGTCCCACATGTTGCTGTAAAATTCTTTAATTGACCTCTATCTCCACCCACAGCCTCAGATCTCTTGGGTCATCTTTCTTCTACTTTTCAATATAACCCCAGCACATTTTCACATCTGTCATATCCAATAGATAGATAGATAGACAGACAGACAGACAGACAGACAGACTCAGTCCTCGCATTGCAAATTGCATAGACATGACCCTAAGCTCTCACCCTTCCCTGTCTGGATTTCATATATATATACACATAATCATATTTAAACACCTTGGGAAGACAGAAAGCAAATATTATTTCATTTTATAAGTGAAAAAGTTGAGGCCCAAAGACACATGTCAGTCACCACAAAACTAATCATGTTCAACTCGGCGTTTTGGAGTTGGGGTGGGGATGAGTTGGAGGGACAGGAGGATGAGGGAGGCCCTCCTCTCCAGCCACTATCTATGAGAACCTCCAACAACCATAGACAGTCCCAGGGGAGCCGCCCCCCGCCAAAGCTCTGGAGTAATTGACTGACATGGACAGCATTTATACACCCTGGGACTGGCCCGGTCCTCCCCAGGGTAAGTGTCACGCAAATGAACGAATCCTGGTGGAGACGCCGCCAGACTCAGGCACGTTCTAGGGGCAGATGGGAGCCAACCTTAGGAACAAGGAAACCATATGGCGCATCCATTTCTCCTAGGAAGACCCTAGGCCCAAACTGGTGCGTGCACTCGGGTCTCGGAGGGACTTAGCCTCGCGAACACGGCTCATCTGGGGCAGGGAGCACAGAACGGATCTAAGAGCAGGCACTTAGCAAATCCCCCCGCCCCGCCGAGATGGTAGTAAATTAAGTGAGAGAAAAGAGAGGGTACACTCCAAATGCCGCAGGTCCCCAGGTTTCCTCCACCTCTGAATTGTTCCGCTCCTCGCTCACGGTAAGGTCCCCTGCGGTTCCCCCCAAACCTTTGCGGGGTCTCTTGGAATCTGCAGCTACCTCTCCAAGTCGGGCAGCTTTGGGGCAAAGGAGCATGAGTGGGAGAGCGGGACGAAACTGAGGCGGGAGCCCCCGCTTTCCCCAACAGCGCACCGCTCTCCAGACGGCCGGGGGCGGGGGCCGGATTCGGTCGACCCAGGTTCTAACCCTGTGCCCCCGCCGTGACCTTGAACCAGTCCCTGCTTAGCCCCATTTTACAGAAATGAAGCGTCTCACAGAGTGAGTCCGCCGCGCTGGGCCGTGGCTGGCGCTCGCCCGAGGGTTGAAGGCTCGGGGTCGGGGCCGGGGGTAGTCGGTGCGCCGTGAACCGCAGCCCCAGCGCTACGTGGCCAGCAGGACCGCGAAACGCGGAGGCGAGCTCCCGCCCCGGCCGCGACCGAGGGTAGTTGCGACTCTGCGACGATCTCCGGGCAAGTTGGGTTCCCCACTCCCTCCCTCCCCACGCTCCTCGGAAGCGCCAGCCTGGCCCGTGCCCCGGGCCCTGGCTCCGGACACGCGCCGAGTGCGGGGGACCCGGAGCGACACCTCCACACACCCACCCCGAAGTTGCCGCAGCGCGAGGGACAGCGTGGCGCGGAGCTGCCGGAGAGGAGGGAGGGGACGGTACTCACTCGGGGTGGCCGGCCAGGACCAGGTCTGTGGCCGGGGTCATCGATGGCGGCCGGCCTCAGGGATGCCCGCCACCTGCCGCAGCGCGGCGCGGATCGCAAGGCTGCGGGCGCAGCGGCGGCGCGGGTCCGGCGGCGCGCCAGATCCGGCTGCAGCGGCGGGGCTCGGCCAGCACCACCGCAGCCGCAGCGGGAGCCGGAGCTGGCGGGAGGCGGGAGCGCGGCGGCGAAGGCGGCGGCGGCGAGGGAGGCGCCCCAGCCGCAAGCAGCCGGGGCCAGGCTGGCCGCAGCCGCGGCCGACACCTGCTGGCCCGGCCGCCCGCCAATCAGAGGCGCCCGGGGCGGGGGCGCGTGCGGAGGCGGGGCGGAGGCGAGTGCGGGGCGCCCAGCGGGAGGGGCGCCAGGCTGGGGGCGCCCGGCGGGAGGGGCGGCCTCTACCGCGCCTGCGCCGGGGCAGGGGTGCTGCCCGGCAGGTTTCGCTGGAGCTCCCCCGGCGCGCTGGCTGCACGCGCCGGGAGAGGCGGGGCGCACGGGAAGAAGGCCGGAGGCGGGGTTGGGGCTGCGCGCGCCGGGGCGGGGACCTGCACCGCTCCCCGGGCTCTCCCAGGCGGCGACGTGCAGGGTTGGGGCTGCTGCTCTGGACACCCCCGGCGCGACCTCAGATCCTTCCCAGATCGCAAGCAAAGCTTTCCTGTCCCCTGTCTCTGGACTCTAGGGGCCTGAACCCCCCTGACCTTGGAGTGATGGGTCACCCGAGTCCGAGGCCTGCCTGGTCCTAAAGAAACTGCAGTCCACGGTCCACGAGCCTCGCCAAAGCCAGCGTGACACTCCTCCTTCACAGTCCCTGGATATTTAAAGTCACCGTGGCGACCCTAATCTGAAGTCCTTTCATTCTCCCATGAATTTACTGTACAAGCGACGCTCAGTCATTCAGCAGCACACATTGCCCAGGTTCTCGCCTGGTGCTGGGAGTTGTGCAGACCCCGCGCGCCCAAGTCGCCCAAAGCCCCGACAGCTGCGGCGGCCAGTTAGTGAGCCCGCGCTGTCAGGACGCCCGAAGACTGCTGCCAGCAAGCAGCCCGTTCCGGCTGTGCCAGCAGGTCCCGGTCCTGGAAGGACCACTGGGAATGCAAAGGTTCCACTCTAAACAGGGGCGTGCCTGTGCGTTTGCATCCATCAAGCGAGCAATCTTCTTGAAACCGACTGCCCCAGCCTCAATAAGGGGGCTGTAAACACGCTGTCGGTTTTAGCTGCAGGGTGGACGTCACGACATGAGAATAAAGCGTTTGTAGAGCGACACTGGCGACTTGATTTCGAAATCCCTGGGAGTTCTTTCAGGCTGTGTAAATGTGTGCAGTAGAATGAATGCTGTCTGGGCTGATCTGTCTGCTGCAGTAAAACCAAACCAAACAAATCTTTAAGGCAGGAATGTGCACGGTAATGGGGTCGATTTCTCTACAGATTTGGTGTCCTCCCTTGGAAGAATTTTAATGTCCACAAATTGGTAACAAGAAAGAAAGTTAGTTTTATTTCTATTTTTTTTTTTTACATTTGAGTTGCATTTTTCTTTACATTTTAATTCTCTGTTCATTTCCATCCTTTGCCCGGTTTTTATTGGTTTACTTTTGTCAGACCGATAGATTGATCCTTAATGGCAAACCCAAGTACACGTTCCATGAAAACATTTTTGGAAGCGAGGTTTTGAACAAGAACCTGTACCGTGGCGATGGACCAAACTCCATCCTTCTTTCTTTCCTCCATCCCCCTTCCTCTCCCTTGCCTTTCTTTTTTCTTTTCCTCCTTCCCTCCCTTCCTTTCTTCCTCCCTTCTTCCTTCACTCCCGCCCCATCTTACTCTTCTCTTCCACCTGTACAGTATTTCCATTGAATAGGACACATCATAACTTATTTAAGTGGTCCCAAGAACTCTTCGTCACAAGTGTCAGAACCCCAACTCTATCAGACGTGGGCATAAGAATAAATACGTAGGTGAGCTTAGTGCAAATCCCAGATCTAGGGATTTAATTTAATTTAATTAATTCCAGGCACATCTGGATCCAGGAATTTAAGTGATGTCGGTCCAGAATTATAGTCTCAGTCTCTCTCACTAGCCTGTTCACTCTCTCCCTCTCTCCCTGCCTCTCTTCTCTGCTCTCTCCTGTGGACTTCACTGTTAGACCAACTTGCTTCCTATGGTGGTATCTGACAGTTCCAGGGTTTTCTTTTCCCCAGTGGTCAAGGATCCAAGAAGAAGGCAAGTTTTCTCTTTCCCAAGGTGCACACTAAACCACCTAAAAATACTCTATCGTCTTGCTCGGAGTCAACCGTCTGGCCCTCCGGTAGTCTAAGGACTGGGGGTATTCTAACTGTGAACACTCCAGGATGGCATAATGCACAGGATGGTTGGAGTAAAGCAGTTGAAATGTTTTCTGCAAATGACAAATGCAGTCCTACACGTGCCTCCTGATGAGTCCGTAGTAAGCCACGTGGAAATACTCACTCATCTTGTTCATTTTGTGCAGACCTGCTGAAGACCCCAGTTTCTGCAGCTAGATCCTGGACCAGCTGGCTACATGTCTGAATGTTTAATGTCGGAGGCTTACTTTCCAAATGGGCCCGAAGGAACTGCACCATGACAAGAATGAGAGCTGGGGGGACCCGTAGTTAGCGTAATGGCTATGTCGCTGGACTCCCATGTAGTCAACTGTGGTTCAAGTCCCGGTCCCAGCGGCTTAAACCCACACCGGCTGCATGTGCGTGAGTGCCCAAGATCCCGAGAGGAGAATGGAGGAGAAGGGACTGTGGCATGGCCATCACCCGTGGGGGGTGATTTCTTGCTTTCTGTCTCTCTTTCTCTCTCTGTCTTTCTGGTGAGCGCAGGCGTCCTATAGCAAAAACCTCTCCAAAAAAAAAAAAAAAAAGAAAAAAAGAAAAGAAAAGAATGAGGGCTGGGTTCAAAGGTTTCTTGGCATTATGCAGGTATTTTGCCAAGCTGACTTAACATCTAAATCCACCTCTTTGGTCTTCCCCAAGCTATAAACAATAATACTCATTTATTTATTTCTTATTTATTGCAAGAGGGTAAGTGTACTGGCCAGAGAGAGACAGAGAAACAGAGAGGGAGAGACAGAAAGCAACCCTCAATGGGGTATGGTCATTCAACGATTTCTTCTCCGTCCTTTCTTTTTCTGTCAGGATTCAGGGCAGGCAAACACATTATGCCTGGTGTGTCTTAAGCTGCCAGAGCTAGGATTTGAAACACAGTCGGTTATGTTGGCCCTAGTTCCCTTTAACCACGAGGCTATGGAGCTGTCCCCAGTTATAGACATTTTTCAAGAAAGACAAGTGAAGGGATCAGCAGTTGGCGTAATGGCTATGTCGCTGGACTCCCACATAGTCGACCGCGGTTCGAGTCCCGGACCCGGTGGCCTAAAACTCACGCAGGGCGCATGTGCGTGCGTGCCCAAGATCCCGAGAGGAGAACGGAGGAGAAGGGATTGCAGCGTGGCCATCCCCTCTGGGGGGCGGGGGGGGATTTCTCGCTTTCTGTCTCTCTGTCTCTCTGGCAAGCTCATGCGCCCTATAGCAAAAACCTCTCAAAAAAAAAAAAAAAAAAGACGAGTAAATATAAATTATTCAGTGATTTGGGAAAATTCACAAAGAAAGCAGAAAGTACAGATGGAAATCCAGAGGCAAGAATGAAAAAGAGCCCCAGTTCCCGATCCATTGCCCTTCAGGTCAGAAACAGGCACAGGTTCAGTTCTTCGCCAGAGCTAGTGTTGATTTCTGTCTACGGATGTTCCCTTTGGAAGGTTTGGGATCTGAAGATGACTGGGTAACCACAAGCCTGACAGAAGATGACCCAAAATGTCGCTTCTCCGATGACCCTGTCCCGAGCAGTCCCCCAGCACACGGTTGCTGGCTTCAGCCATGCGCGTTCCCTCTGTTGCCCCCCACGACTCACAGGCAACCCTTGTTTTTCCATTTGCTGCAAGATCTTGACTGCCGTGTGAGTTTTAACGGATTCTTTCCGTATCAAAAAGAGCTCTTTGACATTTGTGCACACAAGGATGCGTATTGCATTTTCTTTTAAGATGCCAATCAGTCCATTTCTTAGCCAGAAGATTGATGAGTTTATATTGGCAGGAAAAGGACGTGTCTCAGGAGGATGCTGGGTAGAATTAAAAGAGCATTCATCCCAAGACTGGGGTGCCAGTGTGAACTCCCTACTGCCTGACTGTGTGACCTTGGGCAAGTTACTTAACTTAGCTGGAGTCTAGATTTCCGAAATATAAAATATGACGCGATCCTTTCACTGCCCTGTAAGAGTGTTACTAATCAATGAATGTATATGAAATTGTTTTATCATAATGATATTTATTACATGTTAGTTGGGGACCAGCAATTGGTGTAATGGCTATGTCGCTGGACTCTCATGTAGTCGACCGCAGTTCAAGTCCCGGACCTGGTGGCTTAAACTCACGCCGGGTGCATGTGCGTGCGTGCCCAAGATACTGAGAGAAGAATGGAGGAGAAGGGATTACAGCGTGGACATTCCCCCTGAGGGGGTGATTTCTTGATTTCTGTCTCTCTGTCTCTCTCTGTCTTTCTGGCAAGCACACACACCTTATAGCAAAAACCTCTCCAAAAAATAAATAAATAAATAAATAAATAAATAAATAAATAAATAATTACAATTCTTGACCTGGAATGAATGAGTTTATAAAGGAAGTTTCTACACCATTTTGTGGCATTTTCTGGCATACAAATGGTGAAGCAAAACCTTTGCCCACTACCTCCTTATCTGCCAAATGCATATCTCCGTCTCTTTCATGCCGCTTAGCACTTGCTACGTAGAATCAGTTTTGGGGGTGCAGCATCAATCTCCTCAATGAGGCTGGAAATGCCTTAAAATTTGGGCCATACCAGGCCTTTGATTCCAGGGTGCCTAGAATATTACCTTGATAAATTTAGATATTCAATAAGTATTTGAATAAAAAGTAAATAGGTGAAAAGAGAAATTGATAAATTGGGCCTCATAATTTCCTTAAAGAATTATTTATTTATTTATTTATTTATTTACTTATATTCATTCATTTATTTTAATTTGACCATAGAGAGACACAGAGAGAGAAAGAGAGAGAGAGAGAAAGAAATTAAGAAAGCAAGCCACCAGGTTCAAGACTCAAACCGTGGTCAGCCATGTGGGAGTGTCCAGTGCCTTAACTACCATGCCACCTGCTGGTCCCCTGGGCCTCATAATTTAAAATGTTTGTTCTGGGGCCAGTAGTTGGCATGGTGGTTAAGGCACTGGAGTCCCATATGGTGACTGCAGTTCCCGTCTGGGATCTGGCAACTTGCTTTCTCACTTTCTCTCCCTCTCCCTCTCTCCCTTTCTCTCTCTGGTGAACACATGGGCCCTATAGCAAATTTAAAAATAATAATAATGCTAGGGACCAGCAGTTAGCATAATGGCTATGTCACTGGACTCCCATGTAGTTGACCTCAGTTCAAGTCCCAGACCCGGTGGCTTAAACTCATGCCGGGGGACCCGGTGGCTTAAAACTCACGCCAGGCGCGTGTGCGTGCGTGCCCAGGATTTCAAGAGGAGAATGGAGGAGAAGGGATTGCGGCGTGACTATCCCCCCTGGGGGGTGATTTCTCACTTTCTGTCTCTATGTCTCTCTCTGTCTGTCTGTCTGGCGAGCGCACGCACCCTATAGCGAAAAACCTCTCCAAAAAAAAAAAAAAAACTCATGCCGGGTGCGTGTGCATGCGTGCCCAAGATTCCGAGAGGAGAATGGAGGAGAAGGGATGACAGCGTGGCCATCCCCCCTGGGGGGTGATTTCTCGCTTTCTGTCTCTCTGTCTCTCTCTGTCTGTCTGGCGAGCGCACGTGCCCTATAGCAAAAACCTCTCCAAAAAATAAAAATAAATAATAATAATAATAATAATGCTAAAATTAAGTAAAATAATTATAATAAATAAATAAATAAAATGTTTGTTCTGTGAAAAACCCTATAAAGAGGATGACAAGATCAATTACATACTGGAAAAAAATATTTTCAAATCACATATCCAGCAAAAGACTCCCACGCAGACTATGTAAAGAACTCATCGCATTCAATAATGACTCTTCATTCCCAACGATCCAATTAGAAAATGGACCAAAAAAAAGAGAAAGAACAAAATGACACATTTTACCAACGAGTACATACATCTAGCAAATAAGCACATGAAAAGATGAAAAGATGCCCAACATTATTAGCCATTTGGGAAATGCTAGTGAGAACGATAGAGATGTCACCATGTACCTATGGGAACGGGTCAGAAAAGCAATGACAGCACCAAATTTTCACAAGAAGGAAGAGAAACGGTGTCACTTCCATATTGCTGGTGGGAGGGAACGCGAAACGATACAGCCGCCCTTGAAAACCATGTCTTTTAAAACTAAAATTGTATTTACCCTGGAGCCCATTTGTTGCCCCCTAGAGAAAGGAAAACTGCCATGTATACAGAGCTTGTGAGAGAATGTTCATAGCAGCTTTATTCATAATAGGTTAATGGGACCAGCAGTTGGCGTAATAGCTATGTTGCTGGACTCCCATGTAGTCAACTGCGGTTCGAGTCCTGTACCCGGTGGCTTAAACTCACACCGGGCGCGTGTGCGTGCGTGCCCATGATCCCAAGAGGAGAATGGAGGAGAAAGGATTGCCGTGTGGCCATCCCCTCTTGGGGGGGTGATTTTTCACTTTCTATCTCTTTGTCTCTGTCTTTCTGGCGAGTGCACACACCCTGTAGCAAAAACCTCTGCAAAAAAAAAAAAAAGAGAGAGAAATTACACGAATGTCCTTTGATAGGTAAATAGACAAGCTGAGGTATATTCACAATATGAAGTACTACTCACATTTACAAGGAACAAACAGGCCACCCCAGTAGTGTAGCAGTTCAGAACTGTGCAAAGGAGGCCAGATATCATGTGACCAACCAGGGTTCAAGTCCCGGCCCTGGCAGTTTACAGACCAGGTGCACTGCCCGGGATCCTGATGGGATAGACAGTTGGAGAAAAGAAGGATTGTGGCATGATCGGGCTCCCCAGAGGATTGCTTGTGCTTTCGCTCTCTCCTCTCACCCTTTTCCATCTCCCCCCGTCTCTCTGTCTCTCATGTGTGTGCATATACCTTCTAGCATAATAAAATTTAAAAATGGAAAGGAACAACCTATTGATAATGTGCAACTTGAGTGAATTTTAAGGGACTTGAGCTGAGTTTTTTTTTTTAAAAAAAAGAAAGACAAATAGGCTAGTCAGTCGCATGGTGGTGAAGGTGGCTGGACTGTGTGGTTTGAGTCCTGGACCTGGTGGCTCGAGGAACTTGCTGGGCACATGTGCATGCATGCCTAAAACTCTGCAAGGAGGGAGAAATCAGGGAGAAGGAATTGCAAAGTAATCATCCCCTATGGAGGTGGCGTTTTCTGTTTCCCCTTCTCTCTCTCTTCTCTTTCTCCCCAGTGAGCACATTTGACCTCTGGAAATTTTGTTTTTAAATGGCTATTTGCTGTCCGATTCCATTTCTATAACATTTTTGAAATAACAAAATTATAGCAGTGAAGACCAGATTAGTCATTGTCAAGGGTTGGAAATGGGGGTGAATGGAGTGGCTAGTAGATATGGCTATAAAAGAGTAGCCCAAGGGCATCTGGAGTAACACAACTATTCTGTGTTGTTATGATGGTGCTAGTTCCATGAAGTCACACCTGATACAATTGAACAGAACCACACATACACACACACACACACACACACACACACACAGACAAATGGGTGCTTATATAACTGTCGAACTCTGAATAAGCTCCGTAGCTTTATCAATTTCAGTTTTCTGGTTTTGAATTTATAGTTATGAAACATGGGAGGAGGTTAACCCTTGGGGAGTCTTGAGTGAAGATTTGTTTCTCTGTATTTGTCTGTGCAAGTTGCTGTGAAGCTGTATTACATAATAGAAAAACTTAAGGGAATAAATGAATAAATGTCTCCACTCTGAATTGGAAGAGATGTATCAATATCATCACAATATGGTATATTTTGTATGTTATAATACCATATTCAGGTGATAGTTTGAAACTGTTGTGTATTAAGCAAGGTTTTCAACTGATATTTGTGAAAGAAGTATTTTATATTCTGATCCCATATCAAATAGACATGTAGACAGCATGTCATGCACAAAAATACCCAGTAATATTATGACAGCTATAGTATAGGAAAGACTGGCTATGAGATCCGTAATTTTTCTTGTCCTCAAAACACAGAAAAGTCCTAGATTTTGGAGTACCTGGAAGGTCTGGAGCTTCTGATGTCCTCCTGGGCAGGGTGTCCTTCTTAGTACTATATAAAACCCAGATGAGCTCTCTGCAAACTGAGCAATTTCTGTTCTTTCATCCTGCAGATTTTAGGGAGATGTGGGCTTTATATAATCTCATCATGACATGCTGTCATGTTTCCTTACCCATAAATCTATTTCTGTTGCTTAATGAGGCTAGATAATTAAGTGCTAACTGCAACTTTATGTTTTTCATACAGGTGTACCTTTCTGGAAAAGAAAATAAGCATATCATTTTTAAGGGTTGTTTCAAAAGGTAGCATGTCTTGCCTTCTTTGCGGGTATGTAATTAGGGAATTTTCTGCACACGAGGAAATTGTTCCTGATGTTTCTATCAGGTACTGTTCTGAGCTCACACATTTACATTGTTGCCTGGTTTAGGTTAGGTTCTCCAGAAGCAGAGCCTCAGACAGGAATCTGGGGCCAGGTGATTTACTGAGAAGGTGTACAAAGGAGACAGGGAGAGAGAGGAGCATTACAGGCAAGGGGAGAGTGGTCTGAGATGGAGCGGGCTGCAGCCTGAACCCCCTGGGAGGTCTGAAGCATGCATTGCCCTGCAGAGTTTTCCCACCTTGAGGCAGGGGGGCTGGCCTTTGTAACTCCAGGTCCACCTGTCATAACTGCCCATTGCCAGTACAGGAGAAGAGGTGAGCGCCTCCCTTGCAAAGTGGCTTCTGATTGGCTGAAAGGAATCTCTGAACCGGACAGCTGTGAATCATTATTGGTTAATACTCAGAACATCCAGAACATGGGCATGAGCCCGGGAAAGGGTATCTGGAGGGGCGCGGACAGTGTCCACTACTCCATCCTCCCAATTCCTTGTCAGACAATAAAAAGGATAAAAGTAAGAGAAGATCAACAGCAGCTTGAGAAGTCAAAGAAGGATGTCATGTATACCCTGAGAATTTGAAGAGTTTGAGGTAGTGTCGACTTGACAAATACCAGTGAAAAGTGAGCAAAGGGTGTCACTAATCCACACAGAAGCATTGTGGGTAACCCGCTGCAGGGACCTCAACTTGGAAAAGATGCTCAACCTCACCAGTAACAAATGAAGTGGGAGGAAAACAATTTTGTTATTTAGAGTTGACTTTTTCTTTATTCTCTTTTTTTTAGAGAGAGATTTTTGCTAAAGTGTGTGTGCGCTTGCCAGACACACACACACACACACACACACACACACACACACACACACAGAGAGAGAGAGAGAGAGAGAGAGAGAGAGAGAGAGGGAGAAAGTGAGAAATTACCCTCAGGGGGAATGGTCACACCTCAACCCCTTCTCCTCCATTCTCCTTCTGGGATCTTGGGCACATATACATGCATATGCGCCTAGTGTGAGTTTCAACCTGCCGGATCCAGGATTGGAACTGTGATCGGCCATGTGGGAATCCAGCAACATAACTGCTATGCCATCTGCTGACCCTATTACTTGGATTTTAAATATGAAGAAAAGATGAAAAATACTCCACATACGTAAGAATATGAGGAAATGGGTGGAACCCTGATGGTGGAAGCTTTTTGAAGGTCAGCTTGGTCTAAAACACACAGCATCTTTGAGCCAAGTCTTGAACTTCAAGGACTCCATGCCAACAAAATACCAGCACAGGGAACAAGGATGTTTGCAGGTGGCCTTTTTCATCCTAAGTTTAATACTAGAGAAATGGATACAGCTTCAGGTCTATGAATCTGCAACAGATTAAAAATAAGGAATTCTATAGAATCCCTAGAAAGAACCAGATGAATCTACACCTGGCATGAGGACAGTGTGTATAGATTCATGTCTACAGTCTCATGTTAGCTGCTAGGGCTGGTAGTAAGAATCAAGGGAAGTTATGAAACAGCATAACTGCAGGCTGGTGTTAGTGAGGAAAATGGTGAGTTTATGTTAGTTAAATGTTAGTGAGTGAGCATGGTGGTTAAGGCACCAGACTCCCACATGGTTGACTGCGGTTCGAGTCCTGAACCTGGAGGCTTGCTTTCCCTCTCTCTCTCTCTGGTCAAATTTAATAAAAATAATAATAATAATGATGATGAATAAAATTATATATATATATATATATACACACACACACACACACACACACATTTATATATACACACACACACTTTTATTATTTACCTGCTAACTCCATAATAAGTCAGTCACGAGCCGCTTTTCAGCACTTACGTTCCCTTGATCATGGCTGCATGAGAATGCAATTAATTGGAAAACAGGGAGACCAGAGACACAGTGAGAGTTGACATCACGCAGCCTACGCCACTGCAATACAATCGTCAAGTTTGTTGGTGGGTTGGTAAAGCCGGTTCAGTTCTCTTCCTTCTGCCAGAGATTCTCATGTTTGTGACAACCGGACCAACGACCCCTGGATGGAGATATTAGAAAATGGTGGCTTTGACACAAGAGCATGGACTGGGCAAGCAGAGGATAGGCTTGTTTGCCTGTCCTTCCATCCAGACACCTGCATGCACCCCACACTTACACACCTGGACAGACTAGCCCTGGCTCAGGAAAAGCCCAGTGCATCGAAGTGCAAGGAGACACCTGAAATAAAGTGACTTTGAGAAATGAGGTGATGCCTGCGAATAGACTCAGCACACAAGGTCCTATGTGTTTGCAACTGTATTGGGAAGCGTGGAAGGCAGCCTCGAACTGAATGTGGCTGGAAGCTTCCAGAACCAACCTCCCCGGTACAGCAGTTGAACTTGGGCGTGTTAACCAACTGGGCTGCAACCTTGTCCCTATGCACAGGACTCCACTGTGGTCTAGACTCGCGAGAGCTTCCAGGTAACACAGTGAAATTCTGATGCCGAACCACACAATGGGCCAGCCCTCAACAGATGAACACAAAGCATAGTCCTGTTCATTCCGCCTGACTGTGTGAGGAAATGGGATGGATTTTATTGGACGGAGCTTCAAGGGGGCCTTCCAGAATGTTCTGCTCCTCAGCCGTGATGAATTTAAAAGATGAAAGACTTGACCAGATGTGGAGCTTGGGTTGATGAAGCAGGATCATACTGGACTATTTAAAATAGAAAGGTGGAGGGAAAAAAAAAGGTATCGTTTCTGGTAAGTACCGTATTTTTCTCTGAGATATTTTTTAGAATAATTAATATTTTATTACGCAGCGATTTGTTTCCTACTATAATGGCTTTTAAAAAGCTTTGCTGCTTTCTTTAGTAAAGTTGATTCTATCTTGGAACAACAATGCAGAAAGAATGCTGGAATCTTGTTGTTCAGGAAATTGCTGCTGCTGAGAGATTCTGATAACAGCAATATTATTTCACAGGTGATTACTGACTTACATAGCCTTGATTAGTGACGCTGTCCTCCCACAATTTTTCTTACTGTAAACCAGGTCCCTACAATAAAGCCCAGACTTGGTTAATAACCTCTAGAGCTGAATCAGATTACAATGCGTCTCTGAATCCTGAGCCAGTTAAGATCCGTGGCAGCTGACGCAGCCTGCCGCGGTGCTGAGGATTAATGAAGTTAGCAGTAATGCCAGGAAATTCAGTCAGGGCCCTGTGTGTAAGGGTGCGTCTTCTTCACAACAATCCTCAACCCCTGTGGGATGGCTTCATTGTCATGTTCTTATTCACTGAGGCTTAGCAATAAAGTTTCTATCGAAATGGCAATGTCAAGGATTATTAAAGAGAGAGAGAGAGAGAGAGAGAGAGAGAGAGAGGAACCTGCCCTACATCCCACCATGCCTGTTCTGCGTTTCCCTTATTCCATAGCGCTTCTCACCCTTTAACATAGTATACGTTTTTGTATTCTGTTTTCTATTCGCTATTCATCTTCTCCATGAGAATGTTAGCTGCATGAGGGTAGAGGGCTTGGTGCTGTTCACTAATATCTCCAAGTGCCTGAGGCAGAGCCTAGCACACAGGAAGTACTTAATAAATATTTATTGAATGAAAAAAGGTACTGGAGAAAACGCTCTTCTACCAACATTTACAAGTCAAAGAAGTAAGTTCAGATGCTTTTTTATACACTGAATATTCACACTGATTTTTTTTTCCTTTTTTAATCAGATGACCTGAATTTCTATTCATGTTTAAGTTTCTTTGACAGATAAAGACTCTCTGTGCTGGTTACAGTGGGAATAGCAGTTCATTGAGAATATTTCTTATCTCCGCAACTCCCTTTTCACCTCTACCACCTCTAACACCACCTCCACCACCACCTCCACCACCACCACCACCACCTCTACCACCACCTTCATCACCACCACCACCACCTCCACCACCTCCACCACCACCACCTCCACCACCTCCACCACCTCCACCACCACCTCCATCACCACCTCCACCACCTCCACCACCTCCACCACTACCTTCATCACCACCTCCACCACCACCTCCACCTCTACCACCTCCACCTCTACCACCTCCACCACCTCCACCACCATCACCACCTCCACCAACACCACCACCTCCACCACCACCACTTCCACCGACACCACCTCCACCACCACCTCCACCACTACCACCACTACCACTTCCATCACCATCACCACCGCCACCACCTCCACCACCTCCACCAGCTCCACCATCTCCACCTCCATCACCACCAACACCACCACCTCCACCAACACCTCCATCACCACTAACACCACCACCTCCACCATCACCACTTCCACCACCACCTCCACCACCACCTCCACCACTTCCACCACCATCACTTCCACCACCATCACCGCCGCCACCACCTCCACCACCTACACATCACCTCCATCACCTCCACCACCTCTACTACCTCCACCACCACCACCTCCACCACCACCACCTCCATCACCACCAACACCACCTCCTCCACCAACACCACCCCCACCACCTCCACCCCCACCACCTCCACCACATCCACCTCCACCACTTCCACCACCTCCACCTTCCACCACCACCACCACCACCTCCACCTCCACCCCCACCACCTCCACCACGACCTCCACCACCTACACATCACCTCCACCACCACCTCCACCACCACTACCTCCACCACCTACACATCACCTCCACCACCACCTCCACCACCTCCACCACCTACACATCACCTCCACCACCACCTCCACCACCTCCACCACCACCACCTCCATCACCACCACCTACACATCATCTCCACCACCACTACCACCACCATCTTTAAGGCAGAGCCAAGAGGCTTGTACTTCCAGGAGACAAAAAAGTAAATCCTATTAAGAACATAGTAATCTAAGGGTAGGGAAGAAAGGGGATATAACGTAGAGGAAGCTTCTATCTTGTAGGAAGAAAAAAGAAAAGCACTCTCTCTTCCAGGAGAGCAAGAGACTGATATGAAAGGAACGTGAGGAGAAAGAGCTGTTACTTGGTTCTTCCAAGGATCCAGGACTAAACCTTTCATGGTCTCTAGGGCATTCACTATGGAAAATGTCCAAGGATGGTGGAAATAATAGCATTTGAGATGGACTTTGAATGGAGAGGAGGTGATGGTCAGACCACCTATGATGAACTCTGACCTACAGCCTCTGAGAAGTCATCGTGGAGTGGTCGGGACTTGATCAATGACTGCCGGTTTCCCTACTTTTTGTGCTTACTTCCAACTCAGAACTAACCAGAGAAAGCCAAATACACACCCCCAGATCAATCGCATAGGGTGCTCTGCTTCTAGTTAGACCACATCCCTCTTCTCCACATACAAACCCACTTTGTGAGGAAAAAATTTAAAAAAAAGGCTCAATTCCACCAGGATACCAAACAAATGAGAACTCATAACAAAATCCAGGTACCAAACTAAGAGTAAGTAGCTAAGAGACAACAGAGTGAAGTTCTTCTTTTATTCCTTCTTGCTCTCTTTTTTAAAGAGATTTTTGCTATTGGGAACCAGCAGTTAGCGTAATGACTATGTCACTGGACTCCCACATAGTCGACCACGGTTCGAATCCCAGACCTGGTGGCTTAAAACTCACACCGGGCACGTGTGCATGCGTGCCCAAGATCCCAAGAGGAGAATGGAGGAGAAGGGATTGTGGCATGACCATCCCCCCTGGGGGGTGATTTCTCACTTTCTGTCTCTATGTCTCTCTCTGTCTGTCTGGCGAGTGCACGTGCCCTATAGCGAAAAACCTCTCAAAAAAAAAAAAAAGAGAGAGATTTTTGCTATAGAGTGAGTGGGCTTGCTGAAGAGAAACAGAGACAGAAAGTGAGAAATCACCCCCAGAGGGGATGGCCACGCCACAATCGCTTCTCCATTCTCCTCTCAGAATTTTGGGCACACACTCAAATGCACCCGGGTGAGTTTCAAGTCACCAGGTCCAGGACTCGAACTGCAGTTGACTGCACGAAAGTGCAGCAACGTAACCATTACACCATCTACTGGTCTCTATTCCTTCTTGCTCCCTTTTGTGCTTCTGTTTCATGTCGTCCTATCTGAAAGTGCTGTCATAGGAAGGAGAATCACAAGGCAGAACACAGACAAGCCTGTGAGCCTGTTGTTAGAGCTGACCTCACGGACCAATGATTCTGTCATTCTTACCAAACTAGCCCCCCGTGTGGACAAACGTTGCCAAGTCATCAATAAAACGGGGTAAGATTCTCCTTCCCCCACCCACAAGCTTTTGTTCTGAGAACTTGGATTTGATCCAGAGAGCATGTTCTCCTCGGTGAATGTTGTCTTGGGTTTTCTGCCTGTCTGCATTCAGAGTCAGCCAACCATCAGGCTGAGGTTTCCAGATACAAGTGCACAGGGATCAATGCTGACTGCCTGCTGTCTGCTGCCATCTAAGTCTAAATCCTTACTTTCTCCAGAAAAAAAGTCTCCCGTTATCTACTTATACCGTCATTACAGTCTGAATTTTTTTAAAAGAGTGAGATTTTTGCTATAGGGCGTATGAGCTCGTCAGAGAGACAGAGAGATAGGAAGGGAGAAATCACCCCCTAGGGAGATGGCCATGCCTCAATCCCTTCTCCATTCTTTCCTTGGAATTTTTGGTGCACACACACTCATGTGCCCAGCATGAGTTTTTAAGCCAATGGGTTCGGGACTCAAACCATGGTTGACTACATGGGAGTGCAACGATGGTGAGGCCCTCAAACTAGTGCTCTCCAAGATCCTGTAGTAGCCAACCCGTTTGGGGGAATGGACGGCTGACCCGAGACCTTTGGGTATGCAGATGAACTTGGAGAGTGCATAGCTTCTGCTTCAGACACTTGAGTGAGACCTAATTTTATCCTTCGTCTACTTGCTTGTAACCATTCTCATTGTCTGTGAACTCTTCATTGTTGGCCACCACTAGTGGCCCTTGGCTCTCTTCTTTCCTCTTTATTGCAATTGTTAGACTAGAAAATATTCATTCTAATGTCATTATGCCAAATGCTGGTCCCCCGTCTGAATTATTGTACCTGTCTCTCGAATTGGTATAATTTCACAAGTGATGATTGAGACATTTTAAGGGCCATTCTCAGGAACATTTAACTTGAACAAAATTATTCATTTGACAGGTGCCTTAAAAAATAAAGGGTAAAGCCAGCAGGTGGTATAGTGGTTAAGGTGCTGGACTCCCACATGGCTGACCACTCTTCAAGTCCCGGACCTGGTAGCTTTCACACTTTCTCACTTTCTCTATTTCTCTCTTTGTGTCTCGGGTGAGTGCACATGCCCTATAGCAAAATAGAAAATAACGACAATGATAAATTAAATTACATAAATAATTCTTTTAAAAAATTGTTCTAATAAAATAAAGAACATGCAATTTCTCAGGCTCAGTGGGCAATACTTTTTGATTGGTAGGTTAGGCCCTCAAACTAGTGCTCTCCAAGATCCTGTAGTAGCCAACCCGTTTGGGGGAATGGACGGCTGACCCGAGACCTTTGGGTATGCAGATGAACTTGGAGAGTGCATAGCTTCTGCTTCAGACACTTGAGTGAGACCTAATTTTATCCTTCGTCTACTTGCTTGTAACCATTCTCATTGTCTGTGAACTCTTCATTGTTGGCCACCACTACTGGCCTTGGCTCTCTTCTTTCCTCTTTATTGCAATTGTTAGACTAGAAAATATTCATTTTAATGTCATCCTTAGATTAGTGCAAATGATAACCCACTTTCCTGAATCTTACTATTGGTATGCCATCTTCCTCAGCCCATCGTGATAAAGACTGGCCCATTCCAGTCTCATTAAATAAGATCATAGAGAATGATAGCTAAAGGCATTTCCTCTTGTACTTTCATAGAAAAATGACCCCAAATAACGTGCGGCTATGTATCGTGCCTTTCCGCAGGAAAAAGAATCATTATGACCATGGGTTCTAAAGCCAATTACTTGCCACCTGGAGAGGCTAGCAGAGATTCAACATTACCCAGCGAATGTAATTCAACCTTGTCCAGTGAATGCAAGATCTTGGTTCCAAGCTCCTGTTGATAAGTTCTTTCTCCTGAATGTGTATGCACTCCCTACCAGATATACTAGGAATAGTGTTCTGAGGTTTACCTTGAACCCAGAGACCCTAATTCTATTTATCACCAAAGTTGTGTTGCAGGATGGCTTCTAGGTGTTTCAAACAAAGAATTGAACAAAATACGCCAATACAGAAAGGAAAGGTAGTTTATTAAGTAAAAGCAAAAGTACACTCCTGAGAGGTAGGAGTAAGCTTGAGCAGACAAAGAGTGGTTCAAAAGGCCCAGAAGTTATATTCTATGAGATGTATCATATTTTTTGAGAGAGAGATTTTTGCTACAGGGTGCTTACCAGAGAGACAGAAAGTGAGAAATCACCCCGGGGGGATGGCCACGCCACAAACCCTTCTCGTCCATTTTCCTCTCAGGATCTTGGGCATGCATGCACATGCACCTGGTGTGAGTTTTAAGCCTCCAGGTCCAGGACTCGAACCATGGTTGACTATGTGGGAGTTCAGTGATGTAACCATTACGCCATCTGCTGGTCCTGAGATTTATCTTTTCTTTGACGAAGTTTTTGCTATAGGGCGCATGTGCTCACCAGAAAAACAGAGAGACAGAAAGCGAGAAATCACCTCCCAGGAGGATGGCCACACCACAATCCCTTCTCCTCCATTCTCCTGTCAGGATCTTGGGCATGTATTGCACACCTGGTGTGAGTTAAGCCACCGGGTCCAGGACTCAAACCACGATCAACTACATGGGAGTCCAATGACATAGCCATTCCGCCATCTGCTGGTCCTGAGATTTATCATTGTTCATTTAGGTTATCATCAGCTGGGTCCACTGATTGTTCTTATCTAATTGGCCCTATCAAAAGTGGCTGGGCCCACTGATTCATCTCATTGGCTCTATCAAATGTGGCTCAATCAACTAGGACATCCCTTATTTAATACCCTGCCTACATTACCTTGGGTGAGAATTTTCTGCCCTAATTGATTTTTCTATCTAATACATGAGCAGATAATCCAGACCATTTGGCCTCAGTTGGAAATTTCAACTCAGATATAAACTTCAAAATGAGATGATTGATTTTTTTTGAGACAGTTTTGTTTTGTTTTGTTTTGTTTTGTTTTGCTATAGAGTGCATGCGCTCACCAGAAAGACAGAGAGAGACCAAGAGACAGAAGAGAAAAATCACCCTCCCAGAGGGGATGCTTACGCTGCAATCCCTTCTTCTCCATTCTCCTCTCGGGATCTTGGGCACACATGCACACATGCCCGGCATAAGTTTAAGCCACTGGGTCTGGACTTGAACCCGCGGGTCGACTACCTGGGAGTCCAGTGACATAGCCATTATGCTAACTGTTGGTCCCAAAGCGAGCAATTTCTTTCTTATGTGGGAACACAAAACTCCTCAACATATCCTTCCTTCATTTCAGGAGAAAGGAGTTCTGGTATGCATCAAGAACAAACTAAGATAAAAAATAAGTCATCAGAGGTCTGAACACTAAGCATCAAAATGCCAAGCTTATCCTGAATGGAATTTTGTTTTCCTGGTGATCTTCCATGTTTCAAATCCTACGGGTGAAGCACGAATGAACGATGGACTCTGAAGTCTATGATGATGACAGGATCCACAAAACAACAAAAAACCAGCCAGTCGGAAACATCATAGCAGCTGAATTCTTGCGATGGAGGCAGGGCACCTCGTGTTGGACATCTGTCATCACTTTGCCTTTGGGGGATCTTCGCTTTTCCAGAGCCCACCCCATCAACCAGTTTCCCAGGGTGTCGCCACCATCAACAGCATCCTGCCACGGGGACTGCTCTGGAGATTACTAGAGAAATTGAGTCGTTGAGATCCAATTCAGGGATTTCCCTGAGCTACTAAGAAAGAGCGGCCACTGATAAAATAGGGCTTGGTACAAACAGAACGCATGCTGGAGCTGCTTCTGGTCTCCTCCCCTGGGGTGAATGCTGCATAGCAAATCCCTCCAAATTATTTAATTCATGAGGTCTTGGGTTACCAGCGTGAGCTGGGCATAGCTGAGTAATTTTTCTCGTCTTGGCTAGACTCACTTCATACATCCGCGGGCCTCCCGGATAGCTGGGCCTGACTGGCCTCAGGTGGCCTCACCTAGGATGGCTTGTCTCTGCTCCCGGAAGTCTGTCATTATCCAAAAGACAAGCCCAGGCTTATTCACACAAAGGAGGTGGGGTTCCAACCAAGGGGCTCGGAACTGGCGTGGCCTCATCTTCCCTACATTCTGTGAGTCAAAATGAGTCACGGGGCCAGTTCCAATCTGAAGGGTAGGGAAATAGGCTGCCTCTCCATCAAGGAGGGCTGCAGAGCTGAACTGCAGTCTACACACAGGGAAGGGAATAATGGTGGTCATTTTTTGTAAATAATTTCCCATCATCCATCTCCTGTCCACAATTATCCATGTCCCTCGTACTTTAAAGATATTCACCTCCTCTCAAGACCTCCTTCTGTCTGAGTTGGACTCCGGGATTTCTGGATCTACATTCCTGCTGCATGAGGCTTCCCTTGATTGGAAACCTACAAACTAAAAAGACAATTATATGCACTCAACAAATCAGTGTGAGACGGAAGCACGATCACCACGATAGACTTGCCCATTCAAAATACTCTTACAGGCTAGGCATATGTGTGCATGTGCCCAGGATCCTGGTGGCTGCAGGGCTGGGGGAAGGGCACCATGATGAGACCAAGCCCCATAGGAGATACCTCTCTCTCGCGAGCGTGCGTGCTCGTGCTCTACCATGAGTTTTCTTAAAAACAGTAGCATGGTGGTTAAGAGTGCTGGACTCCCACATGACTGACAGTGGTTCGAGTCCTGGACCTGGTGGCTTACTTTCTTGCTTCCCCTCTCGCTCTGTCCCTCTCTGGTAAGAAAGAAAAAGAAAAAAGAAAAGAAAAGAAAAGAAGAGAAGAGAAGAGAAGAGAAGAGAAGAGAAGAGAAGAGAAGAGAAGAGAGAAAGGAAGGAAGGAAGGAAGGAAGGAAGGAAGGAAGGAAGGAAGGAAGGAAGGAAGGAGAAAGAAAGAAAGAAAGAAAGAAAGAAAGAAAGAAAGAAAGAAAAGAAAGAAAGAAAGGAAGGAAGAGAGGAAGGGAAGGAAGGAAGGAAGGAAGGAAGGAAGGAAGGAAGGAAGGAAGGAAGGAAGGAGGAAGAAAGAAGAAAGAAAGAAAAAGAAAGAAAGAAAGAAAGAAAGAAAGGAAGGAAGGAAGAAAGGAAGGAAGGAAGGAAGGAAGAGAGGAAGGAAGGAAGGAAGGAAGGAAGGAAGGAAGGAAGGAAGGAAGGAAGGAAGGGAGGAAGAAAGAAAGAAAGAAAGAAAGAAAGAAAGAAAGAAAGAAAGAAAGAAAGAGAGAGAGAAAGAAAGAGAGAGAGAGGAGAAAGAAAGAAAGGGAAAGAAAGAAAGGGGAAGAAAGAAAGAAAAATGGAAGGAAGGAAAGTTAAGTAAAAAAATAAAATATAAAAATAGTCAACCACTTGGTTGTGAAAAGCCTAGTACATCTGATGGCTGAAAGGCCCTCCGGACGGAGCAGGAGAGCCGCAGTGGTGCAGGCTGCAGGCAGGCGCAGCGAGAGCTGTGGTGGCAGGCACTGAGGCATTTTGAAAGTGGCTTTCGTGTTGTTTTCTTCTTTGGTTTCTGCAGCTGCTGACATAACAAATTCTGACTCTAAGTGACTTGGCCAGATCCCTATCTACATATCAACAAGGATTTTCTGGTAAATAAAACATTCATGCATTTTTTATTAGCGCATGTTGCTTTTTTGGAGGTTGCTGTTGCCACTTTAAAGCGACGAGCGAGTGTATACCTTAACCCTGACATTCAGTACAAGATATGAGTGAAATACGTACTTTTTTTTTTTTAAGAAAGATTTTCCTATAGGGCACATACACTTGCCAGAGAGACATAAAGACAGAAAGTAAGAAATCACCCCACCCAGGGGGGATGGCCACACTGCAATCCCTTCTCCATTCTCCTTTCAGAATTTTGGGCACACACGCACATGTGCCCAGTGTGGGTTTTAAGTTGCTGGGTCTGGGACTTGAACCTTGGTCAACTACACAGAAGTCCAATGACGTAACCATTACGTCATCTGCTGGTCCCATGTACTTTGTATTTTATCATTAAACATTTAGGGTTTTCTATAATATATTTCTTTCTGTTAAAAAATGAAAAATGGGGACCAGCAGATGGTGTGATGGTTACATTGCTGGACACCCACATAGTCGACCACCGTTCAAGTCACATATTCAGTGGCTTGAAACTCACACCAGGCTCATGAGCATGTGTGCCAAAGGTCCCAAGAGGAGAAGAGATTGTGGCATGGCTATCCCCCAGGGCGGATTTTGCACTTTCCCTCTCTCTGTCTCTCCGGTGAGTGCACACACCCTACAGCAACAATTTCTAAAAAAAAAAAATAATAATAATTAAAATGAAAAATGATTTTATTCAATGTAAACTAATAGCTACTTAATACAAAAGGAATTTTAAAAGTTCATGCAAAGTGGAAGCGAAGTATGAACTTTTTAAATATAAATTATGTTTCAAAATTCATGCATCTTTTCCGTAATACACAGTTTCCATGAACTTTTTGAAGACGCTCATAGATACTTTGAATCCTAGGGTGTATTTTTTTTCCCCTGTTAGAGGGGGTATGTGCTTTCTAGAGACAGAGAGACAGAGAGACAGAGAGACAGAGACAAAGGGAGAAGGAAGCACCTCCCTTGGGGCATGGTCACACTACAATCCCTTCTCTTCCATCTCTCCCTCCTTTCAGGATTTTGGGCATGTGTACGCACGCACGAGTCCAGCATGTTTTTTAAGTGATTGGGTCTGGGATTTGAACTGTCCTGTCAGCCATATGGGATCTGTCTGCTTTAACCACCAGGCCATGGAGCTGGCCCCTGGCATATATTATATTTTTATTAAATAAAGATTTTCGAAAGCATAGAGTGCTTTTAAAAATTTTAAAAACTTTAGGAGCCCAGCAGGTGGTGTAATGGTGAAGGTGCTGGTCTTGACTGTGGTTTGTCCCAAACCCAGCCGCTTGAAACACACTAGGCACATCTGTGTGCATGCCCAAAATCCTGAGAGGGGAATGGGGAAGGGATTGTGATGTGCCCCCCGCCGTAGGGTAATTTCTCAGATTCCCCTCTGTCGATCTGTGCTTCTCTCTGTTGAGCACACATATCCTATAGCAAAACTAAAACACAAAAAAAAACAAAAAAAGCGCATTTATTCCCTATCAGACCTTAGTCTCAAGTTAAATACTATATCTTAACTTCTAGAAATCTTTTTGGAATTAAAAAATATTGTTAGTCTGGAACAAATCACATTCTAGGTATTATTAAGAACATTTTTAAAAAGGATTATATTATTTTACTCTATTTATGTATTTATTTTAATTTGACCAGAGAGGGACAGAGAGATAGAGAAGGAAACTGACAAAGCAAGATGCCAGGACTGGGACTTGAACTGCGGTCATCCATGTAGGAGTCCTGCATCCTAACCACCAAACCACCAGCCGGCCCCAAGTTAAATAATTTTTATGGTAGTTTCATAAGAAACTCACAATGGGAACACTGACCCTGAGGCTGAAGTTGGGAGGGGTGCGAGAAGAAGAGTCCAAATTCAGGACGGCTAACACGTATTGAACATCTTTGAATGTCAGGCGTTGTTTGTGGTTCTGGAAATGTGAACACTGAATAAGATGAATTCTGTGCTTTAGAGAGGTTTGCGGTTTCCTTCTTCCAGTTGCTGACCAACTTGTTCCTCCTAGGCTAATATGGCCGAATGTTGCCTCCTGCTTAGAAGGTTGCCCCTGAGGAGTAGGTCTGGGCAGTGCCGGGGAAGAGGGTGTTGAATGACTAGCTGGCGTTGTACCTACTCTAGCTCTTCTCAGAAAGAATAAAATGGGGCTGGGCACATACGCATGCATGTCCCGAATCCCAAGAGGAGAACAAAGGAGAGAGGATTGCGGTGTGGCCATACCTCTGGGTGAGGTTTCTCACTTTCTCTCTCTGTCTTTCCAATGAGTGCACACACTCTATAGCAAAAATCTCCCGCACACACACAGAAAAAAAAGGATAGGGACCAGCAGTTAATGTAATGGCTATGTTGCTGGACTCCCATGTAGTTGACCATGGTTTGAGTCCCGGACCCGGTGGCTTAAATTCACGCCGGGTGCGTGTGCGTACGTGCCCAAGATCCCAAGAGGAGGATAGAGGACAAGGGATTGTGGCATGGCCATCCCCCCGAGGGGTGATTTCTTGCTTTCTATCTCTCTGTCTCTCTCTGTCTTTCTAGCGAGCGCATGTGCCCTATAGGAAAAACCTCTCCAAAAAAAAATTTAAGTAAATAATAATAATAAGGATAAAAATGGGGTCCTAGACTTGTTACCCATTTCACCAGATTAAGAGATACAAAAGGGTATAGGGCACAGGGAGAGACATGCCCTGTCTTCCAGACACCATAAATGTAGGAAAGACTGGATGGGTGTCATGGAAGGGGAGTTAACAACACAGCCCCAAGAGTCCAGCTCACAGAGAGGACTGAAAGCTTAGTGGTGCACACTGGAGCTCTGTAACTACGTCTGAAAAATCCATGTACGTTCATAACACACATCATGCCAGACAAAGGAGAACGGAAGCCTAGACAAAGAATGACTCACTGGGCTTCTGTTATTTTTTAAAGCAGGCTAATTTTGTCTTTAATACGTATCAAAGTGAATTGGACAGCTGCCCTTTTGCAGAAGTTTCATTACCCGTATTCTATAAAGCGTCATTGTCTCTTATCTTTGCTACTCAAATATTTCATTAAGCATCTATAACTTTAGTACAATAGGGGAAAAAAAGCCAGCATAACTGGTATCAGCCTTTCTTCTTCATTCTTTTTCTTTTTTTAATATCTTTTTTTTTTTTTTTTGAGAGGTTTTTGCTATAGGGTGCGTGTACTCGCCAGAGAGACAGAGAGATAGAAAGCGAGAAATCATCCTTCAGGGGGGATGGCCACATTGCAATCCCTTCTCCTCCATTCTCTTCTCGGGATCTTGGGCACGCATGCACACATGCCCAGTGTGAGTTTAAGCCACCGGGTCCAGAACTCGAACCGCAGTCGACTACATGGGAGACCAGCGACGTAGCCATTATGCCAACTGCTGGTCCCTCTTCTTCATACTTAACCTTCTGAGGTTTTCACTTTTCTTTCTAGTTAACATTTGCTCATTATTACAACACACTCTTTAAACGCAGTACCATGTGATCAAATTAACCAAATGATTATGCTGTGAGCTTATTGTAAGGATTAACCTTTCAATAGAGGTTGCATTACAATGATCAAAGTATGAACATTTTTAAAAAAGAATTTAAATTCAATGTGGGAAGATTCCTAAGTGTTCTCTTAAAAAGCAGTAGGAATTGGAGAACTATTTTCATTTAATTGTCTATGACCATATGCATACTCATTATTTAATAAATCATGGCATAAAGCCAGACCTTAGTTCTGAGAAAATTTTAGATGGTGTTTATAAAACTCATATTTTAACTGCCCTACTAGGCCATCCTTCAAGTTTTTTGCTGAATCCGTTAGAACAGCTACAAGCAAAGTGAAATGAAGCAAATGAAAACTCATTCAGCTTTTCAGGGGTCCTGTATGTGGGGTGGCAGGATCAGTCTCATCTTACCCAATAGCACTCCCCTGTTCTCCGACCATCAATTAACCAATCAGGGAACAATGAGACATTGAGTCACAGGATTTCAGCTCCTTAACATTTCAAAACCCTTTCACTTCTGTTTCTTATCCAGTGGGAAAATCCTGCAAGAACACATTTTTTTCCCATATTTATCCATCACATGCTGAAATCACCCAGAACAAATATACAAGACTTTCCATTGAACTAACTGTGCCTTTCCACTAATCTGTCTCGAAAACATTTCGGTGCCAAGGACTTGTAACAAGCTTATCATATGATAACAGAAATGTTTTTTTTTTTTTTTTTCTTTTTCTCTTTGAAAATCTTGTTTACTTATTTGTGAGCTCTACTATTATAAATTTTATATATATATATTTTTTGGAGAGGTTTTTGCCATAGGGCACATGTGCTCGCCAGAAAGACAGAGAGAGACAGAGAGACAGAAAACGAGAAATCACCTCCTGGGGGGATGGCCACGCTGCAATCCCTTCTCCTCCATTCTCTTCTTGGGATCTTGGGTACACATGCACACATACGTGCCCAGTGTGAGTTCAAGCCTCGACTACACGGGAGTCCAGTGACATAGCCATTACACCAACTGCTGGTCCCCCCCTTTATTTGGATTATAAATTATGTTTTCTTAAATAATTATTTATTGAATAGGTGTTTGGGATCTGGGCTTGCAAAATGGGGATGCTAACATTCCTCCCTCCTGAAAATGGAATCCACAAAGCTACAGGAGGTTATTGAACCCTAAGGTGTCAACTAAGAACACGACTGAGGCTTAATAGTGTAGTGAAGGTGGTTTATTTGAGCCAGGGCTTAGGGCGAATCTCTCAGATGAGCAAATTTCTAGTTTTTCAGACACATGCTCATCAAAAAAGCTGGATCAGGGAACCATAAGTTAGCGTAATGGCTATGTCGCTGGACTCCCACGTAGTCGACCACGGTTCGTGTCCCGGACCCGGTGGCTTAAAACTCATGCCGGGCGCGTGTGCATGCGTGCCCAAGATCCCGAGAGGAGAATGGAGGAGAAGGGATTGCAGCGTGACCATCCCCCCTGGGGGGTGATTTCTCACTTTCTGTCTCTATGTCTCTCTCTGTCTGTCTGGCAAGAGCACGCGCCCTATAGCAAAAAAATCTCTCCAAAAAAAAAAAAAGCTGGATCATATAATAAAAGGAAAGGGCAGAAGAGAAGTTACAGGTTAAGATTTACACTGGTTCATGTAAACTAATGTGGGCTACTGATTGGCTCTACCTTATCCTTTATGACTCAAGATGACTGGTAGATAGAAAGGTGGGGGTCCCTTTATAAAATCTACAATCCTTTTGCATTTCCTGGAAACTAACATGTGCCTTTCTGGGCAATAACCCTGATGGACGTGGGGTGGAGTCCCAGTCACAGGTTTATGCCTTACAGAGGCCTTGAAGGTTTCAGGGGACTTTGCATCCCACAGACTGCTCTGGGCTGCTTCTCATTCACACAGGAAAGTACAAAGTTTGGCTAAGACACCACGGAACAGTTGAAAGCAGCACTTCTCAAAATGTAATATGCATACGAATTACCTGGAGATTTGCTAAAATGCAGATTTTGATTTTGTAACTATCGGCAGGGCCTGAGCGTCTCTAACAAGCTCCCAGGTGAGGCACTGCTGCTGCTGCTGAGGTGTTTTGAGTCTGAGGCACTAAAGGGAGACGTAAACCAAAATGAAAACAAAAAACAATTTTTTTTTTTTTTAAGTTTCTAGAGGGTGAATGCACTCAGCAGAGAGAGATCTGAAGAGAGACAGAGGGAAAAAGCATCCCTCAATAAGGGGTGGTCATGCCCCAATCTGTTCTCCCCCATTTTTCCATCTTTGTGGGATTTTAGGCACACACACACACATCACAGGGGCCCAGGTGTGGTTTCAGGCTAATGGGGCTGCAATGCTAACTCCCCTTGGCCATGCGGGATCTGGGCTTCCTTAACCACTCCCTGCAACGATGTTCCCAACCTTCCTGGCACCAGGGCCCAGCCTCATGGAAGACAACCCCTCTACAGATGGTGTGGGGTCACGGGGTGGTCCTGGAGTGGCCCAATGGCACCACATTCACCATGCACCTCATTTCCACAGAAGCAGGAGAAAGGAAGCAAATGGAGGTGAGTGAGAACATCAACCTGTGTGGCTGGATAGGAAAGCCCTGTCAAAGCAGCCGATTTCCTGCCCCAGGTAATGCAGGCAGGAGATTAGTAGGGGGTGTCTAGCTGATTAAGCCACAGCCCAGCCACATTTGATAGAGCCAATGAGGTAAATCGATGGGCCCAGCTACATGTGATAGAGCCAATGAGGTAGATCGGTGGGCCCAGCCACATGTGATAGAGCCAATGAGATAAATCGGTGGGCCCAGCCACATTTGATAGAGCCAATGAGATGAGAACAAGCAGTGGGGCCAACCAATGACCCACCCACATTTCCTGCTGTAGATTGGAAGACTAACTGCTGGGAGCTCCGAGCCACTCCTCCTCTGTCCACTCAGGTCTGCTTCCACTTCTCTGGGGTGTCCTTTTATTTTTACTTAATAAATTACCTTTTCCTTTCACTATTGGCATGCTTTGTTCAATTCTTTGTCCAAAATACCAAGAACCTGGATATCAGTCTAGAAGCCATTCCCCAACACCACCACCACCACGTTGTAACATACAATGAAAAAAAAATCACACAACCATATGGTTGACACTCCCATGAGAATCTAATGCTGCCACTGATCCAGGCAGCAATGAGAGCGTTACAGAGTGGCTCCTCACGCCTACTGTGTGGTCCAGGGGTGGGGACCCTGGCCCAACAAATATATATATACATATATATATTTTTTAAGAGAGATTTTTGCTATAGGGTGTGTGTGCTCGCTGGAGAGACAGAGAGACAGAAAGTGAGACATCACCACGGTGGGGAGCCATGCCACAACCCCTTCTCTTCCATTCTCCTCTTGGGATTTTGGAAACACATGCATATGTGCCCAACATGAGTGTCAAGCTGTCAGGCCCAGGACTTGAACTGCAGTTGGTGATGTGGGAGTCCAGAGACGTAATCATTACACCATCTGCTGGTCCCCAACAAATAAATTAAAAAAAAATTTCCCTCCACTGCCAGCCACCCAACCCCTTTTTTTGTTTGTTTTTAAGGAATTATTTGATTTAATTTTAGTCATTGTCATTATTTTTTTGAAGTTGACCAGAGAGAGACAAAGAGAGAGAGAAGGAAAGTGAGAAAGCAAGCTGCCAGGTCTGAGACTCAAACTGTGGTCAGCCATGTGGGAGACCAGCTGCCCTAACTACCACACCACCTGCTAGCCCCCACCCAATCCTTTTATACCTCCAAAGTCAATGAAGCATTTAAGAGTTGTGTAACTGGTTTTTAGTTATTTCCTTTAAGAATTTTTCATTTTGGTCTGGACCCAGAGCATAGTAGCTAAGGGAGCTGGATTCCACATGGCTAACCGCTGTTGGAATCCTGGCCCTACTGGCTTGTAAAACATGCCAGGCACATGTATGCCCCAAATCCTGCATCTGGAGATGGAGGAGAAGGGATTGTGGCATGACCACACCCCATAGGGGGTTACTTTCTCTCTCTCCCTCTCTTTGTCTCTGTCTCTCTGGCAGTCCATGTGCCTTCTGGCAATTAAAAGAAAAGTATAATAATTTACTGAGGGAGCAGCAGATGGTGTTATGGTTGCATCGCTGGACTCCCACATAGTTGACCGCAGTTCAACTCCTGAACCCAGTGGCTTAAAACTCATGCCAGGTGCACATGCATGCCCAAAATCCCGACAGGAGAATGGAGAAGGGACTGCGGCATGCTTAATCCCCCAGAGGGTGATTTCTTGCTTCCTGTCTCTCTGCCTCTGTCTCTTCAACATGAGCCCTATAGCACAAATCTCTCTAAAAACAAAACAAAACAAAACAAAACAAAACAACTCTTGCTTAGGATCAGCAGATGGTGTAATTGTTACGTCGTTGGACTCACACGTAGACGAACACGGTTCAAGTCCCAGACCCAGCGACTTAAAAGAAAAATAAATATTTACTGAGTAAGTTTTCATCCAAAACAGGAGAAATGTTTTTTCCATAGAGCAAACTTTTAAAAGACAGTGGGAAACAGTAAAATTGGCTTACAGTTATACCCACGAACACTGCTCATTCAGTGTTCGGTGATAAGTAGACCCGAAGGAGAGGTGGGAAGTCCACCGTAGATGTGCACATCAGCTACGATTCGCCCCCTTACAATGTTCCCACTGAGCTTCCTGGTCTGACACCCCAGGGCTAACGAGATTACTTTCTAAGTGCTAATCCTCTCAAGGATCTTAGACAGCCCGTGGGTGCCAACTCTGCTCCTGTAGACCAGCCTCACTGCAGTGGTGCTTGCTTCGTGCAGAGTTCAGAGCTCGCTCATTTGCAGGAGACCCTTGACAATTGCCCTTCCCTTTGGACAGCACTGGGGGGAGTCACCACTCTCAGGTTTTGTGGCAGCAGCACAACAGTATTTCCATATTCTGGTCACAGCAGGGTTGGGACGGAGCTGGCTCAGAGCAGTTGCATGTCTTGTGTTGCCATGCATACCCAAGCAGGCTGAGTCCTCGGCTGGGCAAGGCACTTCCTCCCCCAGTTCTGTTAGGTGGCAGGCCTGAAAACTGAGGAGGATGGTGGGAGACCGAGCAGTGAAAAGATCCATAGACCCTTCTCATTCCGCCTTTGCTAGATTTTTCTCTCTGGCTCTCAATTGGCAAAAGACCAAATCACAACAAATCTAGTTACAGGTTTAATTTGCATTTATTCTTAATTCATGGATTGGGCAAACCTCTGTTTTCCAAAACAGAATGGAAGCCCCCTCCCCAGAGCAATAGCAGAACCATACTTTTTTGTTGTTGTTGAAAGTTTTTGCTTAGGTGAGTGCACTTGCCAGAGAGAGACAGAGACAGTGAGAGGGAAAGTGAGAAATGAATCCCTACATGGCCACACCACAAGTCCTTCTCCTCCATTTTGGGCACTCATGCCAAGTGTACCCGGCATGAGTTTCAAGCCTCCAGGTCCGGGACTCAAACCACATATGTTAGAGTCCAGTGCCTTAACCACTATGCCACCTGCTGGTCCCCAGAGCCATATATTTTGTTTAGTAAGATAAGACCAGGAAACAGAATAGAGAAAACAAAGTTGATTGGTTATTGGTTAGTATTAGGCTACTTTCTTTGTTGTTGTTTTTGATAAGAGTTAAAGCAGAGGGAGGCCAGCAAGTGGCATGGAGGTTAAGGCAACTGGATCCCACATGGCTGACTGTGAGGTTTGAGTCCCAGACCCAGGGGCTTAAAAATCATGCTGGGTGCATATGTGTGTGTGCCCCAAATCCTGAGAAGACTGGAGAATAAGGGGTTTCAGCCTGGCCATTTGACCTGGGAAGTGATTTCCCTCTCTCTCTTCTCTCTCTCTCTCTCTTTCTGTCTCTGCCTCTCTTTGGCTATGCACACATGCTCTATCCCAAAAACTAAAAATAGAACCATGAAAGCAGAGGGGACTTTCTGATCATGTCTACTTAAACTGGACTGTTTGGGATGTGGCTCTTCTCTCTCTCTTTCTCTCTCTCTCTCCCCCCTAATTTCTAAGGTCAAATCACAACTTATTTTTGCCTTGATGGTGTAAAACTCGAGCATGAGAAAGTTTTTTTCGGTTTGGTTTATTATACGTGGCACAGGAGCTCCATCCAGACCAATGGGCGCCTATACATTTTATTTAATGTAACTTACAGCTCTTGCACCAGACACCTTGACATTTCCTGCAACATTGTCATAGGAAGTCTTTCTTTCCTTCCTTCCTTCCTTCCTTCCTTCCTTCCTTCCTTCCTTCCTTCCTTCCTTCCTTCCTTCCTTCCTCTGTGCCCCTTCCCCTCTGAGGAGTTCCTGATCCTGTCTCCTTCAGGTAAGGTTGCACAAGGTAAATAACACTCTGAGCCTCCAACACACAGGACAAAATTGTTTAAGGGCTTCTCTTCTTTGTAGTCATTCCTGGGGCACCAGGAGATGTGTGTGTGAGAAAAAGAATGATTTTTTTTTTTTTGAGAAGTTTTTGCTATAGGACGTGTGCATTGCTGGAAAGGCAGAGAGAGACAGAGAGACAGAAGCAAGAAATCACCCCCGGGGGGGATGGCCACGCCACAATCCCTTCTCCATTCTCCTCTTGGGATCTTGGGCAAACACACACAGGTGCCTGGCATGAGTTTGAGCCACCAGGTACAGTACTCGAACCGTGGTCGACTACGTGGGGGTCCAGCGACATAGCCATTACGCTAACTGCTGGTCCCTTTCTAGGCAGCTTTTCTCTTATTGGATGCTAGGTTCATCACATGACTAAAACATTATTACACTGTTATGATGGCCTAAACATTTACAAATTACACACAGTGTCCACTCTGTAGCCTCGTGACTAAGGGAGCCAGACCTTACCTGTTCGCTCATGATTCAAATCTCAGACCCAGAAGCTTGAAAAACATGCTAGTGTATGCCTCAAACCTGACATGGAGACCTGGGGAAGGGGTTGCTGTGTGACCATGCAGCAGTCGGGGAGACTCCCTCTCTCCTGTATTAGTATCTGCCAATTTTAGACTTTTGATCTAAGTTTTCTGTAGTTACCATGAGATATGGGGTACTGTACAGATCACAGCAGTCTAAGTTTAGCAGAATCTCTGTCTTTCTCTGGTCAATTCATATGCCCTCTGGAAATAAAAAGGAAAACTAGACTAGGGACCAGCAGATGGCGTAATGGTTACATCTCTGGACTCCCACATAGTCAACTGTGCTTTGAATCCCATACTCAGTGACTTAAAACTCACGCTGGGCGCATGTGCGTGCATGCCCAAAATCTTGAGAGGAGAATGGAGGAGAAGGGACTGCAGTGTGCCACGCCCCCTTGGAGGGTGATTTCTTGCTTTCTGTCTCTCTGTCTCTCTCTTTCTCTCTGGTGAGCATACGCACTCTATAGCAAAATTTTTTCTCAAAAAAAAAAAAAAAAAAAAAAAAAAAACTAGATTAAATTAAACTAAAACCAGAAACAGAACTACTGATGAAGAGATCCTAGGTGTATAACAAAGGATAGTGAAGATCATGCTAACAGCAGACTATTGGCAGATGAGCTATGAGAGAAAGCCACTAGATGGTAGAGAGCCCAGTCAGACTGGGGTCCAAGTTCTTCTAGTTCTTTGATGCTACAGTGCCAGTATCTAAGCCTGGGCAGGCAGCTGGAAGTCACCTACATTTCTTTCCCAAGAAATTTTCTTAACTTACTATTAAAAAAACAAAAAACAAACAAAAACAAACAAACAAACAAAAAAACAAAAACAAAAACAAAACATTTTTACTTTATTCAAATGCAATATGTATAAGTTTATGTCTTTTTAAATTTCTGTTTATTTATTTAAGGGTTTTGCTATAGGGCATGTGAACTCTCTTAAGAAATCACCCTCCAAGGGGGGATGGCCACACTGCAATCCCTTCTCCTTCATTCTTCTCTCAGTTTTGGGTACGTACGCACGAACGCCTGACATTATTTTCGAGTCACCAGATCTGGGCCTCAAACCCTGGCCAGCTATATGGGAGTCCGACTAATAATTGTGTATATTTCTAGGCCACAATGTGGTATTTTGCTAGATGTTCACAATGCGGAGAGATTACATCAGGCTAATTGACAAAGCCATCCCATCACATACTAATCATTTTTTTTGTTATGAAGACTTCTAAAAGCTATTCTTAACGTGATTTTGAAATTTACAATGCATTATTACTTTTTACAGTCGCTATTCTGTGCAACAGGTCGCTAGAGCTCCTTTCTCCTATCTGTCTGAAACTTTGGACTCTTTGGTTGTCTGGAAGCCTCAACCCCTGGGGATCTTTCCCTGGGGTGTGATGGTCTTTGGCTTTAGGCAGGAAAGAATTCTGGAGCGAACCAGTGAAGCAAGTCTTTTAAAGGAAAGGGTACAGAGCAGACTACTCCACAGATAGAGCAGCCCCGTGAGGGCCAATGGGTGAACAGTTTTGTTCTTTACTCTTGAGAGGAAGGGGAGAACTGTTACCCAAAAGAAGAGCTAAAAGGGATACCCTCTAGGCAGGGCAGTCTCCAACTTCAGTGGGGGTCTGGCTTATATCACTTGGTTTAATACCAGGTTAAGGAAAAGGCGATTTACTCATGAATTTTCCAGCAAAGGGGTAGTCATTTTCCTGGAACACTGTGCATCCCATTTCCTGGCCTTATTAGGGTAGGTTCAGTCATTTGCCATGGTTTTTTCAAACTGTCGTGGTGCAGGTGGGGGTATCACCTAGCGTGCTGACACCATGCGGCGAGGGCATAATGAGTATGAATCTGAAGGTTAGGCAGTAGGGCGTTCCAGGTGCCATCTTGGCTCTAACTGGTTCTGACCCAGTCTCTCAGCCACTTCTTGTCTCTCAGATCTTAGGTGTCTGGAATGTCCCTCAGTTCCCTCCTATCTTACTTTGATTATCATTCTTGGATTAGCATCCCACTGCCAACATGGGACCTTTGACGCTGAGTTTTCTGTAGTTTCAGTGAGGTACTATACCGATCACATCAGTCTAAGTTTAGCAGAGTCTTACAGTTCTGTCTTAGCAAGATGGATCTATCTATATATATATATATATTTGGAGAGATTTTCGCTACAGGGCGTGTGTGCTCACCATACAGACAGAGAGACAGAAAGTGAGAAATCACCCCCCAGGGGGGATGGCCACACCTCAATCCCTTCTCTATTCTCCTCTCCGGATCTTGGGCACACACCACGCACGTCCAGTGTTCTAAGCCACTGGGTCCGGGACTTGAACCGCAGTCGACCACATGGGAGTCCAGTGACATAGCCATTACACTAACTGCTGGGCCTGATGGATCAGTATTTTTAACTACTTTACTGAGGTGTAGTTTCCACATCACAGCATTCCCCTATATTAAGTGGCAATTTTTAGTAAATTTACAGAAGTGTCCAATCGTCATGACAAACCAGTCTTAACACATTTCTATCACCTCAAAAGATCTACCTCTCCCTCAGCCTCCAGCAACCACTGATTTATTTACTGTCTCTTTTTGTCCATTGCTGGATAGTTCATGTAAATGGAATCACACAAGACAGTCTTTTGCATTTATTTTCTTTTACTGAACGTGTTTTCGAAGTTAATTCCTGTGGGAGCAAATATCAGAAGTTGGATCCGTCTTATTGCTTGAAAGTGTTCCTAGTATGGTTTTCATGGCCGTGTACTCAGAACTCCTAGGTGAGCTACATGACTGGACAACGCTGGTTTCTCTGATTTGTAGAGAGAACAAACTATTTTAAACTGAGAGTGGTCTGAATAGTGACTATAGATATGGTGTGAAAACACTCTTCCTCCTTTATCTCTAATAGAGTTTGACATATCTTCTCCTCAAAAAAAAAAAAAAAAAAAAATCGTCTTTCCAGAATAATTTGTCTGGAACAAATGCACTCAGCTGCAATGGCAGCTGCCATGAGTCAAGACAGGACCAGGAAAAGGAGAACGGTAGGGGATTTGCACAATTCTTGGAATGGTGAGCTCAAGCTCCTTTAGACTACACATACATGAGCCAGCCAGGCCCATAGGTTTGTGGTCAGGATGATATGGAGCAACCCAGACCTTGTGAGCAACCTTGAGGCAATCCAGGGCTGATAGCTGCCTAAGCTTTCTGTTTCCCCCATGAGCTAGCTGCCTCTCCCCTGAATTGTTGAGTGGCCAGAGGCCTTGAGTAGGTTGGATTCTCTGCTTCTCTCCCAGCTCTGTATCAGGACAGACACTGAGCTCCTTCCCTGCCTTCACCCATAAAAGACTGTGTCCAGGACCAGTAGTTAATGTAATGGCTATGTACTAGATTCCCACATAGTCGACTCTGGTTTGAGTCCTGGACCCAGTGGCTTAAACTCATGCTGGGTGTGTGTGTCTGCATGTCCAACATCCCAAGAGGAGTATGGAGGAGAAGGGATTGTGGTGTGGCCATCCCCCCAGGGGGTGATTTCTCGCTTTCTGTTTCTCTGTTTTCTCTGTCTGGTGAGTGTACACACCCTATAGTAGGGGGGAAAAAAGAACAACAACAACAAAAGACTATGTTCAACTCTCAGTCAGGGCTGGAGATTCAGAGTGTTAACTCCTCCATGCCCACCAGTGTAATAAAACAGTTCTCCTATCTCTCTGGGTGCTGTTTTTTGTTCCCCAGCATCTGGTTTTCTGCAACAAAGGAAGCCAGACACCAGATGGCTGACTGTAGTTCAAATCCTGGTCCTGGTGGTTTGAAAAATGCTGAGTACCTGTGCATTTGTGTTTATAATCCCAACAGGATGGAGAAATGGAAAAAAAGATTGTAATGTGACCATGCCCCACTGAGGTGGTATTTTCTCTCTCTCTTTCTCTTGCTCCCTCTCTCTCTGGTGAGTGCCCATGTCCTGTAACAACCAAAAACAAAACAAGAAATACAACTTATCACACAAAGAAAACACTAGATACACATACCAAAACATAAACAAGCAAAACAAAAACCACACACCTGCACAATTCCAAACACACAAAAAACATTAACTTTTTTCCTGCATTACTCAGAAGGTACAATATCTTGATTTCATTTAAGATGAAAATATGATGATATATTTTATTTCTACTTTAACATTGTTAACGTCATGAAGACACTGCTCTTCTCAGAGATAACAAGTTCATATACATACAAAGAATAGTTTTTATGTATTTAGGATCTCAAAATACATAAATTTTGGCCAAATAAGTCATTAGAAAGTAAGTGCATTATTTGTATTATGTTCTTCCTTGTTTATCACTTATATTTCTGAAATTCCAAGGGCAATACTTATGTTAAAGGAAGAGAAAATAACAGATAACTTGTTTATTGTCTATCTATTGATATTTATCTATTATCTATCCTTTCCTACTTTTTATTATTTTTTTAAAGTTTTCTATAAGACATGTGCACTCACCAGACAGAGACAGAGAGAAGGAAACTGAAAAATCACCCTCCAGGGGGAATGGCCATGCTTCAATCCCTTTTCCTCCATTCTCTTCTCAGCATTTTGGGGAAGCATGCACATGTGCTCACATGTGCTCATGGTTTTCAAGCTGTTGGGTCCAGGGATTGCAACCTTGCAACTGGCCATGTAGGATTCAGTCGCATTAATCACCAGGCTTCCAGCTTACCCTCCTTTTCTACTCTTAAGAATTACATTGTGGGCTGGAAAGTGGCATGGTGGTTAAATTGCTGGACTCTCATGGCCGACCAGATTCAAGTCCCAGACCTGGTAGCTTGATTTCTCACTTCCCTCTCTGTCTCTCTCTGGTCAAATTAAAAAATAATAATAATTTAAAAATCAAATAAAATATAATTCTTAAAAAAGAGTTACATTGTATTTTATATACTCATACATTTATTTATTTTAAATATCCCTTTTATAGACATTTAGATTTTTCAATTTTTGGAATGGTATGGATATGTAGATTATTTGTAGTTTTCTGAACCAAACTTTTTTTTAAAGAATTATTTATTTTATTTGTAAGTAAATTTTTAATTTGACAAGCAAGAGACAGAGAAAGAGAAAAAGGGAAAGTGAGAAAGCAATCCGCTGGGTATGGGACTCAAACCGTAGTCTACCATATGGGAGCCCAGTACCTTAACCACTACGCCACCTGCTGGCCTCAAAGTCAAATTTCTAATCGCCATCTTTATACATCTACTCTTTTCATGAGCAAAAGTATTTCTCTACATTGTATTCCTAATTGTTGAATAAGGAGTATCCGAAGTTAATATCCTGATAGATGTTCAAATTGCCTTCTAAAAAGATTGAACCAATTTATATTCCATCAACTGTTTAAGTGAATTATTTTCATGTCCCAAAATCCTACTATCAGCATTCTTTTTTTTTTTTTTTTTTTTTTTTTTTTTTTGCTGAGCTGATATTATTTTTATTTCAACTAGCATTTTTCAGAATCTTTTTTATAGAAATAATGGTTATAATTTGTGTTTGTTTCCAAGTTTATATACTTTGTCCTGTTGTGTACCAGATTGCTTCCTTTTCCTAATAGATTTATAGAAGCTCTTTATATATCTTAGTTAATTTGCATATTATAAGTATTTTCTTCTAACTCTATCACTGTAAGTATTATCTTTGTGGGAGGTTTCTTTACCGTGTAAAATTTTTCCAAATAATCACATCATCATCGAGCTTTTATTTACTTATTTAGAGGTTTTTGCCTTGGGGCAGGTGCACTAGCCAGAGAGAGAGAGAGAGAGAGACAGAGACAGTGAGAGGGAAAGTGAAAAATCACCTCCCAGGGGATGGCCATGCCTCAATCCCTTCTCTGTTCTCCTCCTGGGATCTTGGATACACACACACACACACACACACACACACACACACACGGTGTGATTTTCAAGTCACCCCGTCTAGGACTCAAACCACGGTGAACCATTTGGGAGTCCAGTGATGTAACTACTATGTCATATACTGGCCCCATTATCATCAAGCTTTTAAAATAAAGCTTTCAAGGACCAGCAGGTGGTGTAATGGCTATGTCGCTGAACTCCCATGTAGTTGACTGTGATTCAAGTACTGGACGCAGCGACTTAAAACTCATGCTGGGCGCATGTGCATGCATGCCCAAGATCCTGAGAGGAGAATGAAGGAGAAGGGATTACTGTGTAGCCATCCCCCTGGGGGGTGATTTCTTGGTTTCTGTCTCTTCGTCTCTCTCTGTCTCTCAGGGAGGGCATGTGCCCTATAGCAAAAATATTTCTTAAAAAAAAAAATAATTAAAAGAATAAAGCTTTCATTTTGAAATAATTTTAGATTTAGAGAAAACTGCAAAGATAGTATACAGACATAGGTACCCCCATCATCCAGCTTCTCCTAATGTTAATCTTTTACATAACCAAGGAGCATTTGTCAAAGTAAGAAATTAATGTGGATATACTACTTTTAACTAAATTACAGACTGTATTCAAATTCTCCAGTTTTCTCACCAATGTTCTTTCTCTGTTCCAAGATCTCATCCAAGATGCCGTGTTGCATATGGTCACTGTGTTTTATTCACCGCCTCCAATCTGCAGCAGTATTCTCGTCTTTTCTTACTTCTCATGAACTTGACACTTTTGGAAAGTATTTGTCAGATATTTTGTAGACTGTTCTTCACATTGGAGTTGTCTGGTATTTCCTCGTGGTTAGACTGAGGGTATAAGTGTTGGAAGACTATCACAGAGATGAAGTACCTTCTCATTGCATCGTATCAGATGGCACATGACATCAATGTGACTTATCAGTGTGATGTTAACCTTGGTCACTGGGCTGAAGTAATGTCTCCCAGACTTCTCCAGGTGTCAAGTCGTTATTTTCTCCTTTCCGTTCTCTATTGTTAGATGCAAGTCAGTAAATCCAGCCCATACTTGAGAAGAAATTAAAACTCCCCCTCCTGAAGCAGGAGAGAAAATCTACATTCGTTTTTGAAATGCCTCCGTACAGAAGTTTCTTCCTGCCTTCATGTATTTATTTATTTATTCAATCGTGGATTGATGTCAGTATGGCTTCATAAAGATTTATTCTGCTTTTTGGGTTTTCATTCCATTTATTAGAGAGATTTAAATTTTGATGTTTTTACACGTATCAACTTTTTACCTGTTACCTGGGTTTGCATTTTTTTTTTTTTTTTGGAGAGGTTTATTCACTATAGGGCGCGTGCACTTGCCAGACAGACAGAGAGAGACAGAGAGACAGAAAGCGAGAAGTCACCCCCCCAGGGGGGAAGGCCACGCCGCAATCCCTTCTCCTCCATTCTCCTCTCGGGATCTTGGGCACGCACGCACACACGCCCAGCGTGAGTTTTAAGCCACCGGGTCCGGGGCGCTAACCGCGGTCGACTACGTGGGAGTCCAGCGACATAGCCATTACGCTAACTGCTGGTTCCCCTGGGTTTGCATCTTGAGTAGGAGGGCTTCGCCCCCCTTAAAAATAATAGAAATTTGTTACCATTTTCTCCATGACATTTAATGATCAAGTCTAAAGTAATACTATTTTGTATATGACATGAGAGAAGCTGTAAATTAACTTTTTTCCATATCTGTGTTTATTTTTCTTGACATCATTTATCAACATTCTTTGACTTGGACTGTCACCAGGATCACGGTTTCAGTACTGAACTCTTTTTTTATGATACATCATATGTGTTTCTATTTCTATTAAAATTCTACACTGTTAAATTTTAATTGCCAGAAGATGTGTGCTTCAACAGAGAGAGACAGACAGGGACAGTGAGAAAACACTACCCAATAGGGTATGATCACACTGCAATCCTTCATTTCTCCATCCTGTCGGGATTTGGGGTATTCATACACATGCATCTGGTGTGCTTTTAAAAACACTCGGGCTGGGATTTGAACCACAGTCCATCATGTGGGATCTGGTTCCCTGAACCACTAGACTACATGGCCAAACCTATACTGTTACTTTATAGTCTTTTTTCATATCAACCAAAAGTCTTCCACTCTTTTTTAAAAAGAAGCAGGATGTAAAAGACCACATGTTGTATGATTCTCTTTCCATGAAATTTCCAGAATAGGTATGTAAATAGAGACAGAAAGTAGGGACCAGCAGTTAGCATAATGGCTGTGTCTCTGGACTCCCATGTAGTGGACCGCGGTTCGAGTCCCAGACCGGGTGGCTTAAACTCACATTGGGTCGCCTGTGTGTGTGTGCCCAAGATCCCGAGAGGAGAATGGAGGAGAAGGGATTGCGGCGTGGCCATCCCCCCTGGGGGGGGGGGGGTGATTTCTCACTTTCTATCTCTTTGTCTCTCTCTGTCTTTCTGGCGAGTGCACGTGCCCTATAGCAAAAACCTCTAAAAAAAAAAAAGAGAAAGAAAGAAAAAGAAAGAAAGAAAGAAAGAAAGAAAGAAAGAAAGAAAGAAAGAAAGAAAGAAAGAAAGGAAGGAAGGAAGGAAGGAAGGAAGGAAGGAAGGAAGGAAGGAAGGAAGGAAGGAAAGAAGGAAGAAAGAAAGGAAGGAAGGAAGGAAGGAAGGAAGGAAGGAAGGAAGGAAGGAAGAAAGGAAGGAAGGAAGGAAGGAGGGAAAGAAGGAAGAAAGGAAGGAAGGAAGGAAGGAAGGAAGGAAGGAAGGAAGGAAGGAAGGAAGATGTGCTGACTGCCAGCCACCATGGGGACAAATGGAGAGTAGCTGGTATGGAGTGTCTTTCTAGGGTGGTGTAAATGTTCTGGAATTAGACAGTGGTAAACTGTGCACAATCTTGTCAGCATACTAAAAACCATTGAACTGTACACTTTGAAAGGCTGAACTTTATGACATATAAATTATACCTTATTAAAACTATTATTAAGAAATAGGACCAGCCAGAGTTCAGGTGGTTGGATCCCACATGGCTGACTGTGTGATTTGAGTCCTGAGCACCACAACTTGAAAAATATGCCTAGTGCATGTGCATGCATGCCCGAAATCCTCAGAGGAGAATGGAGAAGGAAGGATCGCAACATAGCCATACCAACTGGAAGGTGATTTCTCATTTTCCCTCTCTTCGTTTTTCTCTTTGTCTCTGTCTAGTAAGTGCACATGCCATAAAGCAAAATTTTTTTAGAAAAAGAAAAGAAAGCTGAGTTACAGATACGAACCCTATTTTGGATGATGAAAATGTTCTAAAATTAAATTTTGATATTAGTTGCACAACTCTGTAAACATTCTAAAAAACCACTGAAATATACACACTTTACGCAAATTCTGTGTGCAAATTGCTTATAAGCAATTTCTGTTACTTTTATTATGAGATAAACTTAAACTTGGAAAATTAAAATAATTTTGGGGGGTTTTGATTGACATTGCATTGAATTATATCATAGATTACTATGGAGAGAACTGTTAACTTTACATTACTAAATAGTTTCATTGGGAATCATGACAGTCTGTCCTTCTCAATAGCTGAATAATTTCCTTTGTGCGAGTTTTGCACATTTTTTTTAAAGGTTATTGCAATGGGGGCCATGTGAAAGGGAAAGTGAGAGATCTCCCCTCTGGGGGGGGGGGGGTGGTCATGCCACAGTCTCTTCTACATTCTCCTCCTGGGATTCTGAGCACACATGCATATGCCCAGTGTGACGCCCAAGCAGCCAGGTCCAGGACTCGAATCCCAGTTGACTATGTGGAAGTCCAGTGCCTTACCCTTATACCAGCCACTGTCCCCAGTTTTACAAATATTTTAACAGTTACTTCTTGTTGTTATAGCTTGCATTGTCTTTGTAAATAAATCTCTTTTTATTTTACATTTTCGGATGTGTAGAAAATGATTTAAGTTTACATTGATTATGTTTCTGGCTATCTTATTCCATTCTCTTACTGGTTAGCATAGTTTTCATTTGATTCTCTTGAATATCTAGGCACATAGGCACATCATCCACAAAGCGTTCAATCTATTCAGAATAATGTCTCTACCTCTTACCTCTACTTGTTATTACAGTGACCAAGGTCTGTGCAATAATGTCGAACATTAGATGAGAGAGCTGATCTCTTTTATTACTTCTCTTGTATGTACGCTACTTGTTCTTGGTTGCTGTAGATAAATTTCTTTTTTTCTTTTTTTTTGGAGAAGTTTTTGCTATAGGGCACGTGCACTCACCAGAAAGACAGAGAGAAACAGAGAGAGACAGAGAGACAGAAAGCAATAAATCACCCCCCAGGAGGGATGGCCACACCACACTCCCTTTTCTCCATTCTCCTTTCGGGATCTTGGGCATGCGCACGTACATGCGCCCAGCATGAATTTAAGGCACTGGATCTAGGACTTGAACCGTGGTCAGCTACATGGGAATCCAGTGACGTAGCCATTACACCAACTGCTGGTCCTGCTGTAGATAACTTTCTAAAGCAAAAATCTTTTTCTTGGATCTCCTACTGTACAAATAACTTTTCCCTCTGCAATTGTTGGAGAAAGGAGAGATTTGAGAGCATGTCACTACCTTGTTTCCCCAGAACTTTATACCTAATGGTGTTAGTATTCATTGATAATTCTTACCTAAATCTATTATAATACATTGGGGTTGTAAAATGATGATTTTTCCCTAGTTCTAGTATTCTTTCTATAGCCAGTATTGGCCAGTATTCAGTTGGCCATATTTTCCTATAAAGAGGAGGTTTTTTCCTCCCTGTGTGTGTCTGTTTGGGGCTATGCATGTAGTCTCTAATCCACGTACCCTAATCCATTATCATCATTATTCTATTTGGTACCCCAAGTGTCCCATATTGACCTCTCATGCTCCTTTAATTTAATTCTTGGATCTTTTTATCATCTCTCTATCAGTCTTCGAGTGCTTTCTTAGTTTCTGGCACAACAGAATGTGCAGAGATGTTGCATTCTCCCAGTCTCAGCTATGCAATCAGCCATTTCATCATTAGATTTCTTTCATTAGAGGACGGTATTTAGGAACCAAGATCTGGGTTCGAAGTTTGCTCACTGCTACTGCTTTGTCATAGCTTCTAGACTCTCAGTGGACAGAATTAGGAAACATCAGTACGTACATGTACATAAATATACATGCCTATCTATCTACCATCTGTCTGCTTATCTATCATGTATCATGTCTACATAAGATACCATACCACGATTGCTAAGACATGGAACCAACCCAAATGCCCCTGTATGGATGAATGGATTGAAAAACTGTGGCACATATACTCTATGGAATATATTTAGCCATAAAAACCAACAAAACCCTGGGTTTTTTTATTTATTTATTTATTTATTTATTTATTTATTTATTTATTTATTTATTTGCATTCATTCTCTGAACATCATTACAGCATACAAAATGAGATTTTCCATCCAAATTACACTATATATTGTCTCAATCAAGCACATCAACAAGCATGTTATTGTCAGCAAATGATCTTCCATTTCTTGTCTTCTGTATGTTTTGCTTTTTTCCCCCCATCCTAGATTCTCTCTTACCCTCTGCCATCTCCCACTCTCCTCCCACAGTCTCTGGTATCTATGTTTGCTTTCTATACTGTTTTCTCCTCACATTTTATTGTAATGCCAAAGACCCTAATCAATCCAAATACCCTCATAGCAAACACAGGTGATACCCACATTTCCATGAACACAAGTCTTACTTTACGCATCCTATAAAGTAGCACCTAGCTGTGGCTACATATCCTACTGCAGTCATTGAATATATATATATTTTTTTTTCTGAAACTTTTTTTTTGTAACTCAATTTACATTCCTTCCCTAAGCTTCATCACAGCATACAAAATGCAATCTCCCATCCAGTACACACTGCATAGTGATACAATCATGCACATTACAAAAAATTTTCCATTACTAGTTCCTAGAATTACTTCCACCCCTCTTTCTGACCCTCTGTCCCTTCCCACCCTCCTCTCACACCACCTCCGGTGTCTACAATTGTCCTTCATTCCCTTCCCACCCACGTTGCATTGATCACACAATTTCCTACATAATCTAACTACTTTCAATGGTGAGTTCACTCATTACTACTAAGAAAACCAGTTTTAACTTAACTCAAAGAAATGCCAAGGAACTTTGCTTAAAGCCAGGAAACAAGTTAGGATTCTGTTCAAATGGAAGGTGCATGAACCTATCAGTCTCATGTACTTTTATCTTCTGTTCTGGTTCAATTTTCCTGATTAAATTCTGGGATATAATATTCAAATTCAGACTTGTCCCTCTGATTAAGTTGGCCACTTTCATAGTTTTTGGACTCTTATTTCCGTGTGTCTGTGTTTAATTTTCTTGATACAGCACACCCTTGAGAACTTCTTGGAGATCTGGTCTGGTGCTGGTAAATTCTTTCAGGTTTTGTTTATCTGAGAATGTTCTTGTCTTTTCTTCCCACCTGAAAGATAATCTTGCCGGGTACAGTATTCTTGGCTGAAACTGTTTCTCTCGTAACACTTTGAATATATTTTCCCATTCTCTCCTCGCTCGCATTGTTTCCGATGAGAGATCTGCTGTTAGCCTGATGGGATGTCCTTTGTAGGTAACTTGATGTTTCTCTCTTGCCAATCTTAGTATCTTGTCTTTGTCTGCGGTTTTGGTCAACCTGGCTATAATGTGTCTTGGAGAAGATCTCCTTGGGTTGATTCTATTTGGGGTCCTTTGTATTTCCTGGGACTGGATCTTCGAATGCCTCTCTAGGTTTGGAAAGTTTTCTTGCAGGATTTCATGGAATAGATTATCAATGCCCTTATGGGTCTCTTCACCTTCTGGAATGCCAATTATCCGGATATTTGGACGTTTGATGGTATCCAGTACTTCTCGCATATCATTCTCAAATTTTTGAGCCATTTTCTCATTCTTCGTGGTGGACTTTTCTAAGCCAGCCATTTTCTCTTCTACATCTGAGATTCTATTTTCTGAATGATCTAGTCTGCTTTTAATACTTTCAAGGGAGATTTTGACTTCTTGTATTATAGACTTGATCTCTAGCAGTTCCGTTTGAGTCTTTTGTAAAGTGTGTAATTCCTCTTTTAGATCTTGCAAGAATTTCCTCATCTCCTGGAACTCGGCAACTTCTTTCTCCTTTCTCTTTAGCAGTTCATTATCTCTCTTTTCTTCCATCTCTGTTAGCTTCGACATTACGAATGCTCTAAATTCCTTATCAGACATTTCCATGACTTTCACCGAACTGTTTGTGGATGAAGGAGAGTTACTCTTTTCCATTGGAGGAGAGGTATTTTCTCGTTTTCCCATAATTCTCGTGATCCGACGGTGATTTCTTGTCATCTGATGAATGGCGTGTTTCTTTCAAATTCTTGAAGTTAAGCCTCAATGTTCAGGAGCAAGCAGACAGAGGTGTTCTAGAATCGGATTGCTGTTCTGTAGTGATCGCACACTAGCTTTGCTTGCTGGAGGCTGAATTATGAGTAGAAAATCTTCATTTCGCCTGTGCCCTGAAATATCTAGTTCCCAGTATCCATGTGGAATCTTCTCAGAGGCTCAACTCTCCTGCCACACTAGCTTTGCTTGCTGGAGGCTGAATTATGAGTAGAAAATCTTCATTTCGCCTGTGCCCTGAAATATCTAGTTCCCAGTATCCATCCAAAACCCTGGTTTTTGACAGAAAGTGGAAGAAAATGGAAGATTCATTGCTGAGTGAAGCGAGTCAGGCTATGAAGGAGAAACATTATTGTATGTCCCCACTTAATGTATACCAAGTGTCTGCACTCTATGACTGAAACTGATTGACTATAGAATGTACAAACACAAGAGATGTGTGTGAATGCCAGATGTGGTGTGTGTGGAGGAGTGGGACCTAGGGAAAGACATTTGGAGGAGGGATACAGAGGCAGAGCATTGATGGGATGGGGAGGTGTGGTGTTATCTGTTGAAGATATTTTGATCAACTGGACTGGGGAGAAATTTTCACATATTGAAATGTTCACTTTGTAAGCTAAATAATGTGATTGACTGTATAAAAATTTTTAAAAATTAAAAAAAATTAATTAAATGTAATTTAAAAAAAGTTACCATGAATTGGTGCTGATACTTTCAATTCCAATCCAATCCCACAGATTTCATTGTAACTTCTCCATCCTTAATAAGCTTGCTCAGACTTAAGGTATATAAAAAATAGTTCAGAATTGCTAACATACTGTGGAGAAAAAAATAGACTTCCCAATGACTAGAGTTCAATATTTGTTTTAGTTTTTGTTTGTTTGTTTCTTCTCTCTCTCTTTCTCTCTCTTTCTTTTTAACTTTGTTTGGGGCCATATGGTCAACATACTATGCTAAATATTGTTTGGGTGAATTCTTTTTTATTTTCCCCTTTAGTTTGTTATGCTCTTCATGTGAAATACAGTTAGATACATTTGTTTTCTGTTTGTATTCTGTTTTTTGTTGTTGTTGTTGTTTTTTGGAGAGGTTTTATGCTATAGGGCACGTGCGCTCACCAGAAAGACAGAGAGAGACAGAGAGACAGAAAGCGAGAAATCACTCCCCAGGGGGGATGGCCACGCCGCAATCCCTTCTCCTCCATTCTCCTCTCGGGATCTTGGGCACACGCGCACATGCGCCCAGCGTGAGTTTTAAGCCACCGGGTCCGGGACGTGAACCGCGGTCGGCTACATGGGAGTCCAGCGACATAGCCATTACGCTAACTGCTGGTCCCTGTTTGTATTCTGTTTTAGGATTTCTCTTCTTGTCTTTGTCAATTTTTTTTCAGTTTTTTTTGTTTGTGTAAAATAGAAATGTGATTTATAAAACCAACGAATCAGATAAGTGTCACCTCATGGCTTTACAACCCTTTTCACCATTTCCATCGGCATCCTTTAGGTAACTAATTTTGCTAGTTTTGGGTTTTTCTTTCCTGTGCACTGTTTTACAAAAATAAGTAGACCCATATATACTGTCTAATTCCATTTCTCTTATAAAAGATGTAGCATCTACATGCTTTCTTACTTGCTTTAAAAATATTCTCTTGCTACATTATTATTAATATTTCCATTTTAAAATGCAAATACCTGGGCTCAGAAAAATTAAGAGACTTTTCTTGGCGGGGTCAGCAGGTGGTGTGGTGGTTAAGGGCACTGGACACCCACATGGCCAACCATGGTTCAAGTCCCCGACCTGGAAACTTGCTTTCTCACTTTCTGTCTCTCTGGTCAAATTAAAATAAATAAATAAATAAAAATAAAATAATGTTTAAAAAAGGAAAACTTTTCTTAGCTCATAAAGTCAAGTGATGGAATGAGGAAAATAGACTTGCAGCCTGATACTTGCAGTCATCCTTATCTTTTCTATTTTGTTTGTAATTAGTTTGTAATGCCCAAATTAGAATTAACAGTCAAACATATTTACCATTTCATTTTCTGGAAGTGTTACTGCTTCCCAGGAAGTAAATCCCAGCTTTACTTGGAGAAGTTGATGATATTTTTAATGGGCATTTGAGATAGCTCTAATATTTCCTGTGGTGGCAAAGCTTACTTCTTCAAACTTATTTTTTTTTGAGAGTTGAAAATACTCTGCAAGATTTCTGCTTCCTTACCATCCCACACTCCTTCTGTTTATTCCTACTTTAGGCTTCCCAGCCGAGATGCATATTGCGTTCTAAGTCTTTATAATTTAATGTATTGGAGAGTCAACATTACCACCAAAATCATAGCGATTTAAGCTATTATATGGTTTCCTCCTTTAAAAAGACTGTTATATTTTGGTTCTGTGTGCACAAAGGCATACAAGTGGTATTTTACTAATATACAAATTCAATGAAATACTCATTAATCGCAAAAATAGTTCGATGAGGAGAGTAACCCAGCCGACCTCAGAGTTTGGGTACTTGCCACTTGGCATTCTGATCCATCTTCTTGCTATGCAGTCCTTCAGATGATAGCTTGTTTTCCTCACTATTTAGCCCAAAACACCCAAAATAGCAACCAAAGACACTATAACTCTAAAGCTCATCTCTGGAACTGAAATATTGCAATATGGTATCACTTAAATCCTGACAGAATTTCCTCAACTCAATATTGGACACACTTAGGTCATCCCTTGTGTGAGTGAAAAAACTGAAATAAAACAATGTGAAAAGGGTTAGCAGTTTAAAGGAAGGAGCTGATCTGGGGTATCAGAACAAGGTCCCTAATGACTTGGACTTTCTCTGAGCTACATCTTGTCTTGATTTACTCAATGATATTTGAGATGGACATTACATACAAGTTAAAGAAAATCTAAATCAGAAAGAAAAACTACATGAAGGGAAAAAATGTAATTATTACATTTTAAAAGGCAAAGGATTTCTTAGATTTTTGGTCATAATAGCATATATCGCTAGCTAGGCTCTTGGATAATAATATTGTATCATCTACACATAGCAATATTTTTGCCTATGTCTTTCTAGTAGTCTAAGATGCATACCTGTTTTTTCTTTCTCTTATCTAATTGTATTGGGCAGTAACTATATTACACGTATGCATTATAAAATTAGAGTGATAATTAGGGTTCTTAAATTGCTCCTGTCTGTAGTTTTTTGTCATTGTTGAGAGTGATAAAGTGACTAAGTGAGATTGGTCTAAAGCTCTTCTGCCTTTCTTCGTTCTGTTCTTGCAAATGGCTCACAGCTGATCCTTCTCCAAAATGATGCCTCAGCTAGAGCGAAACTCCCTTGCTAGGTTATGTACCCCCGCCCCAGGGCAGTCCAAAAGCATTGATAGATTAACACAGGGATCCAAATGGCTGGCTGCCCTGGTGCAATCTATACCTCAAAGCTCCCCTCCAGCTGAGACCACCTTAGGGCTCAGCTCTTTCTCCACCTCACTTGCTTTTCCCTTTTCCCTTTCCTTTCAAGTTCCTGCTGAGAGCGCCCCGTTGAGGAATCCTGAGCTGAGAATCCCCACCTCAGACTCTGCTGCTGGTCTGTATGTACCCAGCTGAAGCGTGCCCTTACAGGAGGAAGCTCTGTGGGCATGGGTGCAGGCAGGTGTTGAGAAATGTTTAAAAGGAGTAAAAGTTGCTCTGAATGAGGCCAAGGGTGGAATTTGTTGTTTGGAGCTCCGAGAGGAGAGAAGAGGAAGAAAGAAATCTAGGGGGCCATGTTGGGAGTCAGTGGTCTGAGCTGGACTTTGCTTTTGCCACCTTATTGTCCCCCCCTGCTGTGACTTCACCCCCCCCCTCGGCTTGTTCCACAGTCAGTTGCAGCACCCAGTCCTTTGTCTTCAAACAGCATGACCTCCAAGCCTCCTCCTCATCAGCATCCCGAAAACACCCCACTGGCTTTTTTCCTTGCAGAATAGCATAGCAACTGAAGCTATCATAGAGTTTCCTCATATTTTTTTAAATCTATCTTCTAGCAGATAGAAGCATTATATTTGGCTCGGGAAAGCACAGACGTGGTAACATTGTATTTTACTACTGTGAACAGGGATCTGTGGGGGAAGGCTGGTTCTAACTTCCATGGCCGTGTCCTCGAGGCTGCCCTCGATGTTTACAAGGACACAGGTCATATTCTTCCCTTTAGAAATGCAGAGATGTGAACAGTACCGTCTAGAGTGGGGTTATTTTTTAATCAAATTTTTTCTTTTATGATTTTTTATTCTCTTTTCATTGTTGTGCATCAGTATAGGACACAGTATGTTTTTCAGGGTATGCATGGAGCATGTGACAATCAAGTCAAGAATAGCACTGTATATATATATATATATATATATATATATATATATATATATACACACACACATATACACACACACACACACACACATACACACACACACACACACACACACACACATATATATAATTTTCATTGGAGAACTTTACCTTCGTATGTCTATGAAGTATTTCTTTCCTGAGCCCTCCCACAGACCCTCTGCTATCTACCCATCTCCCCTACTGTCTGTGGTATCTACACTCATGGAGGTGGGATGTTTTCTGCTTTGCAAAGCTATATGCTCCATGCAGTAATCTAGGGATCCCAACCAACTACTGTGGTAGAGATAATATAGGGAAATATTTTTGTTTTATAAATGAAGAAAAAGTCAGCATAGTATGTAAAGCACAGGCTCTGGAATCAGTCCACCGTGAGCTCCAGTTCGGGTATTCTTGCATATTAGATAAGCTTAATGTAAACATACACGTGTGTGTGTGTGTGTGTGTGTGTGTGTTCCTTGAAACATAATTTTGTAAATTGGCTATAGATCTGTTAGCTTTGCATCCACCTCCTTAGAATTCCCTTGTCCATTCACTCGCTCGACAACCACTTGTTGAGCTCCTATGTACACAAACCTTAATGAACGGTTCTGAGGAGACAACTTTGAGGAACACAGCAAAGGCTAAAGGCATGGAATTTCACCTTGTTAGGGAGGTGAAACAAAGAGGTAAACATACACAGTAATTATGTATTAAGTGCTCCGACAGAAACAAACAGGGTCACCTGAAAGACAATAACCCATTTTAGATGTACGTGCAAGAGTTTTATTTTGGGTTTCTGCAGAAGTAGAACCAGATGCCGAGCTTGGAGAGCAGGTGGTTTCCTTGAGAGGTGAAGGAAACACCAGTAGGGAGGTGAGTGAGATCAGGAAGGCAAAGCAGACAAGCAAGCATGTGGCATCCAGGCAGGTTACTATACAGGGACCTGAACCTTAATCCCACAGGAAAAATCTGGAGCCAGCATAGAACTCAACTTCAGACTTATTCTACTCAAGGGCAAAGGGGTCTAAAATGCTTATCCACCAGCTCCCGTAAGTCCTGAGGTAATAATAGCTGCTCTTGGGAATATTAATTCCCCGGTACCTTGGGTTGGCAAAATGGCTTCTGGAGACCAGAGAACGCTCTTGGTAAAGAAGGTTGATGCTGCTAGTTGGGAGTCAGATGGGCACCCACTGAGGAGACATGAGCAGGCCGATACGAGTGCCTGCCATAGGTAATGATTAAAAGCCTTCACTGAAGTCACCCGGAACTTCTCCTGACATACATTCAAAATAGAAATTTAAATAAATCCATCAATAGCTGGAGTGTTTTGGTTTCTCTTTCAAGAGTTTTTTTTTCTTTTTTAAAGAAATGATCATTTTTAATATTGTAATGACAAGACAAACGGCTTTTCTTTTCTTTTTTCTTTAAAAGGATTTTTTGCTATAGGGCGTATGCACTTGATGGAGACACAGAGAGAGACAGAGAGGCAGAAAGTAAGACATCACCCCCCATAAAAGATGGTCATCCGTTCTCCTCCAGTCTCCTCTAGGGATTTGGGCATGTACACACACACACACCCAGCGTGAGTTTTAAGCCACTGGGATTTGAACCATGGTTGACTATGTGGGAGTCCAGAAACGTAACTATTACGCCATCTGCTGGTCTCCACATGTTTTTTCTTAACACCATTACACTCATGCTAGATATAACAATGCTTCTTCTATTATAAATGCTACTTGATCTTTTAAAACACATAATTCACTATGCTCAGAGTAATTGGGCATGCTCAATAAAATTTTAAAAATTAAAACATTCCAATTGTTTTGACTTCTACATAGTCAACAGTTTGAGTCCTGGACCCAGTGGCTTAAAGCTCATGTTGAGTGTATGTGCCCAAAATTTCTAGAGGAGAATGCGAGAAGGGATTATGGCATGGCCATCCCCCCGGGATGAGATTTCTCACTTTCTGCTTCTCTGTCTCTCCAGCAAGCACATATGCCTGACAGCAAAAGTCTCTAAAAAAATTTTTTTTGAAATTTTGATGAAGTCTGCTATGCTTAAATATGTCCCCCAAAAGTTCATCAATCCCCCAATTTATTTGTTTGATGGTATTTGGAGATGAGTGCCTTTGGGAGTTCATTAGGGTTAGATAAGGTCATGAGGGTTGGGCCTGTGATGAAATTAGTAGCTTTATTAGAAGAGGAGAAAAAATAAAAGAGTTAGTGTACTTGCTCCATCTTGCCATGTTTCGCCTTCCACCATGTTATGATCCAGCAAGAAGGCCCTCGTTGTATGCCAGCACTGTACTCTTGGACATCTCAGCCTCCAGAATTGTGAGCTAAATAAACCTCCATTTTTTTTAGACTATCCATTTTGTGGTATTTGACTATAACAACAGGAAACAGACTCAGTCCAATTTATTAATTATTTTCTTTTATGGTTTGTGATTTTTTTTATATCTCAAGAAATCTTTGTCCACACAATGACATTTTTTCATTGATCAGATTTTTCAACTTAAATTTTCTTTAATATCTAAGCTATGAGTCAGGTTTACTTTTCTGCATATGGATGGCCAATTTTTCTAACACTATTTATTGAAATGAATTTTATTTTCTGTTTTCCATTGAATAATCTTTTAAACTTTTTCAAAAATTAGTTGATCATGTTTATGTGTTTATGTCTGGACTCTTACTTCTATTCTAATAATTTACATGTCTATCCTTTCACCAATACTATACTGTCTTGATCACTGTGGCTTTAGAAGATCTTGAAATCAGTCAGTCTGAGTCCTTAGAGCCCTCGCTTTTATATCCTCCCTCCTCCCAAATTCCCTTTCAAGATGCCACCACTCTCTACTCTCCCCTAGAATGCCAGGTTTCATGAAAGTATAGTTACTATTCACTGTTTCTAGCTTCTCCTTCACAGTCTCCAAATCTACCACAGGTTGATCCTCTAAGTCTCTAATTTTTGCCTCTTCGGTCCTGTAAGACTTTGCCAAAAATGTGTTTGCCTCTTTGCCTGTTAACTGTAGGTTTCTACCAACAAAGCTACTTGGATTCTCTCTTGTTCTTGGCCCCAGGAATGGCAGATGACTCAAGGCAAAAGCAACTGTAGACTGCTGGCTCATCTCTCCAGGGTGTTCCTTCTTTAGAATTCTGGTCCTGAAATCCTGGTAGCTTCAGGATATGCATTAAGCCTTCCAAGGGTTTCTTAAAAACCAATCCAGGAACCAGCAGATAGTGTAATGATTATGTTGCTGGACTCCCACATAGTCAACTGTGGTTTGTCCCCTGGACCCAGTGCCTTAAAACTCATGCCAGGTGCCTGTGTGTGTGCTCAAAATCCCAAAAGGAGAATGGAGGAGAAGGGATAGCAGCGTGGTCATCCACCCTGGGGGGTGATTTCTCGCTTTCTGTCTCTCTGTCTCTGTCTGTCTCCCTGGTGAGGACATGTTCCCTATGGCAAAAATTCTCTCTTTTTTTTCCTTTTTCTTTAAAAAATATCAATCCTGATGGTCTTTGTCTTCTATAAACTATCCCATGATATCTAGAAGAAGTCAGTTGTGACTTCTATATTGCAGAATTCGATAGATACTATGTGACAGGTAGCCACTGCCACTATTTTTAATGCTCTCTCCTCCTTTGACTTATGTCACAGGTTTCAATTTCCTTTTTCTTTATCCTTGCTCTCTTCCCCTATCTTTTTGATGTAGAGTAGAACCATGTCTTAAGGAGGTGGAAACACAGTTTTCTACGGTAACAAGGCTTCAAGTTATGCCACCAGAGGCGGTTAATACAAGCAAGGAAAGTGTTTGCTCACCTTACATATATATCCCACTTAAGAATCTGAAAGATTGTCCTGTACCCAGCAGCTTGAAAAAATGCAGGGTGCATGTGTGTATGTGTGTCCAAATCCTGAGAGGAGAATGGAGGAAAAGGGATCGCAGAGTGGCAATCCCCCCCCCCCCCCCCCGGGGAAGTGATTTCACACTTTCCATCTCTCTTTGTATCTCTCTCTCTGTTTCTCTCTGATGAGTGTATGTGCCCTATGGCAAATAATAATAATAATAGTAATAATAGTAATAATAATAATAAAACCCCTGAAAGATCTAGAGCTGCAGCCTCTGTCCTGTGTCACTTCCTGTGTCATCTTGGGGTTGAACCATCAAGACCTGCTGTCGCCATCCAGAATGGAGTTTGGAGAAGACCCTCAAGTGCTAGAACTTTATGCAATTACTGCACAGATAGTTCTCCAGAGAAAGGTAGAGGGTTAGAAGAGGCAGACAGATCCTGGGAAAAAAGAAGACAGAGGAAGATCAGACTAAAGGGACTCATGGGTGTGATAGAAGTTTCCACAGAAACTGCATAGAGCACTCAGAAAATGCAAGGAGCTGTTTGTGACTTTCTCTGAATGCTGTAAGCTTGTTCTTGCTTCGTGAACCTGAACTTGCTCAGCTTCTCAGGTGCTGTGTCCACAGCCTCCTTCTTCACGGATATCTCTGGGTGCTCCTTTCCATCTCTTCCATTAGGTCTTTTTACCCTTTCGTTAAATGTTACCTTTCAGTAGGGGACACCCCTAGATTCTTTTCTTCTCACTCCTTACTGTCTTCATATGTAAACTCACATACTCCAGTGGCCCCTGTGACCACAAATATAGTGTTACTTGCACACCTACTTTCCCAATGCTGATCACTTTACTGAATTTGTTAGGCCCAGTGCAAAATAAAAATGTGTGGTCCCTTGTTCAAAAATTATGATAAATTTTGGAACCAGCAGATGGCGTAATGATTATGTCACCATACTCCCACGTAGTTGACTGCAGTTCAAGTCCCGGACATGGCAGCTTGAAACTCATGCTAGGCATGACCAAAATCCCAAGAAGATAATGGAGGAGAAGGGACTGCAGTTGGCCATCCTCCCTGGTGGATGATTTCTCACTTTCTAACTCTCTGTCTCTGATTCTCTGGCAAGCACATGCACCCTACAACAAAAATCTCTCAAAAAATTATTATAAATGTCAAGATCGGGGGCCGGCAGGTGGCATAGTGATTAAGGGCATTGGACTCCCATGTGGTCAACTGTGGTTTGAGTCCTGGACCTGGCAGCTTGCTTTCTTGCTTTTTTTCCTCTCTCTCACTCTCACTCTGTCCCTCTCTGGTCAAATTAAAATAAATGAAAATGAATAAATAAAGTTAAATAACATAATTCTTTAAAAATAATTTAAAAATAAATAAATTTCAAGATGGTGACAATAGAACATTAAGCCACATGTGGGGCCCTTCTGAGCATTGTCCTGTGTGACTACACAGTTCATGTATCCAGGAAGCCTGCTCTGCTAGCGAATTACAGACCTCCTCCTGGTTGTCCCCTAGCCATCACTTCAACTCAGCATATCCTGAACTCTGTACTTCCCTTCCCTCCCCAGTCTTCCTTCTCCAATGCTTCTGAAGCAGCAAATAGCATTGCATCTCCTTAAACAACCACGTCACGAAACAGTGTCATGGTTCCCTCCCTGTCTCTCTCATCCTTTGCAGCCCTAATTCTCAAGAGCGATTCTTCCTCCTTCATATTCTGTGATTCCATCTCCTCCTCTCCATCTTCACCAAATCTACCCAGATTTCAGAATCTGCTGACTCTCACACCGATGACCCAGCATCTTCCAGGATAGTCTCCTTGTCTCCAAGTCTTCTCTCTTGCTAATCTATTTTTTTTTCACACCACAGAATTCAACAGCTCCTTGCCTAGCTATTTACTTAAGGAGAATAGTACATATACATATATGCCTAAAAAGACAAGAGTTTTCTTTATAAAAGGAATACTACTTAGCAATATAAAGGAATGTGCCGATACATACATAAACAATATCTCCGTGACATTACGTTGATGAAATAATGTCAGACACAAAGAGCATCCACACATATGCATTTCAAGAACAGACCAACCTAGTCTAGGGTGACAGAGATCAGAAAAGTCAGAAATCAGAGTGGGAGGAGCATGCGAGGGATTGAGTAAGCACAAGGATTGGGTGGGAGGGGCACCATGTCGAGTACATGGGATATAAACACAATCAATCTGTTGAGAGCAAAAGTGAGAAGTCACGGCTATGGTGCAATCCCTTCTCCCATTCTCCTCCTGGGATTTTGGGCATGCACACACATGCACCCAGCATGATATTCAAGCCACCAGGTCTGGGACTCAAACTGTGGTCTACTATATGGGAGTCCAGTGCCTTAACCACCATTCCATCTGCTGGCCCCTGTAGCCCAATTTAAAAAAAAAAAAAAAAAAAAAAAAAAAAAGTAGGGAAAAGAATTAAAAATTAACTAGAAAACAAAAACTAGACATGTTTACCAGGTGATTTAGATTTTTCTCATCTGATAAAGTAACACCTATGAAAGCCATTTAAAAAACAAATTAAATATCTGTAGATTAGTAAAACTCCTATCTTCTACGTGTATGGAAGGAAGATCTCTGTCAGAAGATACCAGGTTACATACTACATCCCCTGGGGGATGATTTCTCGCTTTCTGTCTCTCTGTCTCTCTCTGTGTTTCTGACGAGTGTAGGCACCCTACAGCAAAAACCTCTGGAAAAAAATTAAAATTAAAATTAAAAAAAAAAGATCGAAATGGAGGGGATAGGAAAGCTCTGGGTCATACTACTAACCCAGAGGGCTCCTGCATGTGCCCAGTCCTGCCTTAGGTCTTGGGACATACAGTTCAGGTGGTCAGAGTCCCAGCTGGCAGGGAGCTCTTGGTTTTAATGTGGAGGTAGACACTTGCAATAAAACCTGTAGCCAACATGCCCCAGGGCAACAGAAGAGGCCTAACTTCAGAGAGGAGGGAAATCCAGCCAAAGGCCCTGGGCAGCCCCGAGGAAAACAGCAGAAGAAAAACATGAACTACTTTCAAGTTGTGCAGCTACACAGGCACGTGGGAAGGAGGCTTCTTGATTGTGCAGAGTTTCCGTAGAAGAAGCCGTTGGTGCCCTGATCTGCTGAACCTGGCAGACAGGCATCGCCCAGTGCTTGGGACTTGCCCCTTTGATCCTGAGACTTGCTCCCTTGGTCTGCTGGAGGCCACGTCTGGAAATGCAGAGGGTATCATGTGCTTTGCATCAAACGGCCTGTAGCTAGTCACTGACCGATACAGGGTCCAGAGCACAGATCCCTTGTCTCAAGGAAGGAACAACTCCCTGCTGTTGCCAGGCTCCAGATACCACATGGGATCAAGTCAGACATCCGCTGACCTCACCCTGTTGTCTAGTTTCCTCCTTGTTCTGCCTGCTTTCCTCACTCATGGGAGTGGAGGGCACCCTCCCATTGTTCGCTCAGTCATCTGCCTCACGCTCTACATTCAGAGAATGAGATGGTTTTCTGTGCTCACTCTCAGCACTTCGTTGTGGGCTCTCAGAAAAGAGCAAAGGAGGGAGACCGGCAGATGGCATAATGGTTACATCACTGAACTCCCACATAGTCAACCATGGTTCGAGTCCTGGACCAGACCCAGTGGCTTTAAACTCATGCCAGGCGTGTGTGCATACGTGCCTAAGATCCCAAGAGGAGAATGGAGGAGAAGGGATTGCAGCATGGCCATGCCCCCTGGGAGGGAAGGGGTTCTTGCTTCCTGTCTCTCTCTGCTGAGCACAGGCACCTTATAGCAAAAATCTCTCTAAAAACATTTTTAAAGAGGAAAAGAAAAAAGACCAAATTCTACTAGAGAGAGAGCCATATGGTGAGAGGATATGGGAGAAGGGGGACATAAACAGAGACTGATCTCCAAGAGTCTCAGAGGCCCCTCAGCCTATCTTGGAAGTTAAGTAAAAAACTGATGAAAGTTAAAAGCGCAATCACTTGAGTGTTTTAGGTACTGAAATTTACCTCTATGGCGATTAAGTGCTGGGGAAACAGAACCTGTACCCGGCTTACCTCTGGTGCCCTTTGACTATAACAACTCTTTAAAATAATTAATTTAATTATTTTTCATTGATGGTGTTCTTTGGCTTTTACTTCTGACTTACCCAACGACTTAAATAAACCTGGGAGGCCATCTCTGAATTCCATGTCACCCCATACCCTCCTTCACTGGGCACCCCAGTCTGCCTCAGAGATCTCCCGGAACAAGAATCTCACTGCTTTGGAATAACCTCAGCGCCTAGAACTGAAGAGTGTCTCTGTGCAAGGGGGCTCAGTTCTTCAGTTCTTCTTAAGGAATGGAAAGAGCCGAAGGGGGACCAACAGATGGCATAATGGTTGTATCATTGACCTCTCACATAGTTGACTGTGGTTCGAGTCCTGGACCCAGTGACTTAAAACTCATGCCAGGCACATGTGCGTGTGTGCCCAAAATCCTGAGAAGAGAATGAAGAAGAACAGATTGTGGCATGGCCATCCCCAATGGTGTGTGTGTGTGTGTGTGTGTGTGTGTGTGTGTGATTTGCTTTGCTCATTTTGTGCCCAGAAGAATTGGTTTTCCTTCATTACTTAAAGCAACCCAAGATTCCGTTAAGTGAATTTGACTTTTCCTGGTCTAAAATTTCTGACGTTCAGTCTCAGCTTGAAAAATTAATGGAAAAGAATTGCTTTCTTCATAAGTCAGTCCAGGAAGCATGTAAATCTTACATACGAGTTTATAATTCCCATCCTCCTAAACAGGTCTTTAATGTTAACCACTTATGTTTGCCTCAAGTTGCTTTGTCCTTTGGTTTTAAGGTGTCTCTTTTGTTGGTCTGAATGTGAAAAGTAATGGTGAGAAGCATAAAAAGAGGAGATGGTGGTGGATTCAGCTGCCGGAAAACCAAGAAAGGCAAGAAGTCCAAAATCTTTAAAAAACATTAGCAAAAAATGAAAACAAACATTTTTCATTTTGAATAACTTTGTCCAAAAATAAATTTTTCCTTTTTTAAAAATGTTTTACTTTAACAAAGGCAATTGTTGTAGCCTTTAGAATTTGGATGGATCTAGGGACCAGCAGGTGGTGTAATGGTTACGTTGCTGGACTCCCATGTAGTCGACCACAGTTTGAGTCCTGGACCTAGCAGCTTAAATTCACACCAGGCGCGTGTACATGCGTGCCCAAGATCCCAAGAGGAGAATGGAGGAGAAGGGATTGCAGTGCAGCCATCCCCCCTGGGGGGGTGATTTCTCACTTTCTGTCTCTCTGTCTTTCTCTGTCTTTCCAGCGAGTGCACATGCCTTGTAGCAAAAACAACCCCAAAAAACATAATAAAAAGAATTTGAATGGACCTAACAAAGCTGTAAATTAATTTGGGGTGGTAGTACTAAAAAAGAAAAAAAAGAATTGTGCTTTCTCAGTAACATCCTAGCCACTTAGGTAGGCAATACAAAGAGCCATGTCTGTCCCAGAAGAGCCTTCGATCTGAGCACAGGCCTTGGAGGAGGGCACTTTGAAGTTACCTTGCATGAAGTGTTCTTGCATGCATTAGTGATTCTTCATTAAGAAGATTGAAGCAATTAATGTTACCTTGATTAATGAAGCTAAATTAGCTTTGTATTTCTAATGCATCTTCCTTCTTGCCAATAGACAATGATTTGGAGCTGGCTCCAAGCAGTCCTAACTTCAGGCAGACTCACACAATGCTGGAAAGTAGCTGTAGTTGCTTTTTAGTGAAGCATTTGGCAAAGTCAGGGCTGAGCAGTTTGTTCAAGAGGAAGCAAATAGATTGTAGATCTGTAAGGGCATGCATCATAGACCCAAGTGCAAGTTCTGGCTTGGTTATCAACCAAGCTTCTACCTATTCAGAGGTAAAATGAGAACGATTATAACACTGTCCTCAAAGTTGTTCTAAATGAATGGTTCTCAAAGTAAGGTTCCAGACGAGGAATATCAGAGTCACTTGGGATGTGTTAGAAATGGGTGATTCTGGGGCCAGCAGATGGTGTAATGGTGACATTGCTGGACTCCCATGTAGTTGACCATGGTTCGAGTCCTGGATCTAGTGACTTAAAACTCACACCAGGTGTGTATGCATGTGTGCCCAAAAATCTGAGAGAAGAATGGAGGGGAAGGGATTGTGGTGTGGCCATCCCTCCAGGAGGTGATTTCTTGCTTTTTGTCTCTCTGTCTTTCTGCTGAGCCCATGTACTCAATAGAAAAAGGAAAAATCTCTTTAAAAATAAAAAAAGGGAAGTAAAAAATAAGAAATAAATGTGTGGCTCTTGCTTCAGATCGACAGGATCTTGAATTCTGAGAGTAAAGCCCAGAAATCTGTTTATTGACATTGTGTCATTCCATGGACACAAAAGCTTGGGAGCCATTTTTGTAACCCTGGTTGTTCATTAAAACCCCTTGGGGGGGAGTTTTAAAAAGTAAACTGATGTTGTATTCTAATCCTGAAAGACTCTCTAACATCATTGATCCAGGATGGGGCCAGCTGTTCTTATGTTTGAAAGCTTTCTAAGTAATTCTTACGTGCTCCCAGGGTTGAGAACTATTACTCTAAAGTTAGGTGGCATGCACAGGGCCTAGCATTTAGTAGTTGTCTTAGATGCTGTTCATTATTTCCTTGTCGTTAATAATGTGAGTGCACTGGCCTAGCAGCTGTGGTGCATTTGTAGCTTCATGCTCTGCAGTGCTGGAGACCCTATGGAAGATCAGGGTTTGAGTCCTGGCTTGGCTTGTACATGCCTGTGATCCTGGCTGACTGGAAAAGGCTGGGAGAAGATTGCAGAGTGAGATCCTGTTGAGGGCACTTGACTCTCTCTGTCATGAAAGACACACACAAATAAACAATACATAATGTGAGCCCGTAAGTGGGGGATGGCACTGGGGTAGCTGCATGTGTTGCGTTCTCACATCTACGGGGAACTGCACCCCACTCAGCTACCTGCTGGTCTGAGTGCTGAGCTTGTTGTGGGTTGCAAAGCAGAAGCAAGTATTGGTTTTGGAGTAAGTCAGACCTGGGGTACCACTGAGTAACTAAGCCCCCTTGTGTGAGGTGCTGTCCAGACATTGACTCTTTCCCCATATCTGGTTTTCCTCCACTGTCTCTGGTCTCTGAGGAATGCACATGTCTCCAGGGATGAGTAACAGAATGCAGATAGCCCAGCTGAGCCAACACAATTAGCTGATTGGTGCTATAGATATTCAGTGCCCTGGGTTTCTTTTAAAATAATATAGAGAGTGTGGGAGGGGAAGAGCACAGGAAAGGAAATTTGGGTAAAAAATAGAGAGGTAAGACATTCGTGGGGCACAGATAAGGCTTATTATCTATTGATGGGGATGTGTATAGTATTCTCAACTGGGCTGGACTGAGGTGTACATCATGCTGGGTAAAGTCTCTTTATAATCTAAATGATGTATAGCAATTGAAATGTATGAATAATAAATAAAGAAATACATTTATTAAAAAAAGAATATAGTCATAACTCTGTAAGGGTCCCAGGAGACTAAATGTCTACACATGCCAAGCTTGCTTTAATCTACCTGTTATAAAACTTCTTGCCACATTGCACTGAGGTGCAGCCTCTTCACCCACTGGCTGCCACTGGTGCCTTCTGTAAGTTATAAGCCAAAGTCTTTAAAGACATTGGACCTCCAGATGACTTCTTTGGCATAGGCAAGCATTACATGCTAGCCCTCTCAGATTTGGGATCATCATGTTGCACTTTGGGAAAATCATTTAACTTCTCTGACATTCGGGATGTCATCTGTAAATTAGGATGACACCAGTTCTCAGGGCTGGGCAGCAGGAAGCCTGCTGATTCATCTCCCCATTTTCTTCTTTCTCCCTTTTACCCCTCTTCTTCCTCCCCGTCCCTCCCTCACCCTCTCTCTTCCCCGAGTTCTATGACAAGAGGCATTCTGGTAAGAGCTGCATTTAGTCTTTAGTTAGTCTGTTCCCTGAATCCCTAAAAATTTAGTTTTTAGTTCAGTCTTTTCTCTGGATCCCTAAAAATGTCCTATGCCAAAGAGCATTAGGCACATTAGAATCTCGAAGAATCTTGGCCCCCTCTGTTAAAGTTATCATTGGTACTAGCTCTCTCTCATCAGAGTCAGATGACCAAAAACCCCTCCCTGACTCCTGCCCTGGCCCATCTCATCTATTTATCATAAAGACCCTCACAGGCAAAAGGCACTTCTTCCAGTGAAGGAACGCAATGATATCCAGTAATCTTCTCAGTTATTCTATAAAATAGCCAACTCTTTATGAGGAAGGAAATTAGGGCGCCATTTACCTATAGCCCTTATGTCCAAATACAGATCAACGCAAGTCCTCCTATAGATCATAAAAGTGTAGGGTGAGGTTGGGGTCAGTTTTCTTAATAAGCTAAAATCCACACTCAGAGAACACTGCTGATGTAAGTTCATCTTGCTGAGCCTTCTGTAATAACATCTGACCTCTTTCCACTGGTCCAACAACACGTTTTTGACCAAGAGAAAAGGAGACAGAGGAATGACCCTCAAGTCTCAAGATGCTGTGGTGTGGCCCAGTAGGGAGCTGAATCCCACATGGACTACTATGGTTTGAATTCTGACCATGAGGCCTTAAAAAAAACACCCCATTTGTTCATTTGTGTATATGCCCAAGATCCTCATGGGATGGATAAAAAGAGGGGAAAAGAATTGAGGAATGACCACACTCTACTGGAAGGTGCTTTATTCCTCTCTCTCTTTCTCTCTTTCCCTCTATCTTACTCTTTCTCTCTGTCTCTCTAGTGAGTGCCCATACCCCTTGACAATTAAAAACAAGTCTGAAAATTATGCAAAGCCAAGAAGAATAGGAAATAAACAAATTGAGCAAATAAACACAGTATGTCCCACGTCGCTGTGAACAGAGGCATCTGAGTGGGGGATACACTAGCTAGCAAGTAGATTTTAAAGTGAAAACCACAATGAAATACCACCCAACCCTAGTCAGAATGGCTAAGATTAAAAAAAAAAATGTTAAGTGCTGGCAAAGCTGTGGTGAAAAGAGAATTCTCCTACACTGTTGGAGGTATTATCAACGAGTCCACCCCCTGTGGAGAATATAGAAGTTCCTCAAAGACCTACAAATAGAGCTACCATATTATCCAGCAATTCCACTCCTGGGTATCTACTCAAAAGATAGGAAAACACTCAGTTGGGAAAGTACTTGCTCATCTATGTTTATCGTGGCATTATCAACTTATGCTAAGACATGAAACCAAACCAAATGTCCATGAACAGATGAACGGATTGAAAAAGCGTGGCACATATACACTATGGAACACTACTCAGCCATAAAATAAAGAAGGCCCTGGCATTTGATAGAAAGTGGATGAATATGGAAGATTTAGTGCTGAGTGAAGCAAGTTAGACTATGAAAGAGAGACATTGTATGTCTCCACTTAATGTATACTGAATGTCTGCACTCTATGGTGGAAACTGAAAGATTAGAGGACACAGAAGTATGGAAAATAGTTGAATATACTAGAGACAGTGTGGTAGGAGGGTAGGAGGTGAGAGAGGGTGAGAGGAAGGGAATCAAAGAGAAAAATAGAGAGGGAAGACATTTAAGGGACACAAATGGAGGACTGTCTGTTGATATAACATGTACGATATCTTTAACTACACTAGTGTGCAGTGTATTCATACTGGGAAAAGCTGTGGTGATATACAGTGAATGAATGTATAAAATAAACTAAAATGAAACAAAACTAAAAACAAAGACAGTACCCACCACTTTCTGAGAGATAAGAGACAAGACGCAGACTTCGTTATTTTTCAATGTTCTTCCTCTAAGATCTGGTTTCTGTCTGATTATTGACCCACATGCACAAAACCTGGGTGGGCTGCAGAAAGTACCAGATGCTGTTAGCGCCTCTGGATATCCCCAAGGGCCTTACTATTTTAGTGCATGCTGGCAGGCTTCCAGCTGCCAGCATCTGCATCTCTGGCAGCTGGGGTCTTCTGCCTGTGTGCAGAGCAAGCTGGAAGTGAACAGGAAGGTTTAACATAACCTTCTTCATTCCCAAACGCCATCATCCTCAAAGGGGATACCTCAGTGCCTTCTACCATGGTTCTGAGCCCTGCAGCAGAATTGAGTGCGGTTGCCCAGGACAGTCACTTGCTTATTAACAAAACTCTGCTGGCTGCCTGCCCTGTCCTGCCTCACCTCCCCATGCTCCTCTTGGTGTCATTTTCGATCATCTCTTAAGTGGATAACTTTCTTTGGATCCTTTTCTGCAAGCCTGCTTCTAGGAACCCATTGCCACGTGGTCACCCACTTCAACTGTCGTGTGTTAGGCACTGCTCTGCTGAATTTATCACCACAGCTTAAGTCCCAAACCTGGAAATGCTTGTAAGAAAGCCTTATTCTTGGGGACCAGCAGGTGGTGTGGTGGTTAAGGCGCTGGACACTCCCACATGGCCAGTCACCTTTCGAGTCCTGGACCTGGTGGCTTGCTTTTCTCCTTTCCCTCTCTCTTTCTCTGTGTGTGTGTGTCTCTCTCTGGTCAAATTAAAATAAATGCATGAATAAATAAAAAATGAAATAAAACAATTCTTTAAAAAAAAAAAAAAAGGAAAGCCTTATTCTTTCAGCCATAAAAAGAGTTCATTTTTGTCCAGGCCTCAATCCTCTGGCACAGGCAAAACAAACTGAACTCCTGGAACAGGCATGTTCTAATCCTAGAGATAAATGTATTAGGACCTATCGAATTACAGAGGAAGTTGCCTGCTTGCCCTGCTCCTCTCCGCCTCCTCTCTGAGCAATGACTCACACCCCAGTTCTCCCTTGGGATGGGTATGACTAAACAGTGACTTGGATGACAAGGGCTTCTGAAATTCTGCTTCTGGGGAGGGCTAAGTTCAGTCACTCAGCTACAGTAAATGTTATGGGATGGGGGGGTGATGTGTTCATAGACATGGCACATTACCCAATTGTGGAAGGAGCTGAGGAAAGAAAGTTCTGGAAGAGAGAGCGCTGTGGTCTGAGAATAAGCCCTCACTAGACTCCCAGAAGCTCTGTTGTGTGGATAAGTCAGAGCTTATAAGGAAAGCTGACAAGACAAGCACATCCAATTCCCCAAGTAAGACTGCCATGGGGACAGAGCTGTCACCTCTACAAAGCTGCCACTGCTGTGCCTTTATAGTCACGTTAGCCAGCTGGGGCTGGGGTTCACCAACAGCAATGACTGCTGGAAAGAAGACATGACACGGAGTGGAGAAGAATGAGGACAAGCTGGAGCGGGTTGCGTACCTCTGCACTTGTCCATCCCTCGACCAGACCCCCAAGCCTTTCGGGAAGTAAGGGCTGTTGTTTCACTTCCGTCTCCAGAGTTTTATGTGTGTTTCTCTTTTGACCAACCCCATCTGAAGGACAGAGATGCCAGGAAGCCCAGTTATGGTCTCGCAGAGTTGACTCTAGAATGGTCAGTACTGTTCTCATGCCAGATGACCCACCCAGACTCTGTCCAGGCTCTGCTAACTTTGTCCTGTTTTCATTTGTTTGTGTTTCTGTATTCTCTCCTGTTCTCATACCTGGGGGAGGAAGTACTGCTTTATCTACTCCAAGCGCTGCATGATTCTAAGATGAATTCACTAGAACAATGACTCTTCGTTGGATGTGATTTTACTCATCAGCGGATACTTGGAAATATCAGGAGACATATTTTATTGACATGACTGAGGTTGAGGAGAGGCCCCGGATGCTGTTCAACAGTCTATTCTGCACAAGAAGCTCATCCTCGACAAAGAACGATCTGATCCACAATGTCAACAGGGCCAGTGTTGAGAATTCTGCACTAGAAGTCGATGCCTACCAGTAATTTATTCCATTCTTTTATTTTGCTTCATCAAGCACATTTAGAAACACTAAAAGAGAACAAGGAAGCATCTATTAATAACCGTGAGTTTTTATATTTCCTTTACCAAAAAGGAAAGGAAGATTCCAAACCTAAACTTTTGCAATAATCTGAAGAACCTTATTACGTCTTTCTCTAACTGCATAGAACAATGACATCATTCTTTAATACATCTCCCCTAAGATGGGGAGCCCCCCTGGTCCCCCAAACCAAACCAGATCACCGTTAGTCATTCCCACCGTGCCCTGGCTTTTTCCTTTTTGTCATCCATTACAAGGACAACCGAACACTTATTGGTATTATCATCCCTTTACTGTCTGCCTGTTTTACCAGAATGTAAACATGATCTCACAGTCTACACAACAATCACATGCGGAACACATGATATGCACTCTGATTTCATTTCGTAGTTGAGAAAGACTGAGACTTTGAGAGGTTGAATGCTTTGTCTAAGATCACCCAGAAAACGTGAAGGAATCCAGTATCTGCTACAGTAAACTGTCATGAAAACAGATAAACATTACTACCACTCCAAACAGAGATTGTATAGCAGCTTCCAGTGTTTTCCCTTAAGTATTTATTTATCTATTTGGAAGGATTTTTGCCATAAGGCACGTGTGCTCCCCAGAGATACAAAAAGTGAGAAATCTCCCTGCCAGGGGGATGGCCAAACCACAATCTCTTTTCCTCCATTCTATTCTCAGGATCTTGGGCATGCACGCAGATGCCCCTGGTGTGAGTTTTTTAAGCATCCAGGTCCAGGACTCGAACTGCAGTAGACTATGAGAGTCCAGCAATGTAACTATTACACCATTAGCTGGTTCTCGTTAAGTACTTAAACGATAACTCAGCTGGGACCAGCAGTTAGCGTAATGGCTATGTCGCTGGACTCCCACGTAGTTGACCGCGGTTCGAGTCCCGGACCCGGTGGCTTAAACTCACGTTGGGCGCGTGTGCATGCGTGCCCAAGATCCCGAGAGGAGAATGGAGGAGAAGGGATTGCGGCATGGCCATCCCCCCTGGGGGGTGATTTCTCGCTTTCTATCTCTCTGTCTCTCTCTGTCTGTCTGGCAAGCGCACGTGCCCTATAGCGAAAACCTCTCCAAAAAAAAAGATAACTCAGCTAAAATCCCTTCTTTCTTGCAGGTCTGTGGATAGAAGCAGACCTTCTTAGAATCATCAGCAAGTTTATCTAAAGTTCTTCTCTAAAGAGCTGTTAAGAAAAATGCAAATGAGAACGTCTAATTGCAAATTGCTCCAGACCCACTTTAAGACTCCTGTGGTGACCGAGCAAAAACTTCCTTCTAAGCAGACAAAAGTGCTGGCTCCTCCATTGCGGAGGCCCCTGCTCTCTTGGCAGGGAACCAAGCCTCTTGCAGAATGAGGGGGCTGTGCCAACTTCAGTTCATCAAAGACTGTGGTCTTTGGTAGCATCTGCCCCTGTGAGTGGGACACCCTGTGTCTGCTGCAAGTGCAGAGCCCAGGGTCCTGGCTTTATCTTTTCTATTTTAATTTGCTTTAGGGCACATGTGCTGGCTGGAAAGGGGGTAGGTAGAGAAAGCACCCCCAGGGAGATGGCCATGTTGTAATCCCATCTCTTCCATTTTCCTCTTGGGATTTTGGGCACACAAGCACATAAGCCAGGTGTTTCTTAAGCTGCCTGGACTGGAACTCGAACTGCTCAGTCAGCCATGTGGGATCTAGTTGCCTTATCTACCACACCACTGGCTGGCCCAATCTTGATAGTTTTTGCATTTTAAAGAGTAGTCAGCAAAAATTAAGCAGGTATGAGCAAAGGTGTTTACACATGCACACGCACACATGCACTCCAAACCTGAGGATGTAGCTGTATGATTATATAGTAAGTATGTTGCTAGAAGGATCAAGTCCTCTAAAAAGGAAAGCATCGAGGCCAAGGAGGTGGCATGGTGGTTAAGGTATTGGATTCCCACATAGCCAACAGTTGTTTGAGTTCTGGACCTAGAGCCTTGAAAAATCATGCAAGGAGGAGAATGGAGAAGCAATTGGAGCATGCTAGGTGGTGATTTCTCATTTTTCCTCTCACTGTCTCTCTCCAGGGAGTGCACATACTCTATGGCAAAACCTTAAAATAAATAAATAAATAAATAAAAACGAAGTAGTTTCCCAGACTGGCCATGGCCTGGTGGTTAAGGGAACCAAGTCTCACACGGTTGATCGTAATGTTTGAATTGCAGTCCTAGTGGCTTATAAAACATGCCAGTCATATGTACATGCATGCCCAAAAATTCCCAAAGGATGAAGGAATTGCAGCTTAACCACAGCCCACAGGGGAGTACTTTCTCCCACTTTCTCTGATGCTTCGTCTCTCTCTGGCTAGTGCCCATGCCTTCTGACAATTATTTTTAAAAAGGGAAGGAAGAAAGAAAGAAATAGCAGAAGACCATCAAAAAACCTGCTTTCTTGGGCATTTGGGCTGGTTCCATGCCTTAGCAATTGTGAATAATACTGCAATAAACATGGATGTGCCAGCATTTTTCCAACCAAGTGTTTTCCTATCCTTTGGGTAGATACCCGGAAGTGGGATTACTGAGTTGTATGGTAGTTCTATTTGTAGGTTTTTGAGGAATGTCCACATTGTTTTCTACTGTGGCTGTACTAATTTACATTCGTACTGATGATGGAGGAGGATTGAAAAAATGTGGCATATATACACGATGGAATACAACTCAGCCATAAAAATAATGATACATAGACATTTGATACAAAGTGGATGAGCATGGAAGATGTAATGCTAAGGGAACTAAGCCAAACTATAAAAGGTAGGCATTGTATTCCCCCACTTAATAGGTACTGAATGTCTACACTCTACGGCAGAAACTGAAAGATTGGAAGGTACAATGACCAGGAGGTCAATTATAAATACCAAAGATAGTCTTGAACAGATGGGTAACAGGGGCTGGAAGAGAGGGGACCAGGGAAAGAAACAAAAAACGTTTAACAGACACATGAATGAAAAGTTATCTGTAGATAATAATGTATTTGGCAATATTTTTGACTTGATTGACATGCACTGCATTAATGCTGGGAAAAAACCATCTCATACACTGTAAAGATATACAGTGATTAAATGTTTAAAAAAATTAATTAAAAAAAAAAACCCTGCTTTCAATTAGCTGTGCTCTTTGGAAGGAGTTCTCTAAGCCTCATTTTCTTCATCAGTTTAACGGATGTGCAGTTCAGTTTCTGGATCACGGTCGCTGGAAGAGAATCAGCTACTTACCAGAGGGTAGCTTATTGGACAACAGAAAGCAATGTTCTAGAGCACTTGCATCTCTCTGACCTAAGGATAGACTTTTAGGAGATAGTTCCAGAAAGTGGAGCATGGCATTTGGGCATATTTGAATTTAAGTAGCTATCTTAGCTTCTTAATTTGGGGACCTGATTTCCTTCCCATTTGCTGAGAATTTCTTTATTCACTGCTGGCTGTTATGAAACACAGGGCTGTGATGTAAGTAACATGTTCAACACTCTTTTAAAGACATCTGCATGGCCATAAATAAAAATAGAACCTTCCTTTTCAGAGAGCAAGCGAAGAAGCACCCTGAACAGCAGCCTCTTTTTTTCTGGGGTATGCTGCTCCAGCCCCAGTGCGAGGTTCAGAGCAGCCTTCACAAAGGCACTCTGCAGGCACTGTCATTGGTGCCAAAAGTAGACTTCTAAGAGACAGTTATGTAACTTAGGTTTTATGTACAAATTAAGTTAAGGCCTGAATGACAGACAGGAAGGCCTTATGGACATTCAACCAACCATATTTGGAAAATATTTTTAAAAACAAATGATAACAATGCATGCAACCATAAAGGTATTACAAATGACAAAACCAATAGAGTATAACAACTATTTACACAGCTTTGATGTGGTATCAGGTGTTATAAGTGATTCAGAGATGATTTAAAGGATGCAGGAGGATGCAGGCAGCTTATATAGAAATATTACGTTATTTTATATAATGGACTTGAGCAAGGATTTGGACATCCATGGGAGTCCTAAATGAATCTCTTGTGGATACCAAGGGGTGACCATACCCTCGTCATTTAGGAATTAACTTAATCATAATCGTCAAAATATTTCGACGATTTCCACAGTGGCTATACTAACTTGCATTCTTACTGATGGTGGAAGAGGATTGAAAAAATATGGCATATAGACACTCCGGAATACTACTCAGCCATAAAAAACAATGAGACCTTGACATTTGATACAAAGTAGATGAGCTTCGACATTGGCAGATAGCCATCATTTTCCAAATTAAAATGTATAAACTTAATGCAGAAAATTTGGGGGAAACCCAGAGGCAGCTCCTGGCTCTACGATCCAAAGTTAATCATCAATAAAATGCGCTATCTAAACTTCTGGTCTACCATTCACTCTGCAACTCTTTATTGCATGAGCCTCATGTGCCAGGTGCTGCTCTGTGTGCTGTAGAGAAAGAAAAGATGCTCTAGGTTTCATTTCTCTTCTTCTGTCCATGCCACGCTTCCCTATTGGAGTCTGTAATGGAACAAGAGGCAACGTGGCCTTGTGAAAAGAGAGGAGGGCTTGGCCTCAGTCCAGCCCTACAGATTTGTTGCAGGGATTATGAAGAATAATGTGAGGAATCTGGCAGTGAGCCTCCTACTTGGCAGGTGCTCAATCAGTAGCTATTGTTACTTTCTATTTATTGTTATTTTTATGTGAAGGTTCTTATTACCAATTGCAGCTAATTTTAGTTCTGCTTCGACAACTGTTCCAAATACATTTTTAATACGGAGTCTCCATCCTTGCTCTTTCGAAGGAGTGACGTGTCCTTCAAGGCTGTCTCCAGACTTTTTGCTGCCACTTATTTAGAAATGATTTCTTTTTCCATCTTCAGGGTTTTTCAGCTTTGAGGTTCTGTTTTCCACTCAGTCAGCTGCCTGGCTTTTTATCCACTGTGGAAGGCCAGAGGTAGGGATTGATGAAGATGTTACATTTCACGCCTTTGGCCAAGAAATGACCACAGGTGGGTCATTTCGCTATAAAGGATGGCCTCTGGGGAAGAAACAGAGTAATTTTTCTATTTTCTTTATCCTCATGCTCAGCCCTCTCTAGTTTTAACAGCAGTTTAACCATATGTCAATCACTGATCAGGAGCTGCCACAGGGGAGAGGTCGGAACCTCCCACACATTTCCAGAGCAAGGTTCGCTTAGCCAAGAGCGATTCTTTTCCCGGAAAGGGGACAGCAGAGAGCTATTAGCAGCCAACATCCAAGTGGCTGGCAGATGGTTCCTGGGATGGGCAACCCCAGTATCTACACCAGCCTCACGTAGGGCTTTCTCTTCCCCAGGAAAAAAAACATCAAACAGAACTCTGCATGTTCTCTTTTTTAAAAGAATGATTTCATTTAACTTTATTTTATTTATTTATTTGAATTTGAAGGGACAGAGTGACAGAAAGGGGGGGGGGGACCAGCAGGTGGCATGGTGGTTCAGGTGCTGGACACTCCCACATGGCTGACCATGGTTCAAGTCCTGGACCTGGTAGCTTGCTTTCTCACTTTCCCTCTCTCTCTCTCTGTGTGTGTCTCTCTCTGATCAAATTAAAATAAATGAATGGATAAATAAAATTTAAAAAAGAAAGAAAGAGAGAGAGAGAGAGGGAAAATGAGAAAGCAAGCCTCCAGGTCCAGGACTTGAACTATGGTCAGCCACATGTGAGTCCAGCGCCCTTAACCACCACGCCACCTACCGTCCCAACTCTGCATATCTTAGCTGTCACTTGCTGGGAGTGATCTCACTCAGCCAGTTACATTACACAGTGCTATGCAGTTATACAGTAATTAGAGCAATGGTTCTCTCTGGAATGCTATTGTACTTAGAGAACTGGGCCGGCCTCATGGAATGAGAGGTAACCTGGGGACTTGGGTGTGGGCAGACTTGTGCTACATTAAGAAGAGCATCAACTGGTTGTTACTTAAAGAAAGGGATTAATGAGACAACACAACTCACTGCCAGGTACCACATTTCCCTTTCCCAACTCTTTGAGACTCCCATGTAGTCGACCGCGGTTCGAGTCCCAGACCCAGTGGCTTAAACTTATATTGGGCACATGTGTGTGCGTGCCCAAGATCCCGAGAGGAGAATGGAGGAGAAGGGATTGTGGCGTGGCCATCCCCACTGGGGGGTCATTTCTCATTCTCTATCTCTCTGTCTTTCTCTGTCTTTCTGGCGAGTGTACGCGCCCTATAGCAAAAACCTCCCCCCCCCCCAAAAAAAAAAAGAGAGAGAATGTGTAGGTGACAAACTTTGCAAAACATTCTCATCTCATCCACGTGGGACCCCACACAGACCCTGATTTGCCCATGGGCATGGAATTCTACTCTACCACTCATTTTTATACTCCCTGTGTCCAAATGTCCCCACCCCACTTTCTTTAATGAGAGAAAGAAGGAAAAAGAGGGAGAGAAACAGGTATTTCTTTTCAGAGAGAGATTTTTTTTTGGAGAGGTTTTATTTTCAATATAGGGCGCATGCACTCACCAGACAGAGAGAAACATAGAGACAGAAAGCGAGAAATCACCCCCCAGGGGGGATGGTCATGCCGCAATCCCTTCTCCTCCATTCTCCTCTCGGGATCTTGGGCACACACACACACGCGCCCGGTGTGAATTTTAAGCCACCGGGTCTGGGACGCGATCCGCGGTCGACCACGTGGGAGTCCAGTGACATAGCCATTATGCTAACTGCTGGTTCCCCTCAGAGAGAGATTTTAAACTCATGCACCCGGCATGAGTTTAAGCCACTGGGTCCGGGACTTGAACCACGGTCAACTAAATGGGAGTTCAGTGACACAGTCATTACGCTAATTGCTGGTCCCATGCCACTGGTTTCTTAAAAGAAGAGAAAGAAAACTCTGCTGTCCATTTTGAGTTAGGGTAAGAGATTTTGAGATTTCCTGGACGCCTCCTCTTGCTCTTAATTCTGAACCTTGGCCCTTCAAATTATGTACCGAATCGTGTGTCTTCATGCTGACGTCCTATGCTGTCTTTATATTCCGAGCCGATCTTCGGTTCTGATTCTATTTGATATTGCTGTCCTCATTATGAAAGTCTTCGGACATCCAAATAGTGGTTGCTGTGCCTAGCAACCAATTAAAGTACTAGGTTAGGAGAAGAAGGGGCCATAGTATTCATTTTGGTATTATCGTCACGCCAAAGCGAGACACAACAACTGTCTAGCAACAAAAAATGAGACGCACAGAAGTGTGGCTGAGTTGCCAGAGCAACAATAAGCCTGGGCATTTCAACCTGATCACCCCAACTTGACATGACATTTCCTTTTTTTTTTTTCTTTTTCTTTATCTTTTTCTCTCTTTCCTTTTTTTTTTTTTTTTTTTTTTTTTTTTTTTTTTTTTTTGAGAGGTTTTTGCTATAGGGTGCATGCGCTCACCAGAAAGAGAGAGAGAGACAGAGAGACAGAAAGTGAAAAATCACCCCCCAGGGGGTATGGCCACGCCACAATCCCTTCTCTTCCATTCTCCTCTCGGGATCTTGGGCACGCATGCACACACGCCCGGCATGAGTTTAAGCTACTGGGTCCAGGACTCAAACTGCGGTTGACTACTTGGGAGTCCAGCGATGTAGCTATTATGCCAACTTCTGGTCTCAAGAAGCTATCTCAGATGGAAAAATGAGAAGATAACCTATGAACACCAGCATGTAATCCTACTTTGTAAAGCTGGTGGACAGTCTGGATCACACCACTCTTAGATTCCCTCTGCCGGCTGTTATCACTGTGCCAAGCCCACAGTAAGAAATCACCAAGGGAAAAAAAAAAAAAAAACAATGTATTAACCATTTTCCATGACATTAGTATATTATGAGAAAAAACTTGGGAAAAGTACAGAACAGTAAAAGAATGTATTAGAATGTGTGGCAATGACTATTTTCGTCCTAAGCCTTCTGATGGCACGTGCTCGAGACCCGTGGTGATTATGCTGCTTAGAACAGGTGGTGAAGCTGCTTGAGTCGCTAATGTTCCAACTTATCTTCACATTTGAAACTTGTGCCCTACTCTTTCAGGCTACAATAATGTTATTAGCATCCTGTAATGCATGGAATCTTAATAAGATGCTGTACTCTTTTTTTTTTTTTTTTTTTTTTTTTGGAGAGGTTTTTTTCGCTATAGGGTGTGTGCGCTCGCCAGACAGACAGAGAGAGACATAGAGACAGAAAGCGAGAAATCACCCCCCAGGGGGGATGGTCACACCGCAATCCCTTCTCCTCCATTCTCCTCTCGGGATCTTGGGCACGCACGCACACGCGCCCGGCGTGAGTTGTAAGCCACCGGGTCCGAGACGCGAACCGCGGTTGACTATGTGGGACTCCAGCGTCATAGCCATTACGCTAACTGCTGGTTCCCCTCTTTTTTTTTTTTTAAAGAGGGAGAGTTTTTGCACATTTGCTCACTAGAGAGAGAGAGATACAGAGAGACAGAAAACAAGAAATCACCCCTCCACCCCCCGGGAGGGGAAAGGATGGCCATGATACAATCCCTTCTCCTCCATTCTCCTCTCGAGATCTTGGGCACACACACATATGTGCCCGGCATGAGTTTTAAGCCACTGGGTTGACTATGTGGGAGTCCAGTGATGTAACCATTATGCCATCTGCTGGTCCCATCTGTTATACTCTTTTTTTTTAAATAATTATTTTATTTCACTTTATTTATTTGTTTACTTATTTTCATTCGATCAGAGAGGTACAGAGCAAGAGAGAGAGAGAGTGAGAAAGCAAACCACCAGGTCCTGGACTCGAACCACGGTCAGCCATATGGGAGCCCAGCGTCCTTAACTATCACACCACCTGCCAGCCCCCCATCTGTTGTACTCTTAAAAGGTAATTACACTCAGATTTTTTTTGAGGGGGGGGAATTTAAAACGGAAGTATTTACTTTGGATCAAGTCTCAGAAGAAGGATAGTGGTTGTCCATTCAATATTTATTCAGTAAGAATTTATTAGGTACTTAATATGCAGTAGGAATGGTTAATGCCCTGGAGCTGTGGTACTGTAGAATTAGATCATTACTTTTCACTGGCCTACATGGAGCTTACCATGTAGAGAGAAAAAGATGCCAAGTAAGAGATCGGAAATTGATATGAAACAGCAAGTCATGGGACCAGCAGTTAGCGTAATGGCTATGTTGCTGGACTCCCATGTAGTTGATCACGGTTCGAGTCCTGGACCCGGTGGCTCAAAAAAAAACTCATGCCAGGTGCATGTGCATGCGTGCCCAAGATCCCAAGAAAAGAATGGAGGAGAGGGGATTGTGGCATGGCCATCCCCTCCCATAGCGAGAAAGTGATTTCTCGCTTTCCGTCTCTCTGTCTCTCTGTCTGGCGAGCGCACGCGCCCTACAGCAAAAACCTCTCCAAAAAATAAAAATAAAAATAAAAATAAAAAACAAACAAAAAACCAGCAAGTCATGGTAACTGCAAGGAAGAAATACCACGGTATATCTGCTAAGAGAAGATGAAATGGAGAACAGCTCGTAGGTAGCTAGTGTACATTCACACGGATGTCTCCTCACACCCTGGGTCCCTTCCCACGGCCTCCAGCTCCTCAGGATCCTGTGTCTGGAGTATTTTCAGCCAGACCTGGTGAAGCCAACCTGCAGTCAGCACCTTGGTGTCCAGCCCTGTTGTCCCGCCTGCTATTGATCGTGTCACTAAGCTGGGCCTCGCCAAAGTGTTTTCTACTAAGACTTTAGGATCACTGATTTCTCAGTTCTGATGCTATGATTTATTCTGAGTTGTTCCAGATCATTTTACACCAAGTATAATAATACACAATATTAATTTTCTGCATGGAGATGAGGTGGCTCATTTTTTTTTTTTTTGGTCAAGTAGGAAAAAAGCATTATTACACAGAAGTTTGAAAAGGAGAGCCAAGCAGACTATCTGTCCAACTATCTATTCATCCATCTGTCTATCTGCGTGCCCACCCACCCACCTACCTACTTATGTTACATTCTTTTTATTTTAAAGAATTCTTTTATTTCGCTTTGTTTATTTATTTATTTTAATTTGACCAGAGATGGACAGAGTATGCATGTATACATGAGAGACAGAGACAGAGAGGGAAAGTGAAAAAGCAAGCCACCAGGTCTGGGACTCGAACTGTGGTTGGCCACGTGGGAGACCAGTGCCACCTGCTGGCCCTGTTAAATTCTTTAAACAGGAAATTTACCCAGGATGTGCTTAGGGGTTGATAGGCACTCTGAGGTGTTACTTTTATTTCAGAAAATTTTTTTCAACTGTCAAATGGACAAATGTTTGCTTAGGGCTCGGTGGAAAATACTCTACTATGTGTTCATGAATATGACAGTTACTTCCCTTGTATGGTATTGGTTTTCTCTCCTTGTTTCCTGAAATGTGACAGTATTTTCTGGTTTTGTTTTTGATTTGTGAGAGAGAGGGAGTGGAAGGGCCTGGCCTGTTTGGTTTGGTCCAGCCCTTGTGCAGTGCTGGCCTATGACCCGAGCCAGGTGTTTTTGTTTTCGTTGTCATTTTCCACATCTTTGTCAGAGGGCACAGGTACTCACTTTAGAGAGACAGAGTGAGAAACCACCCCCCATGCAGATGTTACCACCAACCCTTCCCCTCCATTTCTCCCTCCTTTTGGTATTTTGGGCACGTACACACATGTGCCCAGCATATTTCCTGAGTCACAGGGCCTGGGATTTGAACTGCGCAGCCAGTCATGGGGAATCCAGTCACCCTATGCTCCATGCCATGGGCTGGCCCCAATGCCAGTGCTTGTCTATCACAAGTCATTTTCCCAAGATTGCTCTTGATTCTAATCTTCAAAATGATGCTTCCATGGGACCAGCAGTTGGCGTAATGGCTATGTCGCTGAACTCCCATGTAGTCAACCATAGTTCGAGTCCCAGATCCGGTGGCTTAAATTAACTCCGGGCGCGTGTGCGTGCGTGTCCAAAATCCTGAAAGGAGAATGGAGGAGAAGGGATTGCGGCATGACCATCCCTCCTGGGGGGTGATTTCTTGCTTTCTATCTCTCTGTGTGTCTCTGTCTTTCTGGCGAACGCACATACCCTATAACAAAAACCTCTGGGAAAAAAATGGTTCACCTGTTAATTGCAACTTTTCATAGATACATATTAATTTTTTAGAGTTCTTTTTTCCTTAGAGAGCGTGTTATCACCAGAGAGCAAGAGAGACAGAGAGAGAGAGATAGTGAGAGGGAAAGTGAAAAATCATCCCCCGGGGGGGAATGGCCATGTCACAATCCCTTTTCCTCCATTCTCCTCCCTGGATCTTAGGCACGCACGCACACATGCCCTGTGTGTTTCAAGCCACCTGGTCCAAAACTTGAACCTCGGTCAACCATGTGAGAGTCCAGTGATGTAACTGCCCTGCCATCTGCTGGCCCCATACATATTAAATTTTTTAAATCTTACTTGGCTTTGACAGAGAGAAAGATGGCAAGTCAGTGCAAGAAGAGGTGGTTAGAACACCTAGATTTGTTATTCACAGTACATGAGAGCTTTAACATTCGTCATAGCCACTGGGATCACATACCTTCGTGTAGGTAGAGAAGAAGCTTAGAGGCATGAGTGGTATAGACCAGAATATTGCAGAACAAATGCTAGAAATCGTAGGACTATTGCAATATCATCTGCTTGTTTCTGGCATATTTGCAATGAATAAAATCAGAGAATTTGTTTTACTTCCATAATGAATGCTGAGATGAGACAGACATACTTCAAATAAAATGGTCTTGGCTTTACACTGAGTTGGAGGGGTATTTATGAAAAGCTGTTGACGAAAGAAATTACATGTCTAATTTGTGTGTGTGTATGCACGTGCTTTTCTGGTTTTGTTTTTGTTTTTTAGGTTTTTTGTCATAGGGTGTGTGTACTTGCTGGAGAGAGACAGAGAGAGAAAAAGTGAGAAAGCATTTCCCACGGGAAATGGCCATGCCACAATCCCTGCTCCATCTTCTTCTCTAGATTTTGGGCACTCAGGGACACATGTCCAGCATGACACACTGGGTCCAGAGCTGGAACTAGAGTCAGCCATGTGGCAGTCTGGTGCCTTAACAACCACACCACCTGCTGGCCCCTGATTTGAGTGGTGATTTTTTTTTTTTTTTTGGTCTCATTTTTGAGAGATTTTTGCTATAGCATCTGTGTGTTTCCCAGAGAGACCGAAAGTGATAAATCACCCCTAGTGGGGATGGCCATGCTGCAATCCCTTCTCCTCCATTCTCCTCTCAGAATTTTGGGCACACACGTACATACACCCGGTGTGAGCTGCTGAGTCTAGAACTTAAACTGCAGCCGACAATGTGGGAGTCCAGAATCTTAACCACCATGCCAGCTGCTGGCCCCACAATCTGTGTTTTAATGGAACTCTTGTCTGATGTTCTGACCGATGCTTAAAAGGAAAAGCAACTACAGAAATACTTCTTTGCCTCCAGTTTTTACAATGGAAACATTACATTGACTGCATTCAGTAGTTCTCAAAAACACTTTTTTTTTAAATCTCTGTTTCTGGCTATTTTAGTGGTCAGTAGAAGGAACACTGATCTGTCACCACCATTCCACTTCAGCTGGGGACAAATGCCCTCCCATCACTCTCTACCCAGTGATCTTCACACAGCTGGTCCCCACCTGACCCGTTGCCCATCAGTCGACTCCAGTGCTTTGCTGTCTGTCCCTCCAGGTCAGAATGTAAGCCACATAAAGTCCTGGCCTTGGCTTTATTCATCGTTGTGTCCCTAGCTTGCCCTGAGTCTGCAATGGCCTCCTCACTGATCTCGTTGCTTCTGTGGTGACCCCTTATCCCAACAGACAGAGTGAGCCTTTCAGCGTCGCATCACATCTCTGCTCAAAACCCTCCGAAGGCTTGCATTTCACTTGGTGTAGAAGGCAAAAGGCCCTGTGAAAGCCATGACGCCTAATGGCCTTCCTCAACTCATCCCGTTTATTTTCCCTCTCACTCAAGTCCCTTTTATTCTAATGTCTTCCTGGGTGTTCTTCCATCACACCGTGCAGGTTTCGGTGCTGTTCCCCCTGCCTGAATGCTTCTCATTGAAATATCGGCTAGGCTTGCTACTTCACCACATGTAGATGTTTACCCCAAACACCCTCCCAACAAGGACCAGCCTGTGCGTATTGTACTCTGTGTAAGTACAGAAGGTGCCGTTCCCTTGTGATCTAGAGCAACAAGGAACCGAGAAAGGACCGGCAATTGTGCGTGCTTATGGATAATGCATCTCTTTCTTCTTACCCAGCCTGCTGATCACCTCCTCTGATATACACACTGGCCTCACAGAGCTACCAAGAGGATCAAACGCAATTATGCTTATGGCAACACTAAAAATAAACACTAAAAAGCACTTCCTATGGGACCAGCAGATGGCATAATGGTTACATCACTAGACTCCCACGTAGTCGACCACAGTTCGAGTCCCAGACTGGGTGACTTAAACTCACACTGGGCAGAAGTATGTGCATGCCCAAAGTCCCAAGAAGAGAATGGAGGAGAAGGGATTGCTGCATGGCCATCCCCCCTGGGAGGTGATTTCTTGATTTCTGTCTCTTTCTCTCTCTCTCTCTGTCTCTCTGGTGAGTTCATGTGCCCTAGAGCAAAAATCTCTCTTAAAAAAATGAAATGCTTCTTTTTCTTCTGCAGGTGGGTATCTAGTTTTCCCATCATCATTTACTGAAGACATGCTCTTTCCCCATTGTATATCCTTAGAATCTTGGTTGAAAATCAAATAACTGTAAATGGTGAGTTTATTTCTGAACTCACTATGCTATTTCATTGGTTGCTATGTCTGTTTTTATTCCAGTACTATGCTGTTTTGTTTATAATAGCTTTGTAATACATTTTGAAAGATGGTAATGTGAGGTCTCCAGCTTTGCTTTCTTTTAATTTGGTCAAGATTGTTTTGGCTATTCAGGGTTTTTTATGGTTTCATATAAATTTTAGAATTTTTTTTCATTTCCTTGATGAATGACATTGGAATTTTGATAGAGATTGCCCTGAACCTATCGATTGCCTTGGGTATGGGCATTTTAACAATATTAATCTTTTTGATCCAAGAACATGAGGTTATCTTCCCATTCTTTTATGTTTTTTCTCCTGAAACATTTTTTTTCTTTTTTTGAGAGGTGTTTGCTATAGGGCGCATGCACTCGCTAGAAAAACAGAGAGAGATAGAGAGACAGAAAGCGAGAAATCACCCCCCCCCGGGGGGGGGGGGGGATGGCCACGCTGCAATCCCTTCTCCTCCATTCTCCTCTCGGGATCTTGGGCACACACGCACATGCGCCTGGAGTGAGTTTAAGCCACCAGGTCTGGGACTCAAACCATGGTCGACTACATGGGAATCCAGCAACATAGCCATAACGCTAACTGCTGGTCCCTCTTGAAACATTTTTTAAAATTCATTAATTTACATTCATCCCTTAATCTTAGTCACAGCATACAAAATGTAGTTTCCCATCCAGAATGTACTGCATAGTGGTTTAATCATGTATGTTATCATCAATAATTTTCCATTTCTAGTTTCATATATATATATTTTTAACCCCTATGTCTGACTCTCTGCCCTTTCCCACCTTCTTCTCACACTATCTCTGGTGTCTACAGTTGTCTTCCATTCCTTTTTCCTCCACATTTTATTGATCACACAATTTCTTAAATAATCTAACTACTTTCAATAGCAAGTTCAGCTGGTAATTTCAAGAAAAGCAGTTTTGAATTGGTAAGGAAATTTGCTTAAAACTTAAAGCCTGGGAACAGGTTAGTATTCTGTTCAAATAGTAGGTACATGAACCAAGACAGCTCAAGACAGGACAAAAACTCTTAAAATCGGACAACAAAGGCTAGAAGAAAAGTAGCAATATTTTAGTCAAAAGTCACAGAATGCTATTTCATAAGTTCAGTCTCATGTACATAATCTATCTTATGTTGTGGTTCGATCTTTCCGATTGAGTTCTGGGATATAATATTCAACTCCAGACTTGCCCCTATGATTAGGTTAGCCATTTTCTTAGTTTTTGAACTCTTATTTCTGTATCTTCCCATTCTTTACTTTCATCGATTTTATGTAATATTTGGTATAAAGGTCATTCACTTCCTTGGTTAAATTTATTCCTAAATAATTTATAAATTATTTTTTGATGCTCTTGTTAATGGGGTTGTTTGCCTACAGCTTGGCTCCCTAGTTAACCATAGTGGCAATACATGTTTTTTTTAATTGCAAGAGAGCACATGCACTCATTCAAAAGAGACAGAGAAAGAGAGAGAGAGAGAGAAAAGGAGACAGTACTTCAATGGGGTATAGTCACACCACAATCCCTTCTCCATTTCTCCATCCAGTCAAGATTTGGGGTGTAGGGAACCAGCAGTTAGCGTAATGGCTATGTCGCTGAACTCCCACGTAGTCGACTGCGGTTCGCGTCCCGGACCCGGTGGCTTAGAACTCACGCCGGGCACGTGTGCGTGTGTGCCCAAGATCCCGAGAGGAGAATGGAGGAGAAGGGATTGCGACGTGACCATCCCCCCTGGGGGATGATTTCTCGCTTTCTGTCTCTCTGTCTCTCTCTGTCTGTCTGGAGAGTGCACGCGCCCTATAGCGAAAACCTCTTCAAAAAAAAAAAAAAAGGAAAGAAAAAGAAAGATTTGGGGTGTGCACACATTCTCAGTGGGTTTTTCAAACTTCTGTGATCAGGATTTGGGATTCAGCACTCAGCCATGTGGGACTCAGCTTCCTTTAGCCCTAGGTTACTGGGTTGACCTGAAATGGTTTAAAATGAGCATAGCAAAAGGTCTTGACTGATATCCATGGTAATTGTGCTAGAAAAAGAAATGTTATACACTGTAAAGATATATGTGATTATGTACTGCTGAGTGAGGCAAGCCAGGCTATGAAGGAGAGACATTGTATGTCCCCACTTAACATATACCGTTTGTCTGCATTCTATGTCGGAAACTGATTGACTAACAGTTGAACAAACACAAGAGATGGGTGTGAATGTCAGATGAGGTGTATGTGGAGGAGTGGGGCCCAATGAAAGACATTTGGAGAAGGGATACAGAGGTAGAGCATTGACGGGATGGGGAGGTGTGGTGTTATCTGTTGAAGATATTTCGATCAACGGGTCTGGGGAGAAATGTTCACATATCGAAATGGTCTCATTGTAAGCCAAACAATATGATTGAAAGTATATACAAAAATAAATAAAGTAATTAATAAAAAAAATAAATAAAAAAAAGATAAATGTGATTAAATGTAATATCAATAATAATAATAATTAATAAAAATAAACAAAAAATTAAAAAGAACTATGAATTCATATTATGTGAATTTCACCTCAATAAAACTAAATACAAAAAAATCGTGCATACTGCAAGGATGTACAGTAATTAAACGTAGGAGGAAAAAAGGTGACATGGAGCTTTAACTCTTTTAGAAGCAAGAAACTTTTGTTGTTTCATTCTCAAATAATTCGAGAGCATTATAAGAGTCAGCACAAAGAAACAAAGTATTTTTGAATGAGCTTTTTTTTTGCAGAGATAAGGAATCTTTTAATGGGACAAAAATCAATGCATATATGCCATAATTGATATGTGAGTCAGGTTCATTTTATTTTAAATTATAGTTGAAAACTTGAAATCATGTCGTCTATTTATTTAATGTATATTTTCTTTAAATTTTGCAAGCGGACACATGCACTTGCTGGAGAGACACAGAGACAGAGAGTGAAGGAAAGTGAGAAAGCATGCCCAGTGGAGAACGGTTCCACTGCAATCCCTTATCTTCCATTTCTTCCTCGTTTTAGGATTTTATTCACACATGCATGTGGCCCAGCATGTTTCTCAGACTGTCAGATCTGAGACTTGAACCATGTAGTCTGCCATATGAATCAGTTGCTTTAAGCACCACACCACAGGCTGGTCCTTGAAAGGGATTTTTGAGCGTGTGTGTGTGTGTGTGTGTATATATATATATATATATATATATATATATATATATATGTAAAGGTAATTGTAATTAGTGAGCAAAGATGCTTATGGATTAAAAAAAATACTGATAGCTTAAGACAGATGTTTGGGGGTATTCTTTTAGTATCTTTAGTTACAAATGCAAATTCATTAACCTTTTTAAAACATCAAAATCAAAGACCCTTCCTTCTAAATACACATGGGTTTTAAACAGGGAAACAGTTTGCAGCTGTATTTATGGAAATAACAGCCTTGAACAAAACTTCGTGGGGAACATTATTTCAGCATCGTTAGAAAAAAGTGTTTGTAAACTGGTATGCCCGAGAGTGGCGACTGATGACGCGCAGATACTTTCTTGCCTGCGTGATTTGATGGCCACTGTGAGCCCTTCCAGACAAAGACACTTCTCATCTCCAGTCCTTGGTCTATATCCAGAGCTCAGGAAACCTGCAGAATGTGAGAGGCCCTGGGGGTGGGAGCTCGGAGAGGGAGGGGCGCGTCAGCAGAGAGGGACGTCAGACCCGGAGCATAAAGGGTTATCCTTTTCTTAGATCAGCCTGACTTTCTCCTCCCACAGCTCTCTTCCCTTCCCTGTCCTCCTTCCCTCCTTCACTTACAGGTTTTTTCCAGAAAAAAAGTTCTATGACCTTGAGTCTGTCTCGGACTCTATTCTAGAAAAGCCAGCTCAGGCCAGATGAGCACACTGGATGACATGACCCCACTCCATTGATAAAGGAGGGTTTACTGATACTGCTCATTCAACTGCTTCCCAGACAGTGAGCCCCCTGGGTTATCGTCCCCTTTCCGTACCCTACATTTATCTGTCTTTCAGAACTCCTGTTTTGTATTAGGGCTCAGAGAAACATCTCTTTGAGTCCAAGATCTTGAAAATGATCTTAAAGAGCATGTCCCTATTCCCTAAAGAGTTGTCATATACTTATCGCTTCTCCTGTGGGAAGAAACCTGGTAGGATGTCCCTCAGTGCAAACTCTGGTCCAAGGGACTGGTTTTCAAAAGCCAGTCCCCACTTCAGCTGGGGAGGAGGGAATAGGAAGTCAAGACAACAGAAGGGCTTGGAACAGGTGTTCGAGTCTCTTGTTCTCACAGCTACCAAGATGGGTCTGAGTGCTCACTGGCTCTGGTCGTAGGATCCACCTCCCTTAAATTTCTGACTCAGGGCTCCAGCTCTGAGTTTACCACATCCCTCTGCTGTCTCTTTTTTTCCCCCAGGGTAAAGGTCTCAGAATATTTTTTTAAATTATTTTTTATTTAACTTGATTGATTGCTTTTAATTTGACCAGAGAGGGACAGAGTGAGAGAGAGGGAGAGAGAGAAAGTGAGAAAGCGAGCTGCCAGGTCCGGGACTCGAACTAAGGTTGGCCATGTGGGAGTCCAGTGCCTTTAACCACCACGCCACCTGCCAGTCCCAGGTCTCAGAATTCTTAAGTGCGCAGCCTCAGTAAGCCTGGACAAAGCCAGGCAGAGGCACATTCCCTATCTCTCACTGCTATATTGAAGCAGCTAAAAGGCCGATGGAGGCCTGACTTGTGTGCTCTGGTTATAGCTGAGTCACGCTGTCAAAAGATCAGGATGCAGAGATGACAGATGGCGTGGGGACTTGTAGGGGCCTGTGGAGACTCCAGAGCAGCTGCAAAGACGACACACAGGTGCAGCAGATAATTAGGAGCCCACACGCATGTGGCATCCACTTAAATGAAGCCACCCACACTGTGTCTGGAGACAAATGGGCAGATGTCGGTACAAATGCACCGTCACGGCCCCTCTCCGAAGACCAGAGCTGAGTGGCAGCAGCTCTGTGTTAGAGGAAAGGAGGGACATAATGGGACAGTATAGGCCAGCACCACAGCCAGCCACCGATCTAGAACTGAGGTCGAGGAGCACGGACGAGAGGCCGAGGAGTGTTGGTCAAACATCAATAGTTGCCTCATTCTTTTTTTAAAAATTTACATTTTTTATTTCATTTTCTTTCATACATTCAATCACATTATTTAACTTACAAAGTGAATATTTCAACATGTGAGCATTTCTCCCTAGTCCAGTTGGTAAAACTATAAACTATCTTTTTTTTTTTTGAGAGGTTTTTTTCACTATATGGTGCGTGCGCTCGCCAGACAGACAGACAGAGAGAGACAGAGAGACAGAAAGCGAGAAATCACCCCCCAGGGGGGATGGACACACCGCAATCCCTTCTCCATTCTCCTCTCGGGATCTTGGGCACGCACACACACGTGCCCGGCGTGAGTTTTAAGCCACCGGGTCTGGGACACGAACCGCGGTCGACTACATGGGAGTCCAGCGACATAGCCATTACGCTAACTGCTGGTCCCGACTATAAACTATCTTCAACAGCTAATACCACATTTCTTTGTCCCATTAATGCTTTGCCTCTCTATTTTTCTTCTAAATGTCCTTCCTCAGACTCTACTCTTTTGCACACACTATATCTGGTATTTGAATCCATTTACTGTGTTTCTATATCCTTTAGTCAATTAGTTTCAGTCATAGAGTGTGGACACTCTATTCAGCCATAAAAAAAAAACAACAAAACCCTGGCTCTTGACAGAGAGTGGAAGAATATGGAAGATTTACTGCTGAGTGAAGCAAGCCAAGCTATGAAGGAGAAACATTGTATGTCCCCACCTAACATATTCCGAGTGTCCGCCTCATTATTTTCTTAACTTTTAAAAAATTTGACAGAGAAAGCATATGCTCACCAGAGAGACAGAGAGACATGGAGATAGGGAGAAGGAGAAAGCATCCCTTCTCCAAATGGGGCACGGTCACATACTCTTCTCCATTCTTCCATCTTGTTGTGTTTAAGTGGTGGACCATGTGAGATCTGACTCCCTAACCACTAGACATGGGACAAGCCACAGAACTTTCTCAGTTTTTCCATCCTGCCAAGCCATCTTCAGCCACATATACCAACACTATCTTCATGTACTTCCCAATAGATTCACCCCCGTCCACGTCTATCCATAATCTTTCTCTGCATCAGAGTGGCTGTCAAATGTCAACGTGCATAAAAATTAGCTCAAAGAGTTTGTGACAAATGCCAGTTCTCAGGTTCTTGCCCAGACTCAGAGAGAGAGAGGAGTTACTGCTTCCTCATCTCTCTCAATCCGAGGATCCTTAGTAACTGGCAGAAGAAAATGGCCAACATTTCCATATAGAATGGCTGGGAGTCCGTACATTGCTCTATTGTAGTTGCTTCTCCATTACAAACACCAAATCTGGAATCACCACGGAAACAGAACGAAGCCACTTCTATAATTCACTCAGGCACAAGAGAATAACGGATGGGGTACTAGGAGGCCAGGAGAGATTACTCAAAGAGATAGCAGGGTGTTAGAAAGTTTGCTGTGTCCTCCATAGTTCTGTGAAGAGCCTCAAAAAAAGTGCTATCTTGGGAACTAGCAGTTAGCGTAATGGCTATGTCGCTGGACTCCCATGTAGTTGACCGCGGTTCGTGTCCCGGACCTGGTGGCTTAAAACTCATGCCGGGTGCGTGTGCGTGCATGCCCAAGATCCCAAGAGGAGAATGGAGGAGAGGGGATTGCGGCATGGCCATCTCCTCTGGGGGGTGATTTCTCGCTTTCTGTCTCTCTGTCTGTCTGTCTGGCGAGCGCACGCGCCCTATAGCGAAAACCTCTCCAAAAATAAAAACATAAAAAATAAAAAAAAAGTGCTATCTTTGTCCAGACAAGCACAGCAGGAGAGAGTGTTGATGAAGAAAGTGCAGAATACATACGCCACCTCATGGACTCCTTTGAGTCGAGTCCACAGCATTTCTTATGAAAACGCTCTTTACTGTGTAAACTACCTCTTCTGTCTCTATTCCAAAATCTTTAGCAAAATCTACGTTTGCGGATAGGATTTGGCTTGTAAGTAACACAAACAAAATAATAAGTGCTGGTGTAAGGGTGGTCTGAGGTGGGACTAAAGGCTGGGTACCCATGGCGGGTGGAAACAGGAGCAGAGCCACATAGGTCACACCAAGAATTAAACATTCAAGGCTCCTAGAATCTTGCATTAGTAGAAACACCTGAAATAATTAGAGTACCCCCCCCCCCCACACACACACACACCGAAGCCTAGAAGGTCTTAGGAATCACAACTAAAAAAGAGGGAAACGACATTGCCATGAATGCCATGCTCATAACAAGGAGGAAGATCTGTAAGCAGTAAGTCATGAGTACTCACCTACTTGGGCTGACGATGGTGAAATCTTCCTTAGAGGGAAGACTTCACAAAGCAGTGGTTCTAAACTCAAAACAGCTGCATTCAAGTACTGGCGCTTCCAGCTCAGATAAATCACTGTATTTATCCTCATTTTACTCATGGTGTTTTTGTTACCCCGACTGTGTTGTTTTTGAGACAATCCAATCAATTCTTAAAGCTATTTTTTTCGGGAACCAGCAGTTAGCGTAATGGCTATGTCGCTGGACTCCCACGTAGTCGACCGCGGTTCACGTCCTGGACCCGGTGGCTTAAAACTCACGCCGGGCGCGTGTGCGTGCATGCCCAAGATCCCGAGAGGAGAATAGAGGAGAAGGGATTGCGGCGTGACCATCCCCCCTGGGGGGTGATTTCTTGCTTTCTGTCTCTCTATCTCTGTCTGTCTGGCGAGCGCACGCGCCCTATAGCGAAAATCTCTCCAAAAAAAAAAAAAAAGCTATTTTTTTCTACTACAGCAGACAGTTTTATTAGAAGTCTAATTCAGTGTGAGCTAAAAGAAAATATGGTTAAGGGGCCAGTAGGTGGCATGGCCATTACGGGGCCGGACTCCCCTATGGGTGACTGTGGTTGGAGTCCCAGACCCAGCTGGAAAATCATGCTGGGCTTCTGTGTGTGTGTGTGTGTGTGTGTGTGTGTGTGTGTGTGCCCCAAGTCCTGAGAGGAGGATCGAGAAGGGATTGCGTGCGGCCATCCCTCCTGGGAATGATTTCTCACGTTCTCTTTGTCTCTGTCTTTGGCGAATGCATGCACTCTGTGGCAAAAAACTAAACAAGGAAAGAGAAAGGAAGGAAGGAAGGAGGGAAGGAAGGAAGGGAGAGAGGGAGGGAGGGAGGGAGGGAGGGAGGGAGGGAGGAAGGAAGGAAGGAGGGAAGGAAGAGAGGAAGGAAAGAAGGAAGGAAGGAAGGAAGGAAGGAAGGAAGGAAGGAAGGAAGGAGGGAAGGAAGGAAGGAAGGAAGGAAGGAAGGAAGGAAGGAAGGAAAGAAGGAAGGAAGGGAGAGAGGGAAGGAAGGAAGGAAGGAAGGAAGGGAGGGAGGGAGGAAGGAAGGAAGGAAGGAAGGAAGGAAGGAAGGAAGGAAGGAAAGAAGGAAGGAAGAAAGGAAGAAGAAAGAAAGAAAAAGAAAAAGGAAGAAAGAAAATGTGGTTTGAGACCACTGGATTCTAAACCATTCCGATGGCACCTCCTATCCAACCCAAGAATGTGGAACCTCTCCCCCCCCGCCACTAGAGAGACCTGCCCAAGTCCCTGTGTGTGTGTGTGTTTTAATTAACATAAGTTTTAGATTAACTGATTTAAAAACAGAGATGACTAAGGGGAGAGAAAAGCATGGGAAGAGGGAGGAAGACTAGAAAGAGAGACGCTGAATTCATGAGGTGGGTGGGAGATGGTTTCTTGTGGCCATTTGGGGCTCGGAGACAGATGATGAAAATAGACAAGAGCACGTCAGCAAGTATGTGGTGGAAATGTTTGCAAAACTGCTCCGTCTGGGTAGCACACTTAAGGCTCTTAGTCCCTCAAGTGAGTGTCCCATGGCATGAAAAAAATGTTTTTTTTTTTTAATTTTTTTTATTTTTTAACACCCGAGGGAGAGTGGAAGGTATGAAAGGCATATCCTTTGCTCCAAGCCCAGTGGGAATACAGCACACACGCTCATATGACAGAGAACAGCTTTGTTCTCTTTCTCTACCTGTGCAAAACTTCTTCAAACCTTCCTCAGCCATGACAAGCTCAGAATTGATGGAGATATGCGTGATAAAGTCAAAAGGTTCACTGGGGGGCTTTATTTATTTTTTAAAGAATTATTTACTTAATCTTATCCATTATTGTGATTATTATTTCTTAAAAATTTTGCTACAGGGCACATATGCTCACCAGAGAGAGAGGGAAAATGAGAAAGTAAGCCTCCAGGCCTGGGACTTGAAACACGGTCACCCATGTGGGAATTCAGCGCCTTAACCACTACACCACCTACTGACCTCCCCCCTCCCCCACACCCAGGGTGGATTTTAAAATGTCCCTTTTATTTTGGGAACTTGAATTTTGGAGATTAGAATCATAAATAATTCAAAAAAATCTAATAAATGGTTTCATTAAGTAATATGTAATAATATTTTATCTATATCTTCAAATGCATTGTCTAAATCATTCTTAGATAATTTAGCAACTGCATGAGGGAAAAAAAAGTCCACATATCAAAATTTTATAACATACCAGCAAGCAGCATTGACATTCTTAGCTTAGAAGGATAATCAATCTCTTTCTTGTACCTATTGATTTAAAGATATACTATATTTTTTATAATTGTTATATCAAAATGCCTGGGGAGAGGAAGAAATTCTGTTTACATTAGTGATGTGAAAGTTTACCTTGCGTTTTCCTTTAGTTTTTGTGTTATTTATAGAAAGATTTTTCCTCCCTTTGGGAATATGGCAGCCCACGTATCATTTCCCTCCATGCAGAATGCTACTGTAATAACAACACTGCCTCATACGATCCATTATCAAGTTAATCACATCTCCCTCCTTACGGATTCTAAATCAATTTGGAGGTTAGAATTGAATCACAGTATCCACTTTATCATTAGATGAACTGTGGAATGCAACTCAGACCTGAGGTCAAACTTGGCTTTCAATGCCTTCTTTCCACCTGAACTCAAATCTAGACCTTGCTCTGCTCAACAGACAGAATTCTCTCTGCAGAAGAGACTTCCCCAGTCACGTGGATTAAAAACCTGGAGTTGCCTCAAGCCCCATCAAGCCAGATGAACAAGGAGCCCAACCCAAATGTATTGACCATCTAAAAGGAGGGCGGAAAGGAAGAAAATAGTCTGCCTCTATGCAGATTAGCTAGAGAGGACTTCTTTTAATCTCATTCGTTAGTCATATCCATGGAGGGGAAAGGGCAGAAGCTTTTCTCCAGCTCTTCTGAGTGGCAGGAGTGTTGATAGATCCTACTCCTTGAGCCAAGTCAAGAACACCTGTAGCCGGAATAGACCGGTACCCCAGAGTCTACAAACACATTACCCATGGGAACCATTTCAAATAAAGCCATTCCTTGTTATAAGCTAAATATCATACAATCAGAAAAGTAAGTATCTGAGGGCCATACAATAGACACTGTTTTCCCTGGTGTGCCCTTCTCTCTTCCTTTCTTTCTCTCTCTCTCTTTCCTTTGCCAGAAGGTACCTAGGTAGCCAGAGAGAGAGAGAGAAAGAGGGAGAGGGAGAAGTTACCCCCAACAGGAAGTGGTCACACCACAAGCCCTTCTCCATTTCTTTTTTTTTTTTTTTTTTTTTTTTTTTTTGAGAGATTTTTTTTCGCTATAGGGCACGTGCGCTCGCCAGACAGACAGAGAGAGACATAGAGACAGAAAGCGAGAAATCACCCCCCAGGGGGGATGGTCACGCCACAATCCCTTCTCCTCCATTCTCCTCTCGGGATCTTGGGCACACACGCACACGCGCCCGGTGTGAGTTTAAGCCACCAGGTCCGGGACGCGAACCACGGTCGACTATGTGGGAGTCCAGTGACATACCCATTACACTAACTGCTGGTTCCCTCCCTTCTCCATTTCTGTAATCTGTTGGGATTGGGGCATGCATGCCCATGCACCTGCCATGTTTTTCAAGAAAAAGGACCTGAGACTCGAACCATGTGGTAGGCCGCATGAGATCTGACTTCTTTAACCATGAGGCCACGGGGCTGGCCCTCTCCTGGCATTTTTAGCTGGTGCTTAACATTCAAATGAATGCTATGTCATTGTGTGTGACAAATTTTTATCTCACGGGTCTTGAGCTCATGGACATATTCTTTTTTGCTTTTCATTACGAACAATAAGAAAGAGTCATTGGTATTTTTGGTTTGTTTTATGACCTTATCGAGGTATAACTGACAAAGTGTATATATTTAAAATGCATAATTTGATGATATCTATGAAATGATGATCATAATCGAGGTAATCGTCTCCAAAGCTCCTTCACGCCCCTTGGTAACTCACACTTCAACCCTCGGCAACAACCGATCTGCTTTCTTTTAGTGTAGGTTAGTCATTTTGTGTTTGTGTAGTTTAATTGCTGTTGTTCAGAAGACAGAGGGTCTCTGTGCTCGCCAGAGAAAGGGGGAGAGAGGGAAAACACCTCCCATGGGATGTGGTCATGCCACAGTCCCTTCTCTATTTCTCCATTGTGCTAGAATTTGAGGTGTGCACACACGTGGGCCTGGCATGTGTTTCAAGCCACCAGGGTCAGGGTTCTGACTGCGGTCAGCCATGTGGGATCTGGTTCCCTTAACCACCCGGAGGACCAGACCTAGATTAGTTTGTATTTTATATACATGCTGTCATATAGCTTGAACTCTTTTTGTCTAGCTTCTCTTATTCAGCATTTTTTTTCATCCATGCAGTTATCTGTATCAGCATTTCGTCCTTTTTATTGCTGAGTAGTGTTCCTTTGTCTGTATGTCCTGCAATGTGCTATTCATTCACCTGCTGATGAACATTTGGGCTGTTCCCATTTATGGCTCTTACATGAGTGCATTTAACACTCTCGTATAGTACAAGTCCTTGCATGGACATATGCTTTGGGGTAAATATCCAGGGTTATCTGAGTTATATGGTAAGTGTATGTTTAACATTTAAAGAAACTGCCAACCCATTTCCAAATTGGTTGTAGGGGACCAGCAGTTAGTGTAATGGCTCTGTCACTGGAACCCTGCGTAGTCAACCATGGTTTGTCTCACCCAGTGGCTTAAACTCACACCGGGCACATGTGCGTGTGTGCCCAGGATCCTGAGAGGAGAATGGAGGAGAAGGGATTGTGGTGTGGCCATCCCCCCTGGGGGTGATTTTTCGCTTTCTGTCTCTCTGTCTCTCTCTGTCTGTCTGGCAAGTGCATGTGCCTTATAGCAGAAAACCTCTCCAAAAAAAAAAATTGTTGTAATAAAAATATATTCTGTTTTTTGGGGCCAGCAGGTTGTGTGGTAGATGGGATGCTGGAATACCACATGGCAGACTCCCGGACCTGGCAGCTTGCTTTCTCACTTTCTTTATCTCTCTTTCTCTCTCTCTCCCTAGTGAACACACGTACCCTGGAGCAAATTTAAAAAGTAATAATAATGATAAATAAAATTAATGAATATTCTATAAAAATGCATATGTATGTATATTCTGCTTTTTCTTCTGATTTGTGGCCTATGACAAGAAACTTATTCAAGTTTGCATTTTAAACTTTTTTTTTTTTACACTTTTTTCTCTCTTCTTTCCTAGGAAGTGTTTGTCTTCATTTATCCTAAGTCTTCTGATTTCAAAGAATTGTTTTCAGTGATTACATCATGGCTCTTTCACTGGCTTGTGTCTCATCTGAAAAATGAAGTTGTGTCACCAGTCCATAGAGCATTAGAGAAGTGACATGTTCCTCAGAGACTTGCTGCAAAGGTAAGTGGAGATTTCAGGAGGTTTTCCGGTAGAACACCCCAATCGTAGGCGACCTGGATTTGCTATGTACGTTTATGAACAAGACTATGCTGCTTGAAATTCACTGACAGACCCGCGTGGAAAAGATAACGAAATCAAGCCAAACCAAAACAAAAACTCTGCTTTTCAACTGCATCAAGACATCCTCCTGGTTTGTTCCAAGGATTTTAGATGTTCCACCCACATTCATTTCTAGGATTTTAGATGTCAAAACTGGGAAAATACAGTGTTTTGTTTGTTTGTTTTTTAAAGCTTGAGAACATGCTTATGAGATGGAGAAGAGAGTATTAAATGATGATTCTGGAAAATGGTGGGGGCAGAAACTGAGCGACTGCTGGGGAAAACACACGCTATGGGGATTTGCCTTCTGACATGGCTTGTGCCATGCAAATGCAATTGAGGGCTTCCTAAAAAGTTCAGTCTATTCTGTGGATTCTGATAAAATTTTTAACACAAATTCACCAGGAAAGTGGATGTATGAATTGCAAGGCTCAAACAAACATGGTTCCTCGTCCCAGTGCCTGTACGGTTAGGAAGAAACACTCATTTACCAAACCCTCTGAGGTGTGAAGGCACGCTTCAGGCCTACTCCCCGATGTGCCCGCCTCCCTCCAGGTCTTCAACAAGAGAGGCCTGGTTGGTAGAGCAAAATGATGCAGGACACGTGGAGTGTGAAGGCAGGTTGTCCCAAGCCTGGAAAGATCTGGGGCTGGCAGCCTGAGGGGACATGGGTTTGCAGAGCAGGCTGGAGAGATGGAGGAGGGACTTCCTATTTACTCCAGCTGTCACTCACCATCGATGACTCAGAGATGAGGACATTCCGGGGAGCAGAAAGCCACAGCAAGGGGAGCCCAGCCTGTGAGAGGTGAGTCACTCAGCCCCTCCGGAGACAGCTGGGGCTCTTCTTCCTTGGATCCTCCCTATTTAATTCATCTTCCCAGCAGCCCTGCTCCTGCAAGCTGGCTTTGCACAGCCTGAAAATGATCGGGAGTCTGGCTTCAACTGGCAGCCTGTGTTTGCCAAATCCACTCCACTTCTGTCCAAATATTTTGAAAATTGTGTCGAGTGTAGGAAGAAACCCCAAAAGGGTAAAGGCAATAGAAACCCATTAGTTTATCTGAAGACATTGGCTCATTCTCTGCCCTCCCCTACCTTGCGACAACGATGATGATAAAGAAACAAGAAACACAACTGTGATACAACGACAATCCCGCACTCCCGACCTCCCCCGTTTCATTCTGATCCTTACGGTAATGCTAATAGTTTCGAGATCTCACAACTCCTGTTATCAGTGTAAATGCACCATCCCAAGTGGCATTGTCCCACTCGCATTGCCATTAGAGGTGGCAAGTAGGTCAGGGTGTCACAGAAGCATGCAGTATGCCTCCAAGTAATGGCAGTATCCCAGTATACGAAGAGTGCCTGGTCTGGAGTAGGAATTTAGTTATTTCCAGTAGACACGCATTTGGACATACGTGTAATATAGGAACACAAACCCTGTGTACCATGCTATCTACACATCTACCTAGAGTAGGTATAGATACAGACATTATGGTGGGCAGAATTTTAAGATGGCCTCCAAGACTCCCCATTCGTGGTCTTCATACTTACTATAATTCCCTAGCCCGTGAACATAGAGCTCACGCCCGTATTAGGTTGTGTTTCATGGCACAGTTGTTTTTAAGAAAGCAAGGTGGGGACCAGCAGATGGTGTAATGGTTATGTCACTGGACTCCCATGTAGTTGATCACAGTTCAAGTCCCGGACCTGGCCACTGAAAACTCATGCTGGGCGTGTGTGTGTGCGCGCGTGCCTAAAATCCCAAGAGAATGGAGAAGGGATTGTGGCGTGGCCAGCTCCCCCTGGTGGGGAAGGTGGTGCAATTTCTCCCTTTCTGTCTCTGTCTCTCTGGCAAGCACACGTGCCCTATAGCAAAAATATCTCTCTTAAAAAGAGAAAGGAAGGTGGGTGGGCTTTACTTAATCACAATAGCCCTTTGAATCTGAATCTCAGAAATAAAGATTCAAAGAATGACAAGAATTCAATATGAGGGAGATTCTCTGTTGATGATGAAGTGGACCACATGGCAAGGTCGTGCATGGTCTTTAGGAACTGAAATGGTCCCACCTGACAGCCAGCAGAAAACAGGGCTTCAGTCCCACGACCAAAAGGAGCTGGATTCTGCCACACCACGTGAGCCTTGAAGCAGGTTTTCCCTCAGAGCCTGCAGACAATAATTCAACCTGATGGCATCTTAATTCCAGCCTTATAGTACCCTGAGCAGAGAACCCAGTCACGCCATGCCAGACTTCTGATGTACAAACTGTGGGCTAAGAAATGGGTATTATATTTTAAGCTGTGGTAATTTGTTACACAGCTGCAGAAAACTAAGAGAGATGTATGTATATTTTCTTTCATTTTAATTCTTTTCCTGGGATGTAGTTCCCAAAGTTATCATGGTTCTAATTTCTCTTTAAGTCTGCCAACATTGTAATGTTATTTTATTTCTCACGTTCCATAGGCAGAAATTAGTATTTACTTATTTACTAATGTTAATTTGCCAGACAACATTTGTGTTTGACAGGGAGAGAAATGGGAAGGGTGAAATCACCTCCCCATTGGGCATGGTCATGCCTCAGTCCCTTCTCCCATCTCTCCCTCTTTTGAGAATTTTGGGAATGCGTGCACATCCATGTAGTGGGTTTTTCAAACTGCTGGCTCAGCCATATGGGATCCAACCACCTTAACCACCAGTCCATGGGCTGGCTCTGAAGTTAATATTTACTAAGCAACTGCTTAAAAAAAAATTGAAGGGGCCAGCAGATGGCATAATAGCTACATCGCTGGAATCCCATGTAGTCGACTGTGGTTCGAGTCCTGGCCCCGGTGGCTTAAACTCACACCGGGCATGTGCACATGCGTGCCCAAGATCCCGAGAGAAGAATGGAGGAGAAGGGATTGTGGTACACTCTATAGCAAAAACCTCTCCAAAAAAATATAAAAAAGAAAGAAAAGAGCCATTGGATAATATGAGTGCTCATGTCCAGTTAGTTGCACTTAAAAATTCCTTCTCGTTAATGTGGTCTCTGAGGACTAGCGTGGTTTGGTTCTGTGTGTTTTCCCATCTTTTCTAAATGCCATCCTTCCTGTATTAGTCAGGGTCCACTAGAGAAGCAGAATATGAATAAATGAGTGAATGAATGAATGAAGAAAAAGAGAAACTTCTGGTAATTGGCTTACATAATTGTGAGGGCCTGGTAGAGTATGAAATTTGTGGTTATGTACTAAGCAAGGGAAGAGCACGAGGAGACTAGAGCCCAGGGGCAGAATTTCTCCTCTTGCTAGCTCTAAGTCCTTTTTAAAACTTCCAACTGATTGGGACCAGCAGTTAGCATAATGGCTATGTCGCTGGACTCCCATGTAGTCGACAGTGGTTCGCGTCCCAGACCCAGTGGCTTAAAACTCACACCAGGCACGTGTGCATGCGTGCCCAAGATCCCGAGAGGAGAATGGAGAAGGGATTGCGGTGTGACCATCCCCCCCGGGGGGTGATTTCTTGCTTTCTGTCTCTCTGTCTCTGTCTGTCTGGCGAGTGCACTCACCCTATAGCAAAAACCTCTAAGAAAACAAAAACAAAAACAAACGAAAAAACTTCCAACTGATTGAATAAGGATGATTGATTAGGGACTTAAAGACAACTGATTAAGGACTTTAATATAGCTTCAAAATTCCTTTTCAGCATCACCTGGATGAGTGTCTGTTTGAATAACTGGGCACTATCTCCTCCAAAAGTTAATGCATAAAAAAAAAAAAATCACACTTTCTCAGCTCTGTTAACTTTAGCCTCTTGGGCTTTTATTTTCTATCCCTTAAAATATCTTGGGACCGGGACCAGCAGTTAGCGTAATGGCTACGTCGCTGGACTCCCACGTAGTCGACTGTGGTTAGCGTCCCGGACCTGGTGGCTTAAAACTCACGCCGGGCACGTGTGCGTGCATGCCCAAGATCCCAAGAGGAGAATGGAGGAGAAGGGATTGCGGCGTGGCCATCCCCCCTAGGGGGTGATTTCTCACTTTCTGTCTCTCTGTCTCTCTCTGTCTGTCTGGCGAGAACACACGCCCTATAGCAAAAACCTCTTAAAAAAAAAAGAAGGAAAAATAATATCTTGGGACCAACAGTTGGAATAATGGCTATGTTACTGGACTCCCAGGTAGTCGACTGTGGTTCAAGTCCTGGACCCAGTGGCTTAAACTCACGCCGGGCGCCTGTGCGTGCGTGCCCAAGATCTCAAGAGGAGAATGGAGAAGGGATTGTGGCGTGGCCATCCACCCCAGGGGGTGATTTCTCACTTTCTCTCTGTCTCTGCCTTTCTGGTAAGCGCACGTGCCCTATAGCAAAAATCCCTCTCAAAAAAAAAAAAAAAAAAAAAAAAAATATATATATATATATATATATATATATATATATATATATATACATCTTTGTTTGGGACAGCAGGTGGCATGGTGATTAAGGCCCTGGATCCCATATGACCAACTCAACATTGGAATCCTGGACACCATGGCCTGAAAAACACACTGGATACATGTGTATGCATGCCCAAAATCTTGAAAGGAGAATGGAGAAGGGATTGTGCCATGGCCAGCCCCCCGGAGAGATTTCTCACTTTCCCTCTCTCTGTCTCTCTCTCTCTCTCAGGAGAATGTATGCACCCTATGGCAAAAAATCTTAAAAAAAAAAAGTCTTTGGTGCTGTTCTGAGGGTAATATTGCCCCCCATCCCCATGAGTTTGAAACTTCTCTCTTCTAGTTTCTGAAGGGAATTATGCAATATCGGTCTTCTTTCTTTCTTAAGTGTTGGAGGAAAGTCACTGGTGAAGCCATCTGGGTTTGGAATTTTCTTTCCGAACATTTTCTTTTTAATTTTGAATTCAATTTATTTAAAAGATACAGAGATATTCAGACAGTCCATTTCTTTTATTGTCACTATTGGTGATTGTGTCCTTTAAGAAATGTATTCTTTGGGGCCAGTAGGTGGTGTGATGGTTAAGGCGTTGGACTCCCATGTAGCCATCTGTGGTTCGAGTCTTGGAACTGGTGATTTGAGACTCAGGCTAGGTGTATGTGCATGCCACTAGCTGGCCTAAGAGAGATTGCTTTTCTTAATGCTAGTGTTTTTTTATCTGTAACTACTAATAACATGCCTTGCTTTAATATTATAACTTTTCATATTTATTAAAAGAGTCAAATTGACTTCTTTAGTGTGTCTGCTTCTTTTTTTTTGAGAGGTTTTTCACTATAGGGAGCGTGCACTCGCCAGACAGAGAGAGACAGAGAGACAGAAAGCGAGAAATCACCCCCCAGAGGAGTTGGCCACGCTGCAATCCCTTCTCCTCCATTCTCCTCTCAGGATCTTGGGCAAGCACGCACACGCGCCTGGCATGGGTCTTAAGCCACCAGGTCCGGGACGCAAACCGCGGTTGACTACGTGGCAGTCCACCGACATAGCCATTACGCTAACTGCTGGTTCCCTATGTGTCTGCTTCTTTTTAAAATTCTTCCTGCCCAGTCTACTTTTACATACATTATACACTCCACAATGCATTGTTCCAGTCCTTTGTTAAATGTTTATGAGTGAGAAAATATCTTTATATTTCACCACATAGTTACCATTTCTGGTCTTCTTTTTTCCTTTGCATAAATACAAGTTTCTCTCTAGTATAATTTCATTATTTTCCTTCCGCCCAAAGGACTTTCTTTAGTGCAGATCTGCTGGAAATGGATTCTTTCACATTTTTAAATCTGAAAATTCTGTATTTTCACTTTGTAATGAAAAGATATTTATCTAGAATATAACATTAAACTATTTTATTCTTTCAGCACTTTTCTGATAATGTGACATTGACTTCGGGCTAGCATCATACTTGATAAGAAATAAGTGGTCATTCTTATTACAACCTTTATATGATCTTTATTTTTCCCCTCTCCTTTTTTAAAAAAACTTTCTATTCGCTTTAATTTTCAACCTTTTTTTTTTTTTTTTTTTTTTTTTTTTGGAGAGGTTTTCGCTATAGGGCGCGTGTGCTCACCAGACAGACAGAGAGAGACAGAGAGACAGAAAGTGAGAAATCACCCCCCAGGGGGATGGTCACGCCACAATCCCTTCTCCTCCATTCTCCTCTTGGGATCTTGGGCATGCACGCACATGCGCCCGGCGTGAGTTTTAAGCCACGGGGTCCGGGACGCGAACCGCGGTGGACTACGTGGGAGTCCAGCAACATAACCATTACACTAACTGCTGGTTCCCCAATTTTCATCCGTTTTAATATTATGTTTATGGTGTTATTTTGTGTGTGTGTGTGTGTGTGTGTGTGTGTGTGTGTATCCAGCTTGAGTTTGTTGAGTTCCATGAATCTCTGGGTTTTGAAAAATTAAATTAACAAAAAATTTAGTCATTTCTTCAAATATTTCTGCTCCTCATTCTTTTTTGTGTCCTTCCAGAATTCCAGTTATTTATATATCATACAACTTGATGTTGTCCCTCAAGTCTTGGATGATAATTTGTTTTTTTTTTTCTGTTCTTCCAAGTGTATAGTGTTTATTGTTCTGTTTTCAAGTTCACTGAGCTTTCCCCCCAGTGTCTTCTCTATTGTTAAGCTCATTCAGTGAATTTTTTTAAAGACTTATTTTATTTAACTTTATTTATTTATTTTAATTCGACTAGAAAGGGACAGAAAGGGAGGGAAAGAGAGAGTGAGAAAGAGAGAGAGAAAGCAAGAAAGCAAGCCTTCAGGTCTGGGATTCAAACCACAGTCAGCCATGTGGGAGTCCAGCATCCTTAACCACCACATCACCTGCTGGCCCCTCACTCAGTGAATTTTTAACTTCAGATATCCTATTTTTCAGTTCTTTCTATTTTCTGTTTATTTTTTAAATAAACTCATACTTTAATTCCATTTTTTCATAAACTTTTTTGTGAGTTTATTTATTTCTTCCATAAACAAGAGAGACAGAGAGAGACAGAGACAGAGAGTACTCCAACAAGGTCTTGACATGGCAATCCACCCCCAGGCTCAGCTGACTCTGGGTTATGGACATGCCCAGCAAATTCAGGGAGGCCTCCAAATGTAAATCTGGAACTTTATGTGCGTGAGCCTCAGAGAGCATAGGGTTTTACTGCTACGCCATCATCTGCCCCCCCCCCCAGTTCTTTTTTTTTTCTTTTTTTGGAGAGGTTTTTGCTACAGGGTGCTTGCGCTCACCAGAAAGACAGAGAGAGATAGAGAGACAGAAAGTGAGAAATCACCCCCCAGGGGAATGGCCATGCTGCAATCCCTTCTCCTCCCTTCTCCTTTCGGGATCTTGGGCACACACACACGCGCGCCCAGTGTGAATTTAAGCTGCTGGGTCCGGGACTCGAACTGCAGTCGACTACATGGGGAGTCCAGCGACACAGCCATTACGCTCATTGCTGGTCCCCCACCCCACCTCAGTTCTTTTTAAATTAATTTAATTCTTTAAAAATTCTTCTAACATATTTTATCTTCTTCGTTGAAATTTCCCATATGTTCTCTAATTGAGTCTTTCTTTTTCTGTATGTCTTTAATTATTCTTACAAACTTGTAAGTCCTTGTGAGCTAAATTGCAACATTTCTATTTTCCCTGGGTGTGTTCCCATTGACTTCTTTCTCCTCCTAGATATAGGTCACATGTTCTTGCTTTTTTGTATGTCTTGAAAATTTCTGTTGTGTTCTGGACATTGTGGCTGTTGTGCATTTAGAGTCAGCATTATGTCGACTTCCTTTAAAACATACTGAGTTTTGTTGTGGCTGACAGCTACTTTACTAGTGACGTATATAGCCTATACATTCTTGTTCTTAGTCTTTATTTGAAAGGGTATAGAGAATCCTTATTCGTATTTTGTGGTCTTTACGGACTCTCATCTGAATTATCAGATGCTCAATGAGGTTACTCCATTCTTGGTGGTCAGAACTCTAAGCGTCACCTTTCCTATGTCACCTCCATACTCTGTTCATCTCAAAGATAAATAGAGTCTCTGTTCATTTTACAGTCCAGTAACTGTCCTCTCTCCAGGGCTTCTGGTGGTCACAGCGTAGCATTTGACCAAAGACTTAAGGGGGAATACCTATGCAGTTTTATGGAGTTCCTTCTCTGTACAACTCCCTTTTCTCTGCCTCTCTACTCCAGAAATTCTAATTGCTCTTGCAACTCTGACTGTTGATCTGTGTTTACTTTGCTCAGGGGTCTCTGTTTGTACTCACTTTCCTATGCTACTGTTTTGAAAGTACCCTCAGGTTCCTCAAGTGCCAAGTTGAAGGTGGCATTCACTTCGTGTATTTTGGTCCTTTTTCTCAAGAATCATAGATCTAAACTAACTGTGTTTCAGAGTCTTAAAAGTCTCTCTGTATGTTTTGTACAGTTTCAGAGTTATTTTTGCCAGATGCGTAAGTTTAATACCCACTATTCTATCATGGTCAGAGTACGTTTTCTTTAATTATTTTATACAACTATAATATGTAGTCTCTATCAGTTTATTATATCCATATGTGTTGTTCTTCCATTATGGGAAATTATTTTCTTATGTGTCTTGTAATTTGGGATGAAATAATAATTTCCAGAACTTTACCTATAGAAACTCTATGCAGTGTAGATCAAGGACTTAATCTCCCAGGGTATTCTGTCTCTTTCTTTCTTTCTTTCTTTCTTTCTTTCTTTCTTTCTTTCTTTCTTTCTTTCTTTCTTTCTTTCTTTCTTTCTCTCTCTCTCTCTTCTCTTCTCCTCTCTCTCTCTCTCTCTCCCTTCCTTCCTTCCTTCCTTCCTTCCTTCCTTCCTTCCTTCCTTTCACCTCTCTCTAGCTCTTTCTTTCTTTCCTTCTTTCTTTCTTTCTTCTTTCATCTCTCTATTTCTCTTTATTTATCTATTTCTTTTTTCTTTCTTTCTTTTTCTTTTTTAGAGGTATGTTGTCCTAGAGCATGTGCACTTGCTGGAAAGAGAGACAGGCACAGTAAGACAAAAAGTGAGAAATCACCCCCAGAGTGGATGGCCACACCGCAGCCCCCTTTTCCTCTATTCTCCTCCTGGGATCTTGAGCACGTAAGACATGTGCTTAGAGTGAGTTTCAAGGCACTGGGTCCAGGATTTGAACCACGTTGGCCATGTGGGAGTCCAGTGACATAACCACTATGCCCTTGTCCTTTCATCTTTCAAGAGCACCAAGAGTATTACTAGAAATTTATACATCAATTTCTTATTATTTCTTTAAAAAAAAAATAACATCAAGCCCCTGTGAGAGACAGGGTCATGTTTTTAATAGAGAAATTTTCTTTTTTCTTTTCTTTTTCCCAATGTCAAAAATATAGATGGAAGCACACTATCAATAATATTCAACAAAATGCAATATGAAACCATGATAAAATACCACCTCAATGATCTGAGTGACTAAATTTAAAGAGATTTATTATAACCTGGAGTTGTAAGGTATGTAAAGCAACTAGAACTCTCATTTCTTACTACAATATAATTGGTATAAGCATGTTGGATTACCTGGCATTATTAGACATAACTAAGAGAAATGAATGTATATATTTACCAAAAGAAATAGATGGACAATTAAATTGTGCTATATTCATAAAATAAAATAATATAGAATGAGAATAACTGAATCAATCACTGCTACAAGAAACATAGGCGAGTAAAAGAAGCTAAACATAAAAGAATATATACCAGGGGCTGGGGGTGGCATGGTGATTGGGAATACTAGGTTGACCATGGTTCGAGTCCTAGACCTGGCAGCTTGCTTTCTTGCTTTCCCTCTCTCTGTCTCTCTCTTCTCACTCTTATTTAAATAAGAATAAATAAGGTTGAATAGAATAATTATTTTTTTAAAAAAAAGAATATACACTGTGACAAGCAATTGGCATAATGGCTATGTCGCTGGACTCCCATGTAAGTCGACCGCGGTTCAAGTCCCAGCCCCGGTGGCTTAAACTCATGCCAGGCGCGTGTGCATGCATGCCCAAGATCCCAAGAGGAGAATGGTAGAGAAGGATTGTGACATGGCCATCCCCCCTGTGGAGTGATTTCTCACTTTCTGTCTCTCTCTGTCTTTCTGGAGAGTGCATGCGCCCAAAAGCGAAAACTTCTCTCCCTCTCTCTCTCTCTCTCTCTATATATATATATATATATATATATATATACACATATATATATATATATATACACACACACGTATATATATATACACACCAAATTATTCCATTTTTATGGAATTTAAATAGTCATAAAAGTTGAAACATGGGACAGGAGTAAAGGTAGGAATTAACAATAAGGGGTCAGAAGGAAGTCTGTGGTGCTGTGAATGTTCTATATCTTGATCTGGATAGTGGTCACACAGATACACACATATATGGACATTTGTTGACCTGTACATTGAGATGCATACTGAACCTTTATTACATCTTTTTCAAGGTAACTATTATCCGATAATCTTTTAGAAATAAAATATATGTCTAATATTTGGAAATACAAATTAAATCATTTTGATTTTACTCTTTTAAAAATGATTTTTATTGGGGCCAGCAAATGGTGTAGTGGTTAGGTTGTTGGACTCCCACACAGGTGACTGTGGTTCAAGTCCTGGACCCGGTGGCATGAAACTCACACCAGACACATGTGCGTGTGTGTCCAAGATCCTGGGAGGAGAATGGAAGAGAAGCAATCACAGCACGGCTGAAGCCCTGGGGGGTGATTTCTCACTTTCTCTCTCACTGCTTCTGTCTCTCTCTCTTCACTGAGCACATGTGTCCTAAGGCAAAGACTTCTTAAAATAATAATAATAATAATAATTTTATTATAATTTCCAGTAGATCTTTTCATAAAAATGAAGCAAAAACCATTTTTCTAAGGAAAGCAGTCCCAAATACTTTTATGCTTTTCCTGAAGTTTTATATTTAGGGATTTTTCAATCTGTAGGAGATAAACTCAATTTCATACTTGGAAATCTTTCCCCTGCCAGATGCATGATATGCTGTATGCTACTGATCATTTAACTGTGCTAAATTCAGATACTTTCAAACTGTGTTTCTCTAGAGATCATCCTTCTTTCCATAGCTGGGGTAATTAAAAATACGCTTCTATTCTGCTGCCACTAGCCCTCTGATATTAAAGTTGAGAACTTAAGGTGGTTGGAAATGAGATATTTTATGGGGTCAGAGAAAGTGTGACTTTCACCAGCAATTGTGCTCAGTTTCATTTATGATAGATGGAAGAGGTTTTTTTTTTTTTTTTTTTAAGATTTTTGTTGGACGGCACATGCTCTCAGCAGAGAGAGACAGAGGGAGAAAGTAAAAAATCACCATAACCACGCTACAATCCCTTCTATTCCATTCTCTTCTTGGGATTTTGAACATGTACACACATGCACCCCGACATGTTTTTTCAAGCTACCAGGTGTGGGACTCGAATCTCACAGTCAACCATGTGGAATTCAATGCCTTAACCCCCACATCATCTGCTGGCTCAACAAGAGTCATTAAAAAAAATAATAATAGGGACCAGCAGTTAGCGTAATGGCTATGTCATTAAACTCCCTTGTAGCTGACCGTGGTTCGAGTCCCGGACCTGGTGGCTTAAACTCATGCCATGCACATGTGCATGCGTGCCCAAGATCCCGAGAGGAGAATGGAGGAGAAGGGATTGCGGCGTGGCCATCCCCCCTGGGGGGTGATTTCTCAATTTCTCGCTTTCTGTCTCTCTGTCTTTTTCTGTTCTTCTGGCGAGTGCACACGCCCTATAGCAAAACCCTCTCCAAAAAAATAATAATAATAATAATAATAATAATAATAATAATTGCTAGAGGGCACATACATTCACCGGAGAGTGACAAAGAGAGAGGTATAGTGAGAAAGGCATCCACCGTGAGAAATGATCATGCCCCAGTCTCTTCTCCATCTCTTCCTTGTATCAGGATTGTAAGTATGTATGGACGTGCATCCAGCATGTTTTTCAAGCAGCTGGGTCTGGGACTCCAACCTTGAGGTGGGTATGTGGTATCCAACCACCTTAACCACCATGCCACAGGCTGGCCCTGAAGAAATCATTTCTAAAGTTTGTGGGATCAGTGCTATCTGATAGTATTTTAATTTTTCATTGCACTGTATCTGAGATGATTCTGAAAATTTCTCAACATAATTTTAAGTAGTAGTTATCCTTGGAAGATTTTCCCTGACTTTTGTTGAATCAAAACACAAAAAGATCAGAGGGTTTGTTTTGTTTTGTTGTTTAGTTTTTCTATTCACTATGCCTAGAATTACTCTGATCCAAAAGCCAGAACTGATTTCACAGTGAAGAGGGGCAGGGTCCATAGTGGACAACTATTGCTTTGTCTTCATCGCTAGTCCGGTCTTCTGGAAGCATGCTCTTCTTTCTGAGAAGTGCTCCACCCTCTGGCCATACCTGCTTGCTCTAGGAATGACATCTGATGGAACCAAAGCCTCTAGTTGACCGATTATTACATTTGCATTGGGACTGAAAAAATAAATGAGCTTCTTTTCAATGGTTGAATTAATAATAACTGCTCAGGAGTTTTTGGAGGCCATGTTTCCCACCAAAGCCAATGCAAAGATGAGCATATACCTGGGATTCGATCCTGGCACAGTCTTTCATCAGGGCTAGAAGTCTTGATCATTTGCTGTATGCTAAGACTTTCTTGATCTGGAATACATAAGATAGCAAACTGTTCACAGGAGAGCAAGGTCCAGCGATGCCCAAGTTGCTCCATTTCCTTGATGTGACTGAATGAATGCGATGTTCTTGCACCACATCTAATTTTTTGCTTGCCTGTTTCTTTGAAATATCTCTCTAGAAAGTAGACAAAACCTCAAATGAAAAAAGAGAAGCTGTAATTGTATATTGTCACCATCAGTCATTTAGGACATAAAAGAGGGGTGCAAGTTACTTTAGAAGAGATGCACTAACCACTTTGTACCAATGATGCTTCTTGGATGGACTCTTATTTGTCCTTAAGAATAGGTGGTAGAATGATCCTCAGACATAACTGCCCTTTGACATAACTAAGGGATCGTATTTACCAGTAGAGAACCAAGAAGCAATGGAGGGTAACCTCAAATTTTCACCCAGTGGTCTCTTGAGTAGAAAAGGTATTGAATTTTGCCTAAAACCGTTTCTAATTGATATCTCTAAAACTTAATAACCTTTTCCTTATGAGATTCCCTAAGGAAATTGTTAGTTCACTTTGTACTCAACTGAAAGAAAGAATTCTATTCTAATCTTGAATTGAAAAATTTTCCCTAAAGGACCAGCAAATGGTGAAATGGTAATGTTGCTGGACCCACATAGTTGACCACGGTTCGTGTCCCAGACCCTGTGGCTTTAAAACTCACATCAGGTGCATGGGCGTGCGAGCCCAAAATCCTGAGATGAGACTGGAGGAGAAAAGATTGTGGTGTGGCCATCACCCCTGGGGGGTGATTTCTCGCTTTCTGTTTCTTCTCTCTGGAGAACGCATGCACTCTATAGCAAAAATCTCTTTTAAAAAAATGTCCCCAAAACATTGTGTTGTTGTCTACAGGAAATTTGTGAATGAATTTAGAATTCTTATAGGTAAGCAATAACATGTATGCATGTATGTTCATTGTAGAATGTCTAAAATCTGGTGCAGTGTCTCGTGTACAATAGGTTAATAAATATTTGTTAAGTGAATGAGTGAATGGATTTTACTTTGAATCATGGACCAGTGGGATAGCCACTTAGTAGTTCCCCCCCCCCCCCCTTTTCTTCCTTTTTAGTATTTGGTAATTTGCACAACATTTTTAAATGTTAGGAAGTTTGAAATTTTTTCTAAAAATCATAAGGAAAGGGTTCATTCTTCCCATTAAGTGGAAAAAGTCTGAGTGATATCCTTTAGAAGAAATGGGAGTATAAATCCTTATAGTGCACAATTACAATTCTTGCACCCCCTAATGGCTATCCTTGGAATTACACTTCAGAATTTAAAATGAACCAAGTTGAAAACAGAACCATGTTTTCAAGAGAATTTGTAGTCTAGATACTGGACACAGGCAATTGCAGTCAAAAGGGTGTTGCTTTCCAGACTTTGTGTGTTTTTAGCGACTGCCAAGGTGGAACAGGTCATCACTATTCCAGTAAAGAATCATTTTTTACATATATACATATATATGTTTTTGTAATTCATCTCTGACTCTCTGGACAAGTATTACAGAAGTGAGCAAGGAGGAAGACCAACTAATAGACAAAATTCTGAAAAGGCCGATCCAGAAATACAGCAGGCTGAACCTAAGCATACATCTCTACCACACTCCAATGCTTATTACAGTGAGAATGAAGAGGCCATTAATTCATACAAAGAGAATGGGAAATCAATCCAACAAAACCAAAGGTTAGACACACATTTCCATCGGTTTTGAAAGGCTGAACGCAAAACAGTTGCCTGGCAGCTGACTCAGCTAGCCCGGTAAAGCTTACACCCAGCACTGGAGCTGGTGAAGGCAACAAGATGCAAATGAACCGTGACCAGAGGACCCGCAGAAAAAAGGAAGTCGAGACACCAGTTACCTCTGAAAGGACGGGAGTGATAGAGAATTCACTGATAGCTTTAACTTAGAGCTGATAGAATCTACCCTTTCCCCAGGTAGCCCTGTGCAATCCTAACAAGATAAGGAAGGGTGACTTTCTGGAGAGCTTTACGTAGCTGACGATGGACTAGCTGTTGTATGGAAGAATGAAGCCTACATTCCAGACAGCGACACTTCATGGGCCTCACTTCTCTGCTCTCAGAATATCAGAGGCCAGACATGGCATCTTGGGAAGGAAACTGGAAGACTTCTCTCTGGGGGTGATCATTGTGAAGTCTATGGAAGCATATTACTTGTCTCTATATGAAATGAAACTGAAACTCAAAGGGTGGAGGAACTAGTACATGACTTGCCAGAGAGATCAGTTCTAATTAGGATTTGCAGCAAACCTCTTAGGCAGTCTAGAGTAATGTGGCTGAGAAGGTTGTGACCAAGGTATGGGAGGAGAGCGTGGGGTTGGAGTCCCAGGGGTTCTCAGTGAGAACAACCCTCACAATATGCTTATACAAAATCGTCAACTTCTCTGCGCTGATACTTTGGGTGGTAAGAGCAGGGAGTGTAAGATAGCCCAAATTTGGAGGCAAAGGAGGGCCACTCTGATCCTGAGAAACCCAAGAAGAGATTGGATATTTATAAGGAAAAGTATCAAAATATATATCTGCCTTCGGAGCACTCAAGGGCAGGGGTCCTGAACAGCCTGATGGGTTTTCTTTTTTCATGCAAGAAATGGATTTCTTAAAGACTTATGTTCCACTCCTTTAACAATTGTTTTTAATTTGCTATAGGGTGTATGTGCACACTGGAGAGAGAGAGGAGAGAGAGAAAGTGAGAAAGCACCCCACAGCGGGAGAGGCCACATCATCATCCCTTCTCATTCTCTCAGGATTTGGGGCATGCATGCACATGGTGTATTTTCCAAGCCACTGGATTTAGGACTCGATCCACATAGTCAGACAGGTAGGATCCAGCTACTTTAACCACCATACCACCAGCTGGCCACCACTTAGCAGCTTTTTTTTTTTTTTTTTTTTTTTTTTGAGAGGTTTTTCGCTATAGGGCGCGTGCGCTCGCCGGACAGACAGAGAGACAGAGAGACAGAAAGCGAGAAATCACCCCCCAGGGGGGATGGTCACGCCGCAATCCCTTCTCCTCCATTCTCCCCTCGGGATCTTGGGCACGCACGCACACGTGCCCGGCGTGAGTTCTAAGCCACCGGGTCCGAGACGCGAACCGCGGTCGACCACGTGGGAGTCCAGCGACATAGCCATTACGCTAACTGCTGGTTCCCCCCCACTTAGCAGCTTTTAATGGTGGTGGGGTATGGTAACTGTGCCGAGGCCCTCCTGAATGCTCTTTACCCTGGCACACCCTCCCCAGCTACTGCGAGGGCTCCAGTTAATAGCTCACACATGTGAGCTTCCCAGGCTGCCCTTGGCTAGCAGGAGCTGTTTGACCAAGTAAGTGGACTGAGGGATTAAAACCTCACCTCCAGGGATGAAATCCGAATGGGCTATGTCTTTCCCCTTGAAAAACACTAGTCGTTTTAACCGGAACTTTTTCATCAAGTCATCAAGCCACTTAAATGTCAAATTACTCAAAGAGGTGCTTAAAGAAGCCACCCCTGGGACCAGCAGATGGTGTAATGGTTACATTGCTGGACTTCCACATAGTTGGCCATGGTTCAAGTCTTGCACCTGGAGGCTTAAAATTCACACTGGGCATGCGTGCATGAGTGCCCAAGATCCCGAGAGGGGAAGGAAGGAGAAGAGATTGCGGCACGGCCATCCCCCTGATTTCTTGCTTTCTGTCTCTCTGGTGAGTGCACGTGCCCTATAGAAAAATCTCTTAAAAGAACAAAATGAAAGAAAACTCACGTCGGGCATGTGTGTATGCGTGCCAAAATCCGGAGAAAAGAATGGAGGAGAGGGGATTATTTTGCAGCCATCCCCCTGAGGAGTGATTTCTCACTTCCTGTCTCTCTCCTGCACACGCTCTTTCTCTCTAATGAGCACATGTGCCTTACAGCAAAACAAAACAAACAAAAACTCTCTAAGAAAAAAAAAATCCACTGCTAAGGTGATTGATGTCGGCAAGATGGCAAGTAGAGGAGGCTTTCAACTCTAAGCCAAAATGGACTTTGAGTCAAAATATGCCTCTAGAGATAAAAAGGGTCATTATATATAATGATAAAAGTATTTTTCAACAGAAAGATGTAACAGTTGTATACACGTTTGCACCCAACATCAGACCACTTAAATATACAACGCAAATATTGACAGATTTGAAGGGAGAAATTGACAACAGTGCAATAATCAGAAGGGACTTTGGGAACCAGCAATTAGCGTAATGGCTATGTCACTGGACTCCCACGTAGTCGACCATGGTTAGCATCCTGGACCCGGTGGCTTAAACTCACGCTGGGCGCGTGTGCGTGCGTGCCCAAGATCCCGAGAGGAGAATGGAGGAGAAGGAATTGCGGCGTGGCCATCTCCCCTGGGGCGTGATTTCTCGCCTTCTGTCTCTATGTCTCTCTCTGTCTGTCTGGCGAGCGCACGCGCCCTATAGCGTAAACCTCTACAAAAAAAAAAAATCATAAGGGACTTTGTTCTCCCATTTTCAGTAATGGATAAACATCCAGACAGAACATCAAAAAAGAAACAGAGGACTTGAACAATACTATAGACCAAATGGACCTAACAAACCTAAATAGAACTTTCTACCCAACAGGAGAAAAATACCATTCTTCTCAAGTGCACATGGAACATTCTCCAGGACAGATTATGCACGAGGTCACAAAGCAAGTCTTAACACCTTGTACGAGATTAAAATCATACCAAGTATCTTTTTATTTTTTTTTGAGAGGTTTTCATTATAGGGCGTGTGTGCTCACCAGAAAGACAGAGAGAGACAGAGAGACAGAAAGCAAGAAATCACCCCCCAGGGGGATGGCCACGCCACAATCCCTTCTCCTCCATTCTCCTCTCGGGATCGTGGGCACACACGCACACGCGCCCGGCATGAGTTTAAGGCACCAGGTCCAGGACTCAAACCGCGGTCGACTACGTGGAAGTCCAGCGACATACCCATTACACTAACTGCTGGTCCCCCAAGAATCATTTTTAACCACAACAAAATGAAACTGGAAATCAATAATGATAAGAAATGGAAGAATTCACAAATATGTGGAGACTAAATGAAACATTCTTGTCTCAATTGCCAGAGGTTGTGTGCACTCAGAGAGAGAGAGAGAGGAAGAGAGAGCGGAGAGGGAGAGGGAGAGAGAAAGCAGGCATGATGGGGGCATGGCCATGCTACAGTTCTTTTTCCCCTTTCCTTCTGGCTTTCAAGATTTTGGCCACGCATGCCTACAAGCCCAGCATTCCCTAAAGTCATTGGTATAAGAATTCAAATCAGGGTTGGCCACATGGGATCTGACTCCCTTAACCACTGAGCTACGGGGTTGGTCCTAAACCCTCTTGAATAACCATCTAAACACTCTTAAACAACCATTGGGTGTAAAGAAGAAAATCAAAAGGAAAATTTTAAAGGTCTCAAAACAGGCCGGCAGGTGGTGTGGTGGTTTAAGGCAGCTGGATCACAATGTGGCCAGCTGTGCAGCTCACGTCTCAAACTGGAGAGCTTGAAGAACATGCCAGGTGTTATGTGTGTGTGCCTAAAATCCCAAAGAGAAATGAAGGAGAAGGGATTGTGGCATGACTATACCCCATGGGAAGTGGTTTTGTTTTGTTTTGTTTTGTTTTTGTTTTTGTTTTTTTTACATTTTCTTTCCCTCTCTCTCTGGTGAGTGCAGGCACCCTCTGGGGAAAAAAAAAATCTCAAGACAAACAAAAATGAAGATACAGCATACCAAAATGTATGGGATACAACAAAAATAGAGCTAAGAGGAAAATTTATAGCAATAAACACTAACATTTGAAAAAGAAATAAAGACCTAGCTAAAAAACAAACTGCAGGGACCAGCAGTTAGCATAATGGCTATGTCGCTGGATTCCCATGTAGTCAACCGCAGTTCAAGTCCTGGACCTGGTGGCTTAAACTCATGCCAGGCGTGTGTGCGTGCGTGCCCAAGATCCCAAGAGAAGAATGGATGAGAAGGGATTGCAGTGTGGCCTTCACCCCTGGGGGGTGATTTCTCACTTTCTGTCTCTCAGTCTTTCTCTGTCTTTCAGGCAAGCGCACGCACCCTGTAGCAAAAACCTCTCCAAAACAAAACAAAACAGAACAAAACAAAACAAAAACCAAACTGCACACCTCAAGGAACTAAAAAAAGAATAAACTAAACCCAAAGTTAGCAGAGAGGTATAAATAATGAAAAACAGAGCAGAAAAAAAATCAAATAGAGACTAGGAAATAAATAAATAAAACTAAGGGTTGTTGATTTGAAAAGATAAGCACAATCAACAATCCCTTAGCTAAACTAAAGAAAAAAAGAAATTTGACTCAAGTAAATAAAACAAAAAAGACAAGACATTATATTGGATTCTTCAGAAATATAAAAGAACCATGGGGAATATTATGAAAAGTTATACATCTACAAATAGAAGACCCAGAACCAATGATTTCATACGTGAATTCTATGAAACATTTTTTTAAAAAATCAAGGAGCCAGGAGATGGAGTAGCAATTACATCACTGGACTCCCACATGGCCAACTGCAGTTTGAGTCCCAGATCCAGTGACTTCAAACTCATGCCGAGCACGTGTATGCCCAAGATCCCAGGAGGAGACTGAAGGAGAAGGGATTGTGGTGTGGCCATCCCCCCAGGGGGTGATTTCTCGCTTTCTCTCTCACTGTCTCTGTCTCCCTCTCTTCCCTCTCTCTCTCTCTAATGAGCTCACACATCCTAAGGCAAAACCCTCTTAAAAAAAATGAATACCAGACCTTCTTAAACTTTTCAGTTTCAACTTTTTGCCCTATAGCAAAAATCTCTCTTTTAAAAAATTTAAAAAAGATGTACAGTAATTAAATTTTTAAAAATCGTGGTTTTTTTCATTTGAGGAACTTCAAAAAGTTTATAGAGAAATAGAATTAAAGTATAAGTTTATTTAGGTGCAGAAAACCCTTTAAATCCACACATGGTGTTTTCAAATAGGCATTTTCCACAAACTGTTTGAAGCCTCTTCGTATATTGTGGCTTCCGGTCCTTTTTCAAATACAGGATTTGCCACATATTACTTTCACACAGTAAAAGTTTATGATTCATTTCGTTCATAGGAGCGTTAGTCATTTAGTTCATAAAAATCTTACTTTCCTGAAGAAACCAGAGTGTGGCGTGAGCACAGGGAAACAGAAGAAAACAAGGAAGTATGCGACCATGAAGCCAATGCTTAGTCTCAGAGATCAGAGGCTTAAGGAAAAGGATAGATTAAAACCTAAAAAGAAAGAAAAGAAAGATCCTAGCATGCTGAAGGAAAGAGACGCCCCCCAACACCCTTCCTGCTTATTCCTTCAATATAATACACAGCTGGGTCCACCCTACCACATGCTGGTTGTTACCAACTTTTCCATTAAAGCCAAACTGGACTTAGTGCAGTCAATGGTAGACTGACTGTAGGCCAAGTGTGTCCCTTGTATAACTGACTGTGTAATGGCTGAAACTGAAAAATTGGGACAAAATTATCTAGTGGCTCTAAGGATTGCTAAGGATCCAAAATTTGAACCATGACCATGCACACATAAAAGAACCTATGCGGATGACTGCTTCGTATAGAGAGTGACTCAGCACAAGTGTTTCATCACGGCCACAGTTGACCGAGACCTTAAACGAAGAATCCGGAAGACCCCAGGAGTTCCTATCTTGTACATTTCTAACCATAAATACAATGTTGAGCAGATGCCCGAAGACTATGGAGCCCCTTGGTTCTAATTCTTAAAGGAAAAAGTTCCTCTGCCTTTCTTTGACCAAATATCTCCGTTGCCAGTTCATTAAACATGAAAAAAAAATTCTTACTTTCCTGAGATTGTGTTGTTGATAGTCAGAGAATGTATAAAGTTTGTAAACTGTTTTATTAGATTATAAAGTATAGTCAATTCTGCATAACCACATGCTCTGTGTTCATGAATTTAAACAACTATATATGGAAAATATTTAAAATAATGATAATAATACAAATAATAATAAATAATACAAATAAAAAACAATACAATATAACAACAACATGTGTATAAGGGATGCAAGGATTTATGGATTTCACTATCGGTAGGGTCTTGGAACCAAACCCTTGAGTTACCAAGGGACAAAAATATAAACTATCTAATCTCCAAAGATCAATGTTTAATCAAGAAATGTTCCATATTTCATCTCAGTAATTTGACTTTAATAAGAAATTATTACATTTTTCTGGGTCTTGAGAAGAAATTTTATTAATAATACATAGTCCTCAGACTAGGGTAACTATGTCAGAATCTTTGAAGAAAAATTGGCGATATATTCCACTTAAAAAATAGTTTAATAAAAATCACCCTTTGATTTCCTCTTATCTAAGCTTAGGTCACCATACTACGGAGACAGACATCAAAGACACACGGGGTGTCCTAGCACACTGTGCTAGGAGAAATTTTTTAAAAAGCAGAGGGACTATTGAAATGACCCGTAGAGTGGATTGTTCTACTTAAAACATTCCTTCATTTAGTCAACAAATTCTTCTCAAGCCTTGCTACATGCCAGATACCATTCTAGGCATTGGGTTGGCAATAGAGAGGAAAAAAAACAAAAATTATCTTTGCATTAGTGGGGAAGACACATGGATGAGCTAATCACACCATGCGAAGAATTATTGCAATTATGACAGTGCTATGCCAGATCCTGATTAGGGGTGCATGTGAGCTTTTTCTGAAGACTGAGCAGAGTTAATGAGAGCCTTTCACTACATCGAGTTGGTCTTGAGGCTGGAGTAAGACTGAGATATGTGGGACCAGCAGTTGGCGTAATGGCTATGTTGCTGGACTCCCATGTAGTCGGCTGTGGTTCAAGTCCTGGACCCAGTGGCTTAAACTCACACCGGGTGCATGTGCATGCGTGCCCAAGATCCCGAGAGGGGAATGGAGGAGAAGGGATTGCGGCGTGGCCATCTCCCTGAGGGGTGATTTCTGGCTTTCTGTCTCTCTGTCTCTCTGGCCAGTGCAAGCACCTTATAGTGAAAATCTCTCAAAAAAAAAAAAAAAAAAAAAAAAAAAAACTGAGATACGTAAGGAGCAGATGGGGTCAGTGAGCTAGGGTGTGCTCCCTAACTAAATTTTCAGGTGAGGCTGGTGGTGTGAGGCCAAGCGTCTGGGTAAAAACCAGCATGGGTCAGAGATCATTTCATTTACATCTAGCTATGTGACCTTTGGCAGATCATTTAACCTCTCTAATTCTGTTAAATGGGATTATTCCTACCTACAGGTTTGCTGTAAGGATTAAAGGAGATGCAGAAATAAAAATGCACACAACAGTACCTTGTCTGTAACAGTCTCTCCAAATATTTGGAAGAAAATAGAGCCAGTATGAGACTCTGGTGCCCACTCTTGCCCCTGGCTCTCCCACCTCACCCCTCTCCCAACCCTGGGCCCTTGGCCTTACTGCAATCCTGAGAAGCCCTTGAGCTCCTCACACTTCCCCTGTTTAGTTCACAACTTTCTCTCTCAACTGGACAGAGCTACTGTTTTCATGTGAGAAATGTTCGTTAATATTGTAGTTAATGTTTAGAACATTTTCATAATTCTTCCCTTCTGAATAAAAATGTACCAATTCTTCATGGTAAAAATGTTTTGAAAATAAAGAAAAACTATGTACTCACAGATTCATCAAAATTTTCTTCCTCTTTCTCTCTTCCTCTCCTTTTTTCTTCCTTCCTGCTTTCCTTCCTTCCTTCCTTCCTTCCTTCCTTCCTTCCTTCCTTCCTTCCTTCCTTCCTTCCTTCTTCCTTCTACCTTAACCATCATGCCATGGGCTGGGTCATAGTATATAACTTTTCTTTGGAATCTTTCAGTCTTTGGGGGTAGTTATTCAAGGAATTTGAAGATCATCTATCACAGAAATTCCTCCCTCCTATTTCCTCCTTCTTAACTAACTTGACAAATGTGTATATGGGGACGCTTAGGAACTACACTTCCATGGAGGAGGAGAGACCTCTCTGCATTCTGTGCCTAGCTTCTCATGGTCTCTGGTTGAGATGTTGGATTCTGCTGGTCTCTAGCCAAGAGCATCGGGCCTCCCTGGAGCCACTGACAAACTCACTGGTCTCAGCTAGTCTCTGGGCTAACAAGGCCGCTCTTAAAATTCATCAGTGACCAAGGCTCCTTCAAACTTTCTCTTCTGCAATTCTAAGGGATAATTCAAGGTATCTACTGAAGGTCCAGCCTTTATGTTTATCCTCCAAGCAGAAGGAAGAGAAAAAGGGGAGGAAAAAAACAAGCCTCTTCCTTTAAGGATGTTATATATCCTATTTCCTGTTTCTGTTCCATTGAACAGATTAGTCATCTGGCTATAATTGGTGCAAACCAGAACAACCAGAACTAATAGTTACTCCAGGTAACCTGAAGCTCAGCTAGCATATGGAGGTTCTGCTACAAAGAGGAGCACATGCCAAGGGTACTGACGTCTCAAATTGATAAGAATCCAACCCTAGGTAAGGGGCCTAAATGATCTTTGAAAATGGTTCATTATTCACTTGACCCAGAGAACCCCACAAAGTCATGTAAATAAAGAGGTTTAAATCTTTGTGTTCACTTTCAGAACACCCATGAAACTGCTCAGGCCATTAAGATATGCATATCCAAAATGCCACCAAGTATCTGAAGGATGTCACTTTACAGAACTAGTGTGTGTCATTCTACCGTTACTACGATGGCATTGGTAGAAGTGCCTAGGCCAAACAGTGGGGCTGGACATAGAGTAGGGGGCCCAAAAAGAGTGCTGAACATTCTTACAAATACAGACAGTAATGCTGAACTTAAGGGATTAGATGTAGACTCTGGTCATTGAGCATATTCTGATGAACAAGGCACCCAAGATGCACTGACGTACTTACAGTACATCCTAGACTGATTAACCCTTACGTGAGCTCCCCTGCAACATCGAGATGAGCCTCACTGAAAAGGAGCAAATTGTTCCTAAACCAGAAGAAGAGATTGCTCAATAAAAAAAGATATCCTAGAAGAAACCAAAGAAACAAAAACTTATGGCATGGAAATAAATTCAACATAAAATAAATGTAGATAAATGTAATAAATGGATTAATAAAAAATCCAATCCTGGACTCCCTCTTTGAAAGTTATTTTTTTTTTTTCTGGGTCCACTCCTGGTACAAAAAACTGTATCAATCAAAGGCCTAAGGAACAATTCCAAGTATTTAAAATAGAAGGAATTTAACACAGGAAATTGGCTATGTTAATGATGCAAATGCTTAGAAACCAAACAGATTGAGTTAAGACAACCCAGAAATGAACCTCAGCAGAAATCTACCTCTAAACCATTCACAGCAGAAATTCTATTTCCTCTCGTGCATCAGGACCAACCACATCAGGTGATTATTAACCCTGCTTTGGCTGTTTCAATAGCATGAGGAACTGAACCTGGTCAGATTCTCTTTCCAATTCAGTGGGGCCATTGAGCATCCTTTGGTGAAAGTGTTTCTTCCCTGGGAATGACCCACAGAGCCCAGTATTCTGGAGTAGGAAGCAAAAACTCTGTCAGTGAACTCTGTAAACTTTGCCAGGGTATTAACTCTGTGTGTAAGTTGCAGGTTAAAAGTATTAATATATACCACATTCTGCAGGGGAGTACGCTGACGTTGTATGATTTTATTTTCTAGCTGGTACCATACCATTTTAAGGGACCAGGTATTTCTCAGTAATTAGATAGTTGCTAAATCCAGAGAATTCTAGGGATGAGAGCCAAGAGTCATAGTTCTCATCCATTGAGTTGGGGTCTCTGTTTACAAGATAAGTCATAAAAGACTCTAGACGGGTTATAAGGCAGCAGTCCTCAACTTTTATGGCATCAGGGACTAATTCCATGGAAGATAATTTTTCCACAGACTGTGGAGGTGAAGGGATGGTTTCAAGACGATTCAAGTGTATTACACTTATTGTGCACTTAATTTATGTTATCACATTGTAATATATAGTGAAATACTTATACAACTCACCATAGTGCAGTATTTGCAGCTGCTCCCCAGCTCTAGTATCACTGCCTCAGCTCCACCTCACATCCTCGGGCATTATATTCTCATAAGGAGCACACAATCTAGACCCCTTGCATGTGTACTTCACAATAGGATTCATGCTTCTATGAGAATCTAATGCTGCCAATATGATAGGAGGCAGAGCTCAAGTGATAATGTGAGCAATGGGGAGTGGCTGTATATACCCATGAAGCTTCACTCACTCAACACGGACCAGTACTGGTCTGTAGCCTGAGGGTTCCGGTTTCTTGTTATAAGGCATTCTGCAAATCCATGGATGATGGTTCTGGTGCTGGCAGAGAAAGCAAATTCATTCTCTGAACAGGAAGCTCTTCCGATGAAGACGAATCACTCCCATTCCCTTGATAAAATAGCTCAAACGTTAGCAACTTAGTATCCTTAGCACACGTGGAAACTTTAATGTTAGACTTTCATCAAAATTTGCATTAGTCATCATTCTGGAAAAAAATAAATTCTTACTCTGTGTGTGTGTATGCATGTGAGTATGTGTGTGTGTACATATGTATGCTTATTTGCATATTTTTTGAGAATAATTTTTTTTCTTTTTCTTTTTTTTTGGAGAGGTTTTTGCTATAGGGCGCATGCGCTCGTCAGAAAGACAGAGAGATAGAAAGCGAGAAATCACCCCCTAGGGAGGATGGCCATGCCTCAATCCCCTCTCCTCCATCTCCTCTTAATATCTTGGGCACACATGCACACGCACCCTGCATGAGTTTAAGCCACCGGATTCGGGACTTGAACTGCGATTGGCTACATGGGAGTTCAGCAACATAGCCATTACACCAACTGCTGGTCCCTGGAGAATAAATTTTTTTAAAAAATTAACGAACTGGAAAATTGACAAGAAAATAAGACATTATAAGTAACTGAAAGTTTTAAAAAAGATGCTTTGCTTAAATATAGAACAATTCCCTGCTCCCACCTTCGGTCTGCCTGCCAAATGAAGTGAGTAGCCTAACGCTTTCAGAAATAGCATGCTGGTTGTTTCATAGAATTCTAAGTTTTGAGCCAGATGTTTAACATCTTATTAAAAGTACCACTTATTTTAGGATGTCTTAGCTATACTTGCATCAGGTGGTTTTCCTGGGATGTAGGCACCAATTTATTTTAAATAATTTTACATCATGTAGATCATGATTGCAATTTGAGAATCGAATTTTCAGTGACATAATAAGGTTAGAACTTTGTTTTTTGTTATGTGAAGTCTTTATATGATATATTCGACCACTGGAAAGAATCCAGTGATCAAGATAATCATTCATTTGTTCTTTTGCAAGAGAAGTTTCTCAAAACATTCAAATGGTTTTATTACTTCATCTTAATTTGCTTTTAATTTTGCTTTAGTTTCTCAGTTACACATTTTACTCTTCTTTATCACTTTCTGATTTAAAAAAAAGGGTTCCTGAATGAGCATTATATAAAGACTGCCTAGCCCACGACTTGGTATCGATCCTGAATTTGGCAATTAGCGCTGAAGGAGAAGCACTTTGGTCCAATTGTCTAAAAAATAGTACTGAGTGTTGAACTTCCTCATCCCTCAAATAGAAACACAGGTTAAGGATTCTGTTGACTGGTCAAATAGGGACTTTTAAAAGTGTATCAAGGGTAGGGAACCATCAGTTAGCGTAATGGCTATGTCACTGGACTCCCACATAGTCGACCGCGGTTCGCGTCCTGGACCCGGTGGCTTAAAACTCACGCCGGGCGCGTGTGTGTGCGTGCCCAAGATCCCGAGAGGGGAATGGAGGAGAAGGGATTGCGGCGTGACCATCCCCCCTGGGGGGTAATTTCTCGCTTTCTGTCTCTATGTCTCTCTCTCTGTCTGTCTGGTGAGCACACGCGCCGTGCCCTATAGTGAAAATCTCTCAAAAAAACAAAAAGTGCATCAGAGGTCTTGTCTGGTTATACAGTCTAAATCCCAGATTTGCAGTCTGGAGATTCAATGGTATCAATATCCCAATGATGATCATGGTCTAGAAGGTTCAGACTTCTTTTTCTTTCCTTTTTTTATTTTTAGTTTTCTATAGGGCACATGTACTCACGAGAGAGAAAGGAAAAAAATAGTGAGAGAAAGAAAATGAGAAATCACTCACTGGGGAAATAACCATAGTGCATTCCCTTCTCCCTTCTCCTCTTGGGATGTTGGATATAGACACACATGCATTCAGTATGTTTTTCAAGCTACTATAGCTGGTCTTCAAACCACATGACTGACCATGTGGGATCCAGCTGCCTTAACCTCCACACTACCTGCTGGCCCTTACACTTCTTACATTCTCAGGAAACTGGTGAAAGGAGGCTTAGGGGTTGCTTTTCTCTCATATAATTAGACAACTTTGAGAGTTAACCTGAGCCTTGCAAGTCACTGGATTTGGCAGTAAAGTTGATGTTCTAAGTTTGGCTTTGCTGCTCTTCAAGAAGGAATCCTGGCATTAGCCAAATGTAACACCTTAAGCAAAACACATTGTAATTAGAGGTTTATCCAGTCACCTAAGGTTCATCTCATGACAGTACTAAAGCTCCCAAATGTATGTCCAAAGGTAGACCTTGCAATCTTGTTTAATGTCAACACTTGATATCAAGGACTTAGTTGTAGGAATAGCCCCATATCTGGCTAAAAGAACATGATTGTGCATGGCCAACAGCACCATCGGTTCAAATCCTAGCCTAGTAGCTTGAAAAACACAGCAATCATGAGTGTCTGCTTGCCCCAAAACCTGACAGGACAGAGACAAATAAAAGAGATTGGGGCATGACACACTTCACTAGAGAATGTGTGCTCCTTCCTCTCTCTCTCTCTCTTTAATCTATCACAGTCGAGTGTAAGAGCCCTCTAGCAATTAAAAAAAGTCACCAATAGCCTCCATGTTACCACATATAACAGATACACTTAGATGTCATGTTTGTCTCTCAGTAGGGTCAAGTATAGTTGATTTCTCTGTTCTTTTTAAAAATTTTTTTTAATTAAATACTCTCTTCTTTTGGGTTCCATGACACAACCAATTCCTAACCTTACTGATATCACTTTCTTTGAGTAACTCCCTTCCTAGTACCATTCCCTTAGCTACATCTAAGGGCTAAATTCCAATGTTCAGTTCTCAATCTTATTTATCTTAACACTGTCCTTCTGGCTGGCACTTTATTTTATTGTCATCAACTTGGGACATATACCTACTCTACTGGAATTCATGATTAAAATTCCCATTAGTTATATATGGAGTGAATAAATTCTTCAAAAGAACCAGAAGAGACATGAGTGAGAATGTTGCTGGCTGGGAAGCTTTTACCCACCCCTAAGATCAGATTTAAAAAAAAATCAGTAACAACCTCTCTTTCCATAGTAGAGGCCATTATGGAAAAGTGGCCTCCTATTCTGGGTTCACCTCTCTGACTTTCGTATTCCTCCTGCCTCCCAGACCTGTAATTCTTTACCATCTTACTACTTCCTTGATACTTCTAAATAGATTTTTAAATGATGCTTTATTCCATTTTTCAAGTTGTTCTTAGTGAGAGGTTAGTCTAAATTACTTAGGCATTGGTATCAGTGAATGCTCAGGATGGATTCTTTGTCTCACAAAATACCCCCAATTTACTAGAGTTTCTGGTGTCCTGATTCTCTCATCTGTGTTTTCTGGACCTGTTAGACATTTGATGATGGAAGAAAATATTGTTTTGTTTCCTGCATTAAAACCTACACAAGAAGAATTCTAAGAAGAATCTGAGTTGAATGATCTAATTTTTCAAAGTCAGGGTGGCATCAAATCTGTTACTTAAGCTTTTTCTTGATTAATCATGGCTGGAGAGTCCAGATCATACACCAGTGACTTTCTATTGATGTAAATAATTTGCAGAGAAAAATCTGTGACTCTCTGACAGGTGGTCCAGTTTAATAACAGGAACTGACTTGATTTGTTGGTTTTCCAGTAAGCACTGAAAACCCAGGAAGAGCACAACAGTCCTCATTTTGAAATATTTAGTTCATCATTGGCTTGTGTGAGTGCTCTTTCTCTTTACTTAAGAAAGCTATCATTCTTTACATAGATAGAGCTACCACGATGTCCAAAAGTCATGACTTATTAACTTCTCACAGTTAGCATGGTTCAACTTATTGATTCATGAACAAGAACAGAGAGAAGAAACAGTAGAGGCATGTGCAAGTGAACATAAGTTGGCATTCAGTAGCTCGTGGTTGAGAGGGGTGAGACCCTGAATATGGATGCTATATATGTGCTAGTAAAGCCTTCTGCAAAAAAATGAGAAAGCCTCCGTCTCCACCATTAGAGCCACTACTGGAACATGCTCTCCCACATAGCCTCTGTGTATGGACCCCAAGTGGAGAAGACGCACCACTAGGCAGGATGGAACTGATAAACAAGAGCTGTCAGGTGGATGTCCCACTAGCTTCTACTTGCTGGGCACTTCTGAATGTTTTCAGGTTCAGCTAGATCCCCCTCACCTAGCACAAACTCTAGTCCTTCCAGAAGATCTTTTATTTTTGCTGACAAAGATGCTTGCCCTTCAGAGTGGAATTACACAGAATCTTAACAGGGATTCCTTGATACATGTGTGCTTAGGTCCCGGGGATTCTGATGTCCACATGCCATGTAGGATGGCATCTCCAACCAGACTCTGCCAGTCTTTAATTTTTGGACTACTGTAGTTTGTAAGTAGCTCCTCCTCCTCTAGCATGATAGAGCAACCTCCAAACAAACTAACCCTACCTTCATCACTGAAAATGTCCCAAATTTGATGGCAGACATAAATTTTAAAGATTCAAGAAACTCAACAAACTCTAAACAGGATAAATAAAAAGAAAACGATGCCTAGACATGTCATAGTCAAACTGCTAAAAATCAGAGATAAAGAGAAAAATCTTGAAAGAAACCGGAGTAAAACACCATATTCCATTAAAGAGAATGGTTTGAAATAGTACATACTTCTCATCAGAAACAGTATGGTACAGAAGACAATGGAAAATATCCTTGTAGGGCTAAATGAGGTGGAGGGGAAGAGATGACTGTTAACTCAGAATTTTATTACTTTTTTTTTTTTGGAGGGGTTTTTGCTATAGGGTACGTGCGCTCACCAGAAAGACAGAGAGACAGAGAGACAGAAAGCGAGAAATCACTCCCCAGGGGGGATGGCCATGCTACAATCCCTTCTCCTCCATTCTCCTCTTGGGATCTTGGGCACGCACACACACGTGCCTGGCATGAATTTAAGCCACCGGGTCCAGGACTCAAACCACAGTCGACTACATGGGAGTTCAGCAACATAGCCATTACGCTAACTGCTAGTCCCAACTCAGATTTTTATATCCAGCAAAAATAGCTTCAAGAATTTTGGCAAAATACAAATAATTTCAAACAAAAGAAAACTAAGAAAATTTGTCACCAATAAATATGTCCTATAAAAGATCCATAAGGAAATTCTTCAGAATAAAGGAGATCAATACCAGAAGTAAACTCAGATTTTCAGGATATAAGAACAACATTAAAAATGGTAAATATAGGCCAGCAGATGGCATAATGCTTATGTTGCTGGACTCCCATGTAGTTGACTGTGGTTTGAGTCCTGGACCTGGCAGCTTAATACTCATGCTGGGTGAGTGTGCATGTGTGTCCAAAATCCCAAGAGGAGAAACTGGCATGGTCAACCCCCCAGCCCCGGGGGTGATTTATCTCTTTCTGTCTTTCTGTCTCTCTGGTAAGTACATCCGCATGATAGCAAAAATCTCTTTTAAAAAACAAAAAAAAAGTAAGAATTTTAGTAAATATAAAAGCTTTTTTCCTTTGAGTTGTTTAAAATACATATGTCTGTTTAAAATGAAAGTTATAACATTACATTGTCATAATTATGATGTACGAAAATACATTTAACAACTACAAAATAAAAATGATAATAAATAATCAAAACTATATTACAAGATTTGTATGTTTTACATAAATTATTATATTACCAATTCTGAATAGACTATGAACATATGCTATATGAATACAATTTAAAATGAATTATAATCTTAATTTTAAATGAATAGAATTTTAAATTTTAGCAGGATTTTACAAATATTTTTATTTTTTATTATCCCAAGGCAAGAAATGTTTTCATTATTCTTTATGTTAGATTGTAAAAAAGGCTCTGAGCCATTAAACAATGAGCCTGAAGTTGCATGACTAGAAAGAACATTCATCTAAATCCTAATTCAAGATCCAACTAGTCCACCTTCCTTTTTTTACCCTCTTCAGGGCTGGAGGACATTTTTCTGAGAGGTGATTCCATCATCAGAAGCTATTGGGGTCTGTTATGGATTAAATTTTTCACCCCAAAATTCATATGCTGAAGTCCTAACCCCCAACACCTCAGAATATGACTTTATTTGGAAATAAGGCATTGCGGGACCAGCAGTTAGCATAATGGCTATGTCGCTGGACTCCCACGTAGTCGACCGCTGTTCGAGTCCCGGACCTGGTGGCTTAAACTCACGCCGGGCGCGTGTGCGTGCGTGCCCAAGATCCCGAGAGGAGAATGGAGGAGAAGGGATTGTGGCGTGGCCATCCCCCCTGGGGGGTGATTTCTCGCTTTCTGTCTCTCTGTCTCTCTCTGTCTGTCTGGCGAGCGCACGCGCCCTATAGCAAAAACCTCTCCAAAAAAATAAAAATAAAATAAGGCATTGCAACTGTAATTAGTTAAGATGAAGTTATACTACAGTAAGGGAGTCCTCCACTTCAATATGACTGATATTCTCATGAAAAGGAAAGATCGACACAGGCACATGGGGAAAATTCCATGTGAAGCTTGAAGTTATGTTGCCGTGAGCTAAGGAATTATCAGAAGCTACAAAACAAACAAACAAACAAACAAACAAAAACCCTGGGCACAGATCCTTCTCTTGGGCCTTCAGAGGGAACACGACCCTGCCAACACCCTTGATCTCAAACACTTAAGCTCCAAAACTATACAATAATAATTTCTGTAGTTAAGCCACTCAGTTTATGGTACTTTATTACAGTAGCCTTAGCAAACTGAAGAAAATAAAAAATCTGTGAGTAGAGTTATTGATCCTCACAAATGTCTACCTCCTCTTTCCTGTATTCCTGTCAACCACCATCACTTCACTACACCTTGTGTTACCAATGTGCTTCTGAGTGGGCCAGGAAGCCATATAGCAAAGCTTGTTCAATTTATCTGAAAACACAAAGAATAAATTGGCTCTGAGTGAGAAGATGACAGACCCAAGAACTTATATTTAGCTTTTTTTTTTTTTTTGGAAAGGTTTTTGCTATAGGGCACGTGTTCTTGCCAGACAGACAGAGAGAGACAGAGAGACAGAAAGCAAGAAATCACCCCCCAGGGGGATGGTCACGCCGAAATCCCTTCTCCTCCATTCTCCTCTCGGGATCTTGGGCACACACGTACACGCACCCGGCATCGGTTTTACGCCACCGGGTCCGGGACTCGAACTGCGGTCGACTACATGGGAGTCTAGCGACATAGCCATTATGCTAACTGCTGGTCCCTAGATTTAGCTTTTTATAAGAGTAGCAACAAGAGATGAAGAGAATTGAGTATGGGTTGACAAATACAGACGGTTTAGGTTGGAAGAAGGCTTAGTGACCATCTTTCAATGAATAATTACCCAAGCTCTTTAAAAGGATTGGGACCAATCAAATGTCTGGTATTCAAACTCTTATTTTCTAGTTCTTTTTGTGATGCAGCATAATTGCAATCACTATTTTCCTTAAATACTTATTTTTATACTAAGTGCCAGTAAATATTTAGAGCATTTCTAGAAAAGTAAAATGCACACATATAATAAGGGATATTCATGTACCCCAAATTTAGAAATTCAAGAGCTCGAAGACACAGAAAGAAAACATCCCAAAGTTAGTTGGGTGGCCCACTTGGTTTGTCTCTTGATTTTTTAAAAAGTTTATTATTATTATTATTATACAATCACCATACATTATTTAGCTTGTAGAGAGAATTTACCCAACATTAAATACATCTCAGACCAGCCTAGTTGAGAATACTATACACATTATCATCAACAAGTAATAAACCATTTCTGTGCCCCACAGATATTCTCCTTCTCTATTTTTTATTTCTAATTTGTCCCTTGATTTTCAAAGATAGGTTGGCCTTACTCATGGAATGGCTTTAGTAAAGTGTTTAGTCTGTTTTTATAAGGATACTTAACTAAGACCATAAGCCAATTCTTACTTAAATTATTTTTAAGCGATAGCTCGATGATATCTTCAGCAGCAGTTGCTTCTTGTGATGACCATGAGATAGCTTTGCTTCCAATTGACTTTAGTAACCAGGTCAGTTTTCACTGACTGTCTGTCACTGCTTCTAAAAATACTTTAAGCTGATGGAGTACCTGTCATCCATGACCTGCATGCTTAGAGAGTAATTCTTCCCTAACATCTGTGAGGATCAGAAGTCTTTCCTCTTGATTAATGAGTTGCTGAAATGGTAGTACTAACACTTCCTCATAAGCATTTGGCGTATCGGAGGGGAATGTCAGCAGCAAACATATTTTGGGTTTAATATTTCCTCCTCTATATCTTTTTATTTTTTTCTTTTGACATGTACCCCAGTCCTCCTCCCTCCAGTCTGTTCTAGCGCCTATTCTTTTTTCTTCTTTTTTGGAAGAGAGATTTTTGCCATAGGGTGCATGCGCTCACCAGAGAGATAGAGAGAGACAGAGAGACAGAAAGCACCCCCAGAGGGAATGGTCACACTGCAATCCCTTCTCCATTCTCCTCTCAGATTTTTGAGTCCTCACGCACATACACCCAGCATGAGTTTTAAATTGCAGAATCTAGGACTTGAACCATGATCGACCATGTGGGAGTCTAGCGACAGAACCATTATGCCATCTGCTGGTCCCCATTCTGGTGCCTATTCTAATCCTACCGTTCTATGTAATGTGTTTCACAAATCTAAGGTGCTATGGACTGCTTTACTGATGCTGTACTTGTGATCACACTAGAAACCACGTGGGAGGCAGGGTCGGGTGACGCAGAGTCCTAGGCTATGAACAGATTTGGAATTCTGGCCAGGTATGATGGTGCATCGGCAACTCAATGTTCAGTGTTGCTGAGGCCATATGGGAGGTCCTGGGTTCATATCCTGAGGTTTTCTGCACTCACTGGGTATGTACACATGCCTGTCATACTTTTGAAGCTGGCTGAAGGTTGGGGTAAGATTGTAGCATGAAGACTTTGTTGATAGTGGCCATCTTACTCTCTCTTTATTATGGAAGAAATACATAAATAAACTTTACACAAAGAGATTTAGAATTCTAGTCTCTGCGCAAACTTAGAGTAAAGGCATAGCATTGAGGTTCCTGTCCATGCAATGAATTTGGACTATAATAGAAATTCTATTACTAATTTTTAGTCTGTTATCTTGGGTGCTACTAAGATGAGGAAAAGAAAGAGAAAGAAAATACCCAATTGGCCTTATACTTACACACACAGACACGCACATGCACACACACACACACACACACACACACACGTTCTCTTCAGGAAGAGAATTATCTACATTCTTGTCTTTAAAAAATATATGTAAGTGTGTGCGTGTGTGTGTGTGCGTGCATGTGGGCGCGTGTATCTGAAACTTGGCATGGATTGCTTGGAAAATGTCCAATTTACAATGGAATTTTTTTTTCTTTTTTGGGAGAGGTTTTTGCTATAGGGCGCGTGCGCTCGCCAGACAGACAGAGAGAGACAGAGAGATAGAAAGCGAGAAATCACCCCCCAGGGGGGATGGCCACGCCGCAATCCCTTCTCCTCCATTCTCCTCCTGGGATCTTGGGCACGCACGCACACGCGCCCGGCGTGAGTTTAAGCCACCGGGTCCGGGACTCGAACCGCGGTCGACTACGTGGGAGTCCAGCGACATAGCCATTACGCTAACTGCTGGTCCCAATGGATTTTTGAAAATCATGGATTTGCTAGTCTAGAGTTCCTTTGACTCAGGTTGGAGATGTTATGAGCAAACCCCACTCAGAGACCAAAATGTTTGCCTTGGGTAGAACAGACTCATTGACCCTCAAGGCGCCTGTCCTCAAGAGAATAAAAATCTCCTCCTTTCATTTAGGCATTTTCTGATGCTCATGACACAGAGGATTAGAGAGGATAGTGTCTTCTTGGGAGATTGTCTGCCTCCCTGCATTGTCCCACCTACACACTCCCACACTGGGTGACCATAACCATTTGGGGTCAGAAAATACATGACTCCTCCAAAAAAAGGGTCTATACTGCTGATTAAAGTCGTCATTTGCCACTTGAGCCGGTGTTCCTTAACTCTGGAGGATTACCATGCTCGATCTTTCCTTCCTCTTCTGACCCCCTCTCTATCCTGATTTCCTCCCCAGGACTCTGACTTCTGTGGATTATTTTAACAGATTTTCTTGTCTTCTGGCTTTCAGATGGGTTTGGCAAATGGGAATTTCTGGAGATTAGACTCCAGGAGGGGGACAGATAAGGTGGGAGAGGTGGGTAAGAATCATCAGGACCTCATGGGCCCTGAGAAAGGCTGGATTTTAGTGTTGTGTGATGGTAAGCTATGGTATAGTTTCAAGCAAAGGGAGTTCATGATCTCATTGTCACGCAACAATCATCCTACTGGTAGACCTGGCTGAGTGGGCAACCCAAACTTTTGATGGCTGGCAGATTGGCACACCTCTAAGCGTTCACCAACTTCACGATCTCTCCCTCTCTATGTAGTGCTTGAGCGTTTTATAAGTAAAGGAGGGTGAAATTTCCAAATCTTTTCACATACCCATAATTATGGCCCCTGCTCTTTTCGCGGTAACGTGACACTGAGTTTGTATCTCACATATATATAGCTATATAGGTGCTAATAAGGAAATATGCTCAAGGCACAGAGTTAAGATACGTTCCAGAGCAGTATGTATATCAAAACCTGCATCTGTTAAAATACATTTACATAGCTTCATATAAGCATAGACTATTTCTGAAATAACACTTGAGACTGGTTAGATCTGGGGAGATCTTGAGCACCCAAAATAAGAAGAAGGAAACTTCATCTTATGTGCTTTTGTACAGTTCTATTACTTGCGAATATTACTTTCATTGAAAATTATTTTGTTAAACTAGCGTTTATAAATTCTAGTAGTATTAGAAGCAGCAATATTATTACAAGCATGAAGACTAGCAAAAATTACAATCAAAAGCAATGAACATAGGGCCACACTCTTCCCTTCTCCCTAAGCGCGTTGAAGAAGTCTGTTCTTGGGACCAGCAGTTAGCATAATGGCTATGTTGCTGGACTCCCATGTAGTTGACCACGGTTTGTGTCCCGGACCCGGTAGCTTAAAACTCACGCTGGGCATGTGTGCGTGCGTGCCCAAGATCCCGAGAGGAGAATGGAAGAGAAGGGATTGTGGCATGGCCATCCACTCTGGGGGGTGATTTCTCACTTTCTGTCTCTCTGTCTGTCTGGCGAGCGCATGTGCCCTATAGCAAAAACCTCTCCAAAATAATAATAATAATAATAATAATAATAATAATAATAAAAAGAAGTCTGTTCTTTCTCCAGGCTCCTGGCAGGAGTGCTCTGTCTCTCGAAGCTTAGACTGCAGATCTAAATGATCTTGGCCAGAAAACATCCTCTTCCCCTCGGCTTTGCTACCCTCAAGCCTGTCCGACCTGGAAATGCAGAACATCACAGGACTATTTAAGCTATTCTTGGGACCTGGAGAATGTATTTCTTCCAGTGCTGCTTCTGCTTTTGTAGAGCTTCGTCTTCACCAGCCACTTGGACTTTATTCGCTCTACAAGTTGAGAGAGCTCCGGAGTTAGCTGAGCATGAAGAATGTAGGATGATCGTATGGGACTATGCCCTTCAAAGACACGGCATCTGGAGTTTAGTTATTCAGCACTAATTTCCAATGCACGTTTCTGGATTTTCTGTTGCTTTATTAAGAGGCTCACTTGGGAACCAGCAGTTAGCATAATGGCTATGTCGCTGGACTCCCACGTAGTCGACCGCCGTTCGCGTCCCGGACCCGGTGGCTTAAAACTCACGCCGGGCGCGTGTGCGTGTGTGCCCAAGATCCTGAGAGGAGAATGGAAGAGAAGGGACTGCGGCGTGACCATCCCCCCCTGGGGGGTGATTTCCGGCTTTCTGTCTCTCTCTGTCTGTCTGGCGAGCGCACGCGCCCTATAGCAAAAAAACTCTCAAAAAAAAAAAAAAAAAAAAAAAGGAGGCTCACTTATATACGGCCGGTCTCTAAAGTTTCTACCCACATAATCTTTACCAGCTGGGCCTCAAAAGAGGACTCTAAAGTGCTTGTTTTCCCTACAGTCATTCTATTCCTTTTGTATGTGGGGAAAGAGGCATGGCATACCAACTGTGACCTTTACCTGCAGGTTCCAGGCAGCTCTTTGATTTTCTGTTCAAGAAGAGCGTCGTAACCTTGGCAACCAGACACCATGGTGCAGATAGCAGATCTAACATCCACAGGCTGTTTGCTGGTGACACATAGTAATACTGCAGGCAGACGCGCCTATTTTCCATACTTTAGCAGGACCCCAAAATGAGCTCAGTTCTGCAGAGTAGAATCTTCCCCTGTCCTGGATATAATGGGGTTACCACTGATGGGTCAGATTTACCAGCTCTCCTCTCTCCCACCCCCAAATTAACTCAAATTCAAATTCAATCATTTTTTTTTTGGAGAGGTTTTTGCTATAGGGCGCGTGCACTCTCCAGACAGACAGAGAGAGACAGAGAGACAGAAAGAGAGAAATCACCCCCCCCGGGGGGATGGCCACGCCGCAATCCCTTCTCCTCCGTTCTCCTCTCGGGATCTTGGGCACGCACACACGCACACGCGCCCGGCGTGAGTTTAAACCACCGGGTCCAGGACGCGAACCGCGGTCAACTACGTGGGAGTCCAGTGACATAGCCATTACGCTAACTGCTGGTCCCCTCAAATTCAATCTTTAAGCCCTAGCTAGGTCACAGCACCCAGACAATTAGTTACCCAAACTACTGAAGCTCACGTACCCCCTTATTCCACACACCAGGACACTGAGCTCTGAGTGAGTTAGTCAAATGCACCATCTTCTGTGATGAGGTAACGGTCCCTCCTCATCATTACTTAGAAAACTGGTCCAGAATTGAGGAGACTTAGAATGTTATCAGTATCACCCTGGCTTTGTGAATACAAGCATGTGGATGAGTATTTCTTAGCATCTCTATGTTACTATATTTCATCAAGTTTCATATGGAATATTAACATACGGAAATATATATAGTTTAAGAAATACTGGCAGATAGGGTAGACTAAATGCTGTAAGAGATATGCCTCCAAGTATTCATGGAATGATACAGTAGGGTATTTCTGGTTCATGTAATTCAGTGGTTGATGAGGTTAGGTGTTTTTTTGCCTTGGTATAGGTTGGAACCTTCATGGAGACCCTCAGATCTCTCCCCATTCGACCGTACTATGTATAACTTCTCTGCTCGTCATATGTGGTCAGAACTAACCATGCGATCTTGCAGGGGGATCTGGGAAATGTAATTTTGCTGTGCTCTGGGAACAAGGTAAAGAGTTTTAATGAACATTTCGTGGTCACCCACCACAACATGGCACCCTACATCCAATAATCTAATTTATTCTTCTTCTCATGTGGAGCATCCTTCAACTTGTTGTCACAAGCGAGACCACCTAAAGTCCCATTATGACTTCACATGACCTTGAGATGCAGCTCAGAACCCTACATCTCAAGGCCATGTGAAGTCCTCCTTATAAGTCTCATTCTCTTAGGATTCAGGCATCTGACAATTACTGTAGCAGAGACACTGGCTTCTAATTCTATGTGAGACGTCCAGATATCTTTCTTATATTTATTTATTTGAGTGATTTTTGCTATAGGGCGTGTGCATTTACCAGAGAGACAGAAAACAAGAAATCACCCCCGGGAGGATGGCCACACTGCAATCCCCTCTCCTCCATTCTTCTCTTCTGCCCAGTGTGATTTTTCAAGCCGCCAGGTCCAGGATTTGAACTGAGGTTGACCACATGGGAGACCAATGCCTTCAACCACTATGCTACCTGTTGGCCCCAGATTTCTTCCTTAAAAAGACCCAGAAGTGGGACCAGCAGATGGCATAATGGCTACATTGCTGGACTCCCATGTAGTGGACAGTGGTTCGGGTCCCGGATCCAGTGGCTTAAACTCACACGTGCACACAAACAGGCTCTAGGTGTGATTTCTTCAAACCACCAGGTCTGGGATTCAAACCACAGTCAGCCATGTATAACTGCTACACCATCTTCTGGTCCCTAAAAGACCAGATTATTTTGCTGGGCAGACTAAATACCTCCTGTCCATAGAATTCTCCATGATAAATAGCAAAAGGCTGCAATTGTATGCAATTTAAACATCCATGTGTGAGTGTATATATGAGTGTGTGTGTGTGTGAATGCACTTGCTTTATTCTCTGCTCCTAAAGGGTTGGCACTGTACTTGCGCCATCTCTTGCAGTACCCTCTTTGCAACTTCCTGTCATCATAATGCATGAAAGGGTGGTCCCTCTCCCCAGCACAGGGCCAGTAGGCCTGAGGAGAGCATGGGGCCTTTTTATATGGTCTTATGAGGAGGGTCAGCAGTATGTCGGGGGGCAAAGAGAGTCCTAGCTTCCCAGAAACAGGGCACTGGGATATCTTAGTCACTTCTCTGGCCCATGTGTCGTGCCACTTGAGAATTCCCTTCCCTTCTTGAGCCTTGGCTTCACTTATTGCTTAGAAAATAAGAAAATTAGACACAACTTGAAGGTATCTTTCAACGGGAATATATAATACTATGGCCCAATGACTAGGTTCAGCTGACCCATTAAAAATGGCTAGTGAGGGGCCAGAAGATGGCATAGCAGTTACATTGCTAGACCCCCACATGCCCAACCACAGTTCGAGTCCCAGACCTGGTGGCTTAAAACTCACTCCAGGCTCATGTGGGTGCATGCCCAGCCTGAGATCCTGGGAAGAGAATGGAGGAGAAAGGATTGTGGTGTGGCCATCCCCCCCGGGGGGGGTGGGGTGGTTTCTCACTTTCCCTCTCACTATGTCTGTATCTCTCTCCAATGAGCTCATGCACCCTAAGACAAAAATCTCTAAAAAAAAAAGAAAACAGGCTAGCAAAATGTTTCTTTCTCTTTATAACTTTTGTGTGAAGCCTAGAAACTTCTTTTCCAGATTTTGTAGGTTTCAGTTTCCACTTGTAATTACATGTCCATACCATCCCACATGATCTTTCTTAATTATCACTCCTTTTTTTATTTTCTTTTTTATTTCATTTTCTTTTATACATTTAATCACATTATTTAGCTTACAAAATGAAAATTTCAACAGATGAACATTTCTCCCTAGTTCATTTGATAAAATTATAAAATATCTTCAACAGATAATACCACATCAGGATCAGCAGTTAGCATGATGGCTATGTCACTGGACTCTCATGTAGGGACTCGAACCACTGTTGACTACATGGGAGTCCAGCGACGTAGCCATTATGCCATCTGCTGCTCCCACTTCTGAGTCTTCTTAAGGAAGACATCTGGGGCCAGCAGATGGCATAGTGGTTGAAGACACTGGCCTTATTATTTCCCTTGCTACACATGACAATATTGAGGACCGAAGACATTTTAAACCTTTCTGTTAGCAAAGCTTACAGGTAGAAGTGGGATTCGATGTCAGGTCTATCTCATTTCATAGTCCAGCCACCTTCTGATCATATGTTTGCAATAGAATAGTTTTGGGTTTGGGTCTGGCAGATGGTGAGGGGATTAAAGGTGCTGGACTCTCACACGGTCAACTGCGGTTCGAGTCCCAGACCTGGCATCTTGCTTTCTCATTTTCCCTCTCTCTCACTCTGTTTCTCTCTGGTCAAATTAAAAAAATAAATAAAGTTAAATAAAATAATTTTTAAAAAGAGAGAGAACCAATTTTCCTTTAAAAAAAAAAGAACAGAAGAGTCTTGTGTTCTGTTCATTTGTCCACTAAACATATATCGGCTCAAAGAAAATTATTTCCAAAGCACTTAACTTAGCTTTGCTTTTCATTCCGTCCAAATCATCTTTAATCCCATAGGCACTGCAGGGCTCTGTGGGCCTTTGGGAGATTAGACAAGGGAGAATTAGAATACGTTATCCCTCAGACTCAGAAGTATCGATGAGGTCTCTGAAAGAACAAATAAGAGGCTACTTTATAAGCCCAACTGCCACTGAACTTTCTGTTGGCTAGTGCCGTGGAAACAGAACCGGGCCAGTGGAGCTGCTCCTATGGGGCATACTGCCATAGATTTGATGAGCAAAAGAGTGTGGCTTGTTTTAAAATGTCACTCAGTCATATGGGAGGAGAGCTTTACTGTTGTTATTGCGAAGGGAAAAGCAAACCTGTAGCAAATATTTTATTGACAAAATGAATCGAAGTCCAGGCATGAAAACACACGCTTCTGTTTTTACCAACTCACCTTTTCCACCCACCTTGAATCAGCTGCTATTTGTTTATTTTGCTTTCAGGATGAAAATGTGTTTATTTTGCCTCCAGGTGAGTAGAGAAAATATCAAACAGGCTTCTCTCATTGTGCAGGAAAGCGAACCGAAGTCACCAAAAATATTCATTTACAATAGAAAATGAACGTCTTACTTATACTAATATACTAGTGCTCTGAACAAATGTTTGTATTTGGGAATGAGTATTCTGATTTCTGTATGTTCCTTTTCTTAGATGTAATATACCATTTTCTTTGTGAAAAAAAAATAGAAAGTAAATACATTTTAAAAAATAAAAGCTGGGAGGAAAAATCATCAATTTCTCTCCACTCCCCACTCAGAAATGACTGCTCTTGGCATTTTGGCTTAGTTTTTCCTATTTTTTCCCCTCTAAAATGTAAGGATTTTTAAATATAGTATTTGTATTTGCACTATAAATACATAATATAATCACTTCCTCTTTTTCATATGTCAAAACTATACCATATGACATAACTTACCACTTTGGTTAACTTTTTAAAAAAATTAACAACAGTGGGATCAGCTGATGGCATAATGGTTATATTGCTGGACTCCCACATAGTTGACCACAGTTCGAATCCTGGACCTAGTGACTTAAAAAACTCACACCAGGCACATGTATGTGTGTGCCCAAAATTCCAAGAAGAAAATGGAGAAGTGATTGTGAATCACCCACCTGGGGGGTGATTTCTCACTTTCTGTCTCTCTGTCTCTGGTGAGCACACATGCCCTGTAACAAAAGTTCTCTAAATAGTAATAATAATAATAATCATAAGGATACTTTATTTTAATTTAGCAATTTTTGAAAACTTATTTTTAAAACTTATTAAAGGTAAGAGTTATATTAAGAAAAATGTAAGAGGGGGACCAACAGTTAGCGTAATGGCCATGTCACCGGACTCCCATGTAGCTGACCGCGGTTCGAGTCCTGGACCTGGTGGCTTAAACTCATGTTGGGCGCATGTGTGTGCATGCCCAAGATTCTGAGAGGAGAATGGAGAAGGGATTTCAGTGTGGCCATCTTCCCTGGGGGGTGCTTTCTATCTCTCTGTTTCTCTCTGTCTTTCTGGCAAGTGCGCACGCCCTATAGCAAAAACCTCTCCCAAAATAAATAAATAAATAAATAAATAAATAAATAAATAGAGTCAAAAAAAAAGAAAGAAAAATGTAAGAGGTAAAACTTATATACAGAAAAGTCTATATTTATTATACAGTTTTGTGCATTTTAACAAATGCATAACCAATATAACTATCACCACAATACATGTTTATAGAACAATTCCATTCCTAAAAAAAAAAAAGTATTTTATGTACTTTTGTAGTTGATCTTTTTTTTTTTTCTCTTTATAGAGAGGTTTTTGCTATAGGGTGCGTGCGCTCGCCAGACAGACAGAGAGAGACAGAGAGAGAGAAAGTGAGAAATCACCCCCCAGGGGGGATGGCCACACTGCAATCCCTTCTCCTCCGTTCTCCTCTCGGGATCTTGGGCATGCACGCACACGCGCCCAGCATGAGTTTTAAGCCACCGGGTCTGGGACGCGAACTGCGGTCAACTACATGGGAGTCCAGCAACATAGCCATTACACTAACTGCTGGTCCCCTTTTGTAGTCAATCTTTCTCCTACGCAGGCTGCTGGAAGCCACTGACCTGTCTATTTTTTTCCTATCATTTTACCTATTTCACAATGTCAAGGAATCATATAGTCCGTGGTATACTGAGTCTACTTTCACTTAGCCTATTCAGTTTCAAATTCATCCTTGTTCTTCCACAGATTAATATGCTTTTTGTTTTATTGCTGACTAGTATTCCAGTGTGTAGCTATTAAAGTTTGTCTTCCCATGCCCAGATAAAGTTGCTATAAACATTCATGGGCAGGTTGCTGTGTGAATGTGTTTAGTGTCTCTTGGGTCAAAGGTCAAGCCTATGTTTAACTTTGTAAGAAACTGCACATCTGTCTCCAAAGTGCTGATTTTTTACATTCACACTTGCAAATCTTGAGAGTTCTAGTTGCTCTTTTTCATCACCAGTGTGCAGCATCCTCTTGTTTACTTTTTTCACTTTAATCCTTCTCATACATGGGTAGTGGTATCTCATTGTGGGTTTAGTTTGTTTTTCCCTAGTAACTAATAATATCGAGTATACCTTTTTATGTAGCACCTTTCTATGAGTTGGGCAAGCAGAACCATAATCGTCTATTTTCTGATTTGGGAAAATGTGTTTCTAGTTTTTACTATTATCAACAGTGATGTATTTTTCTTCATAAATGGACCAACACACATTGAATATTTTTTCATTTGAAGTTTTAATTAATTAATTAATTTTACATTCATTCCCTGAGCATCATCACAGCATACAAAATGTGATTTCCCATCCAGAATATACTGCATAGCGGCTTAATCTTACATGTTATCATCGATAATTTTCCATTTGTAGTTTCATATATAAATATGTGTATATATATATATATATATATTTCCCCCTATTTCTCACCCTCTGCCATTTCACACTCTCCTCTCACACTATCTCTGGTGTCTACAGTTGCTTTCCATTCTCCCTCCCCCACTTTATTGATTCACAACATATCTTAAATAATCTAACTACTTTCAATAGCAAGGTCAGTTGATATAGATGCACACACACACACACACACACACACATATGAATACATGTCTGACTTTAGGCATGAAACTCTGAGTAGAATGAATATACTATAAAGTAGCACTTAGCTGATGCTATATAGCTTACTGCGGTCATTAAATAGGTATTTTAATATATTTTTTAATTTCAAGAAAAACAGTTTTAGCTTTAACAAATCTAAATCAGAAAAATGCTAAGAGAGCTTTGCTTAAAACTTAAAGCCAGGAAACAAGTTAGGATTCTGTTCAAATAGTAGGTACATGAACCTATTGGCAGCTCAAGAGAAGACAAAAATCCTTAAATCTGTGAAACAAAGCATAGAAGAAAATCAGTAATGTTCTCGTCAAAAGTCATAAGATTTTTATTTCACCACTTTAGTCTCATGTACTTAATCTATCGGGTGTTCTTTGTGTCGTAGTTTTTGTGCTGTAGTTTTCAGTGATGTGTGGTGTAGTCTCACGGAGGTGTGCTGTGGTTTGCAGTGGGATGTGCTGTGGGTTAAAATGTGACGTGTTGTGGGTTAAAATGCGACGTACTGTGCATCTCAGTGTATTGTGTGTTTCTCAGCAACGCTTCCTGTGGGTCTCAGTGAGGTTTGGGTGTGAGTAGGGAGTGCTGTGTGTTGCTGTTTTGTGCTGTGGGATTCAGTGGCATGTACTGTGGTCTCACTGATGTGTTCTTTTGGTCGCAGAGGGGTTTGCTAGGGTTAAAGTGGGGTGTGCTGTGGGTATCAGGGAGTTTGACTGTGGAACTCGGTGATGTTTCAAGTCCCAGATCTTGCTTTTGCATCAGCATTTGTGTTAGCGTTAGCATTTACGTTAGAATAGTGTTAGCATTAGCGTTTGCGTTTAGCTTTAGCATTTGCTAGCGTTTGCATTAGCGTTAGCGTTTGCGTTAGCGTTAGCATTGGTTACGTTAGCGTTTGCATTTAGCGTTTGCGTTAGCATTTAGCGTTTACGTTTGCGTTAGCGTTAGCGTTTGCACTAATGTTTGCATTAGCGTTTTTAATTTATTTTTATTTTTTAATTATAAGGAGGCATCTTCAGGTCTCTAGGAAAGTCATACAGGAAAAATTCCTATGGATAAAAGGCATGGTTATTTCAACCAATTTAAAAGGTAAGTTTTATTATATGATGCAGAACAGGGATTGGACTTTGCTAATGGGGGGGTCACTGTTAAATGGAAAAAAATGGTCTGTTAATGTTTGTGGGTGCAACTCTCCCTAGGCCTTTTGGAAAGGACTTTGGACAAATAGGAAAGAGCAGTCAGACTTCTGTCCACAGTCGCCCCCCCTCCTTGGCCAAAAATCATTCCTCTGAATGCATGTGTAGGCCACAAAATTGACAGGTCCCACATTGCTAGGCAGTCTCACCCCTAGTAGTCTGGTCCCACCATTATAGACAGTGGAGTCCTGGGGGAAGGACATATCTGAATCAATAGCCACTTGTCTCCAGGCAGAGGAGACAGGCCTCAAAGTTTAGTGGGGAGGAAGCAATTTTCAGAAATATGAATGGCAAAAAATGAAAAATATGTATACCTTGACAACAGTTCAGTACAATAGAGGTAAATGAGAAAACAAATTTTTTCTATCATACACACGAAAAATCTCTCCCAAAAAAAAGAAAAGATATTGCTATATCTGAATTCCTTTCTAGTCCCCTTTGGGAAACAAATGCCAGGGAGCACCATGGTAGAACATTACCTTTGTCCTGCCCATTCCCTCTCTGGGAGCTGTGGGAACAGGTTGGCTATCTGTGGGGCTGGGGAAGAGACAGGAAAGGCATGAAGAAATTAACACCTCATCATAACAGAAGAGTCACTGCACATGTAATAAGGATGAGAGCTCTTGCCTTTCCTTCACCCCTGGTCTACAAGTTGAAAAACTATGGTCAACAGGTGGTATGGTGGTTAAGGTGCTGGACTCACACATGGCCGACCACAGTTTGAGTCCTGGACCTGGCAGCTTGAGAATCACAGCTGAGTGTGTTTGTGTGTGTTCCTAAATTCCTGAGAGGAGAATGGAGGAAAAGGGATTGCGGCATGGCCATTCCGCCCCACCCTCAGGGGCCAATTTCTCACTTTTCCTCTATCTTTTTCTGTCTCTCTCCAATGAGCATATGCATCTTATGGTAAAAGTCTAAAAAACAAGGGCCAGTAGGTGGGATAGTAGTTAATACACTGGGCTCCTGCAGGGCTGACTGTGGTTGGAATCCTGGACCCAGTGACTTGCTTCCTCATCCCTCCCCCACTTCTTACTGTCTCTCTCTGGTGAGTGCATGTGCCCTATAGCAAACTGAATAATAGTAATAATAATTAATAAAGTTAAATAGATCATTTTAAAAATCACCTTGTTTTAAAAGAATCTAAAATACATAAATAAATACAATTTGGAGAAAAAAAGAAGTTGAAAGACTGCTCTTGACCCTCCCAACTCTGATTCTTGGAGCCTATAGAGAAGAAACAACTGATCCTTGTGTCCTACTTTGGCCCTCTGAAGTCTCCACTTTGGGGGACAGCAACTCTGCATTTTTAAGATTTGGGGCATTGTCATTTTGTTTGGATTCACGCAAAAAAGGATTTTCAGTGCTCCCTCTAAAAAGCTGTTATGGCAATTTTAAGAAGGGCTACGGAGAAATGTACTCCAGTAACATGTCCTACATCTTCTGCTTGTGGCTAGTTAAAAATATCCTCAAGGGTTTCACTAGAATACTGAAAACTCTAACCATGGCAGACAGAGCAAATTAAATAAGAAAAAGTTTGCCTTGATCTCTCTGTAGCATCAGGAGTGCCTCTAATTTTCTGCCTTCTTTGCAATATGTTTATTTTTTTGAGGAGCTTACAGAACATGTTCAAAGTTTGAACATATCCTGGGCCATAAAATCTCAACATATTTTAAGGAGTTCACATATATAGAATGTGTCCTCTGACCACCATGGAATCAAACTAGAAATCAATTAGAAGAAGATACCAGGGAAATACTCATACAATTGGAAACTGAACAATATACTTTTAAGTAATCCCTGGAGCAAACCAAAGGTTTCAAGAAAAATAGAAAAAATCCTTTGACTCCCGCCTCAAGAACTTAAAAAAGAAAGAGCAAGCTAAACCCAAAACAATCAATAAAAATAATCAAACATATTAGTAATGAGAATGTAAATGAATGAAATAGAAAACAGAAAAGCAATAGAAAATTTAATTGAACAGAGTTGATTCTTGGAAAAGATCAACTGACAGACTTCAAATAAAGATTGACAGGCTTCAAATAAAGATTGATAAAGATAAAAAGAGAAGCCACAATTGAGTAATGTCAGAAATGAAACTGGAGATATCACTACTGAAACATCAAAAGAATAAGAATAAGACTACTATAAACAACTCTGCATACATAAATTTGACGACTCAGATGCCATGAACTTCCTGTTCTTTAAAAAACACTAACTACCACACACCCAATATTAACTCCCACACAGCCAATATTAAGCAAATCATTTGAATCACCCTTCAACTAATAAGAAAATTGAATTACTAATTTAACCCTATCCTTATCCATAAATTCCCTGACCCAGATAGTTTACTGGAGAATTTTATCAAATGTTTATAAATGTTTATAGAAGATTCAATACCAATTCTACAAAATCTCTTCCAGAGAGTAAAAGAGAATATTTCCTATATGTTTTATGAAGCTACTATTACCCTGATACTCAAACCAGAAACAAACCAAAACACACAAAGCCAGAGCAACCAAAATAAAAAAACTAAAAGGAAACATGAAACCAAAACAAAAAAATCTGCAATTATTCCTTATGAGTATAGACCACAAAATCCTTAATGAAATCTTAGCAATGTTAAGTTAAACCACCTACTCAACAATCTTTAAACTGGTTCTATATTTGAAACTCGGTCAGTATAATCTGCATCTTAACAAACTAAAGAAGAAATATCAGGGGCCAGTAGATGGTGTAATGGTTACGTCACTGGACTCCCATGTTGTCAACCATGGTTTGAGTCCTGGGCCCAGCAGGTTGAAACTTACACCAGGCGTGTTCATGCGTGTCTACCCAAAATCCTGAGAAGAGAATGGAAGAGAAGGAATTGCAGCATGGCCATCCCCCCTGGGGAGTGATTTCTCGCTTTCTGTCTCTGTCTCACCCTATCTCTCTGGTGAGAGCACGCACCCTATAGCAAATTCTAGTATATAAAATTCAACTCCAGACTTGTCCCTACCATTAAGTTGGCCATTTTCTTAGTTGTTTTTGAACTCTTATTTCTATGTGTCTATATTTAGTTTTCCTGGAATAGCACTCCCTTCAGAACTTCTTGGAGAGCTGGTCTGGTGTTGGCAAATACTTTCAAGTTCTGTTTATCTGAGAATATCCTTGTTTTTAATTTCCATATGAAGGATAATCTTGCTGGGTACAGTGTTCTTGGTTGAAATTGTTTTTCCCTGAACACTTTGAATATATTTTCCCATTCTTTCCTTGCTCACATTGTTTCCAGTGAGAGGTCTGTTGTGAGCCTGATGGAATAGCTTTTGTAAGTAAATTGATGTTTCTCTTTTGCCAATCTTAGTATCTTGTCTTTGTCTGTGGTTTTGATCAATCTGGCTATAATATATCTTAAGATCTTCTTGGGTTGGGACCAGCAGTTAGCATAATGGCTATGTTGCTGGACTCCCACGTAGCCGACCACGGTTTGAGTCCCAGACCCGGTGGCTTAAACTCACACCAGGCACGTGTGCATGCATGCCCAAGATGGATGTTTGGACGTTTGATGGTATCTAGTATCTCTTGTATATTATTCTCATTTTTGAAGGCTATTTTCTCAGTCTTCATGGTGGATTTTTCTAGGCCAGCAATTCTATCTTCTCCATCTGAGATTCTATTTTCTGTATGATCTAGTCTGCTTTTAATACTTTCAAGGGAGGTTTTGACTTCCTGTATTATAGCTTTCATCTCTAACAGTTCCATCTGACTCTTTTTTACGGTATATATTTCCTCTTTCAGATCTTGTAAGAACTTCCTCACCTCCTAGAACTCGGCTTCTTTTTCCTGCCTCCTCTGGAGTTCATTGTCTCTCTTCTCTTCCATGTCTATTAGCTTTGTCACTACGAATATTCTAAATTCTTTATCTGACATTTCCAAATTCTTTATCTGACATTTCTGTAAATTCTATTGTACTGTCTGAGGATGAAGAGGAGTTATTCTTTTCTCTTGGAGGAGAGGTATTTTCTTGCTTTCTCATATTTCTTGTATTCCTGTGGTGATTTCTGGTCATCTGATGGATTGTGCATTTCTTCCTAAATCTTGAAGTTCAATCTGAGCATTCAGAGGTGTGCAGGGGAGGTGATCTGCAATCTCTCTTCCAGTAAATTTTTCACTCTTTGTGTGTCAGACTCAGTGAGAATTGAGGAATATTCTGATCCTAATTATATTCAGATATTTGATTACTGTTCACTTAGGCCTGTCTAGACACTCAGCATATGAAGGCTGAGCAGTCAAGGAATGAGGTTAAAGGAAAAAAGAAAAAGAATTAGAGATGAGGAAAGAAGAAGAAGAAGAAGAAGAAGAAGAAGAAGAGGAGGAAGAAGAAGAAGAAGAAGAAGAAGAAGAAGAAGAAGAAGAAGAAGAAGAAGAAGAAGAAGAAGAAAGGAAGGAAGGAAGGAAGGAAGGAAGGAAGGAAGGAAGGAAGGAAGGAAGGAAGGAAGGAAGAAGGAAAAAAGTCAATAAACAATTTTATATTTTAATTTTTAAAAGTAAAAAATGAGTACCACGTGCCGTGGAAAAGCAATACTTCACAGCTCAAGTTCTGTAGCCATCTCAGGATGGGACTGGGTTTGTGCCTTTTCCACTAGAAATTAATCTGGAGGGAAAAGTCTCAGCAGAAGACCTTAATTTTTAATTCCTGAAAGCAAAATTTGACAGCTCAAGTTCAGTAACAATCTCAGAGTGGGCCTGGTTTGTGCCTCCAAATTTAATATTTTAATGAAAGTGAGTTGTAACAAATTTTATGCCCATTGAAAATGTGCAAGAGCAGAGTTCTGGCTTCAATATATTAATTTTTTTTTCTTAACAGCTGTTTGAGAGATAATCCACATACCATAAAATTCATGCAAAGTATACAATTCAGTGATTCTTAATTCATGGAGTTTTGTATTCATTGCTCAATTCAATTTTAGTATAATTCTATTACCTCCCTGCCCCAATAAAGCCCATATCCCTTAGCTATCACCACAGTCCCCCAGCCCTAGGCAACCAGGACTTTTAGACACTATGGATTTGCCCATTTTGGACATTTCGCATAACTGTGATCACATACTATAGTCCTTTGTGACTGGTTTCTTTTACCATTTGAGTAAGTGGCTGCATCATTTTACATTCCCACCAACAGTGAATGAACATTGTAATTTCTCACATCCTTGTCAACACTTGTTATTTTCTGACTTATCGATTATAACCACCCTTCTGGGCATGAAGTAGTATCTCATTGGGGTTTTGATTTGCATTTACCTGTGAAATAATGATACCATGCATCTTTTAACATATTTATTAGTCATTTGTATATTTTCTCTCAAGAACTGTCTGTTTAAATGTAGTGCCCACTTATAATGTCTCTTGTCTTTTTTTTAAGAATTGCACATTTTATTTTATTTATTATTATTTATTTTTATTAAATTTGCTATAGGGCACATGTGCTCACCAATGAGAGAGAGAGTGAGAAAGCAAGCTGGCAGATCGGGACTTGAACTGTGGTTGGCTGTGTAGAAGTCCAGCACCTTAACCACTGTGCCACCTGTTGGTCTCTGTCTTTTGCCTTTTTAATATTGACTTCTAAAAGTTCAATATATGGTCTAAATATAAGTCCCTTACTGGTTATGTGATTAACAAAATTATCTCCTGTTCTGTAGTTTGTCTTTTCACTTTCATGATGGTGTCCTTTGAGCACAAATGCTTCTAATTTTGACGATATTCCGTATATCTATTTTTTTATTCTGTTGCTTGTGCTGTTTCTTGTGCTACATTTAGTAGTTTTTAGCACTTGAATTTAGGTCTTTGATACATTTTTTGCTTTAATCTTTTATATATGGCATGAACTAGGATTCCAACTTTATTCATTTCATGCAGATAATAGATTTGATACATTTCACCCACCTGAATCTTTGCTAATGTTATCAGAAAAAAAAAGTATATCAAATTGTTTCAATAGCACTTTAAGTCGCTAAGAAAATAAACACCCATATTTTCAAGGTGAGAGCAAGTGTTGACCTCCCTAGCTGCTGTTTTTCATGAATGGATTGCTAGGCTAAACTTATCATGAAAAAAAAAATGTAATGTAGTGGGTAATGGAAATTTGGAGTAGAAGACACTAAGACCACTTCTGCTTATAATAGTCTTAGCATAAAATGACCAAGTAAAATGTTTTCCTCATCTCACGTTTTCTAGAGAAACAGAAACAGAGAGTAAATGAAACAATAAATCAGACCCATGTTTCATGTCCTTTTATCATTTAGTCCAGTTCAGTTATACAGTCATCCCTCGGCATCCATAGAGGATTTTTTGCAAGACCCATGTAGATATAAAAATCCATATATGCTAAAGTCTCTTAAATAAAACATCACAGTATTTACATATACACATTCTCCATACACTTTATTTTTTAAAGAATTATTTATTTATTTAATTTTATATGTTACTGTTGTTTTTTTAATTTGACCAGAGAGAGAGAGAATGAGAAAGTGAGAAAGCAAGATGCAGGTCTGGGACTTGAACTGCAGTCTGCCATGATGGTGCCCAGCATCTTAACTACCACGCCACCTGCTAGCCCCTCCCATATATTTTAGTTATCTAAACATTACTCGTAACACCTCATAAAATGTAAATGCTATATAGTTATTATATTGTATGTTTAAGAGATGACAAGAAAATAGTCTATACACATTCAGTACAGACACATAGAGTTTTCTTTTGGGATATTTTTGATCTGTGGTTAGTTAACCCTGCAGCTGTGTAACCTACAAACATGAAAACTATTTTTCTTATTTTCCTGTTTTTGACTATGTGCCTCACACCATTCTAAAAACTAGGATACAATAGTAAACTCTAAGAGTTCACAAGTATTTACAAATAAAGGAGCATTTACATTCTAGTATGAAACATGCTCTGATGAGGGCAACCAAAATGTCCTAAGAAACCCTAGCAGTAGAATTATCTAGACCTGGTTAGATGTTCAGGAAAGTATTCTATGAGAAACTAGCCAGATAAAGAGGCTGGAAAGAGCGTTTTGAGAAGTAATACATTTAAAGTTGGTAGAGGGAAACATCTTTAGGGAATCTCAGGTCATCCAGACAGGCTGGAACTTAGAGGTGAAGATATGAATGATGATGCTGGAGTCCTTGGAAGAGGAAAGGTCACAAGAACCTTGGTTGCTATCGTAGCAAGATGCTAAATTGGAAGTTTTAGTATCAACACCTACTACTAAAGAGTTTTTCAAATTCCTCCTGCTAGCATGATTGGTCAGGGAGTTTCAGGGGTCTCACATCTTCACTAATGTTTGGTAGTATCTGTAATATTTCACTTCAATATTTTAAGGGTTGACTGTTGACAACATGCAAGTCTTTCTCTTCCCCATTTTGTCTCACATGTAAGTAACCTGATAAGAAAGTGTGGATGCTTCCTCCTTTGGTTGCCAGATTTAAGTTCAAACCATGCATAGAAACCCTCACAAAGCCCTACCTCCTATCCATCATAAAAACTCCCAAGCTGGTTGGTCTCCTTCCCATTTTGGATCTGCTTCCAAGCTGCCCTGATCTCTTCTAGGATGCCTCATTATATAAGCTTTAAATCTATTCAGACTCATACAACATGGTTGGCCATGTGGGATCCATCCGTCTTAACCTCCATGCCACCTGCTGACCCACGTCAGGATCTGAGAGAACCAGCAGAGAACATTTTGTGTCTCAGTCCAGTACTCCTACTCCCTAATTGAGTCCGATTCAAACAAGATCAGAGCACAGAGACATAAAAGAAATTATCCACAAGGCCAGTTTAATTCCAAAAGTGGTATTTTAATGCAGGTCTTTCTAAGGCTTCATTTCACCTACCCACAGAAAAATGGAGATGTTCTTCCCTCACCCTCTTTGATAGTCCCTTCTGTAACACTAGTCTCATGGGGTAACTGGACTATGGAATGATCAGAAGCCTTCACCAGGGGCTAGATGTGGGGTTGTGTGAGTAGGCAGAGTAGGCAGAATGCTTCTTGTGTGAGAAGTTAGGCTATTGAACAGATGGGTTTCAATTTGTAAGATGGTGCTATTCTATATTCTATTTTTACCACCTACAGTTATAAATCCTCTAAAAATTACTATAATCTTTGGTTTTTGCTCCTCTAGCCTGGCTTCCTGCTTCCATGTTCTCCTTAACATACCTTACACACACACACACACACACACACACCCCAATATCTGAGTGTCAAGATGTGCTATTCTGACTTCTGTGGGGAACAAAGTCAGATGAGGTATCTTAGGGATCCACGTCTCACAAACAATGTAGAACTCTTAGCTTTGGAATAAATACTACAAGTGAGAAATCCTAGAAATCCTAAATTTCTCTATCTCATGGAGCCAGATCAACCCCCTCATGACCTTATAACTTAGGAGAAATGTACTGGTTATGGCTTAGGGTTCAGACAAATGCCTCCTTGAAAAGATGTTGCCAACATAACCCAAAGGTACTACATGGAAAAACCATGTCCCTATTGTTTCCCACAATCCTCTCTGAGTACCTACACACAGTCATAGAAATTATGGAGAGAAGAGATAGCTGTTTTAAGGTTAAGCTGAGGCATCATTCACAGCCACTCCAGGTGGCTGTGAAATTCCGGATATTCTGCCACTACGTTAGGTTCTTTGCTCTGAATATCCTATCGTTATCTGACCAAGCAATTCCATTGCTAATAATCTTTCCCCAAAATATACTGGCAAATACTTGAAATAACATAGTACTTGCAGTACGACAGCAAAATCTTCCACGAGGGCTCTTATGACCATTGGCTTTGTATGCAAAGTTTCAGGAATAGTTTTAAGTACTCCAGAAAGAGCAGGTATTACAATTACTGGACAAGATCAGAAAGCAAGAATGTTTTAGAAATAGGCTATTTGGAATTGGAGTAAGAACAAAAAAGCATGAAGGTTTAAAACACCATTGAAATTCTTTCTCCTCCTTCCCTGTGCCTTGAAGGTCTTCCTTGGAATGACCTTTCTAACATGCTTAGCAACCATCATTACATTTTTGAACAGCCATATTGATTTTTTTTTCTTCCCTATACTAGCAAAATCCTCCAGGCTCTGTTGACAAAATGAAGCACTTGCTCTGCTCCTCTCAAGCTCTGTTTGAATGCAGTGCACCGCGTCAGCCCCTTATGCCTCAGCATGGAGAAAAATCACCGAGAGAATGCTGTAGGATCTCTGCAGAGTATTTGTCCATTCTTAGCTGATGGGTGAAGATTAGAAGTATGCAAGTTGGGGAGAGTTGGAATTAACTCTAATTCAGGTTCTACAGAGATTTGGAGGTCCTTTGTATGTGTGTGTCTGTGCGTGTGCTACAGAAATAGAGACCAATGACCTTCCAGAGATCTGGTTTACCTCTTTGCCCTTCAGACATGGGTTGTGTTTCCTACACTCACACTGGCCTGTGAGGGCAGGTGGCTGCTGCCAGCTCCTTCTGAGATAACACCCAGGAAGCCAGATGTTGAGTCCTGTCCTTGAGTGCGTGTGGCTCAGCAGAGCCTAGATACGTAGAAGGTAGCCACGTGGCCCAACCACACATGATCAAGACCAACTCCAGTAGTGTAGTCCCATGCCTCTCTGCATGTTTGCTAAAAACATCTACCTATTGAATAATCCCTTCGAGAGCTATAGAGAAAGAAGCTCCCCCCCCCCCCCCAGGGCCCTCACAGCCCCAGATTCTCCTCCCTCAGAGCTTCTCTGTTCAGCAAACCAAAATGCCAGCTCTTCAACTCAAGGCCGAAGTAGAGAAGCAGTGATAGACAACACAGGAAACAGGTATGTGGCAGATAGAACTCCAGGAAGAGAAGGAAAAGATCTCTCATCCGAATGTCTTTCCTCACTTTTCTCCTCAAACAGAGAGAGTTAGGGAGTAGTTAGCGAAAGCTTCTCAGATCCAGCAAGTACTTTTGGTTTTCATTCATGCGTTCACTCGAATTATTATTTGCCCGATATTATAAAACACAGCAAATGCATACAGAGCAAAGTTCTGTCATCAATGTAGCCATCATGTTGGTCAAGAAAGTTCACATTATCACCATTCCAGAAGTCTTCTTAGAACTCTTGTCCAGTGTCTGTTCTCCCTCCCTCCCAAAAGCAATCCCTATACTGACTCGTGTGGAGTTTATCTGGAATTAACTCAAAGTCAGTTTCTACAGAGATTTGCAGGCTCTTTGTACGTGTGTGTTTACAGGTGCTACAGAAATAAAGACCAATGACATTCCAGAGCTCTGGAATTTTTTTCCCTATTTCTCTTTATAGTTATACTATCTAAGCAGTCTTCTCTAGATGCTATAGCTTAATTTTGTCTACCTGGGGAAAAAAGATTTAAATAAATAGAAAATAAGTATCCCTCTGAGTCCAGCTTCTTTGATTCAATATGTTTACGAGTTTTATCATGTTGCCGAGAGCCGTTGTTCATTCAGTGCCATTCCAATACCATATTTAAATAAGGGAATATATCATCAATTGCATATCTGTTTTACTGTTGATGGATATTTTGTTTCCAGCTTTTATCTACTAAGAAGAATGCTGTTATGAACATTGATGTTCATGTCTGCTAATTCACAAGGCAAAATTGTGGGTGTTTATACTTAGTAGAATCATGGGCTTCTACGTTGTGTGTAATTTTTTATAGATAATTTCAAAGAGTTTTACAATATAAATGAGAGTTCCTGTAACTCCACGTACTTACCAACATTTTCTATTGTCAGTCTTTTTACTTTTAGCCAGTCTGGTGCATGTTTACTATTTTTTAAAAAAATTATGTTGGGTCTTCCAAAAGTTTGTGGAAAATGACTATTGTAGAAAAATAATACATGGATCTCAATTTTTTTTTTGCACAAAAATCAAGGCACACTTTAGTTCCATTTTTTGATAACTTTTTTAAAAGAATTATTTATTTAATTTTATTTTATTATTATTTTTTTAATTTGACCAGAGAGAGACAGAAAGAGAGAGAGACGAATGGAAAATGAGAAAGCAAGCCACCAGGTCCAGGACCCAAACCGTGGTTGGCCATGTGGGAGTCTAGCACCTTAACTACCACACCACCTACTGATCCCCATTTTTCTATAACTTTTTTGAAATCTCCCTGTATTCCCTCAATTACTGGTGAGGATAAACACTTCTAGTTCTTTATTGGACTTCTTTTTTTTTTCCGAGTTATCTCTTCAAGTGCCTTGCCCATTGTCCTTTGGGTTGTCTGACTCTTTTCTTATAGAGTTTAGGGGAATTCTTTTTATATGAGCAGGTGGTTCTTCTATGTATTGTAAAAAAATCTTCCACTCTGAGGCTTACTTTTTACCTTTTTCTTCATCTTCTTATTTAGTTTATCTTCTTTAATTCCCTTTTCAATTTCTTAATATTACTTTCTTTCTTCTATGAGCAAGTGATACAGAGACAAAGAACAACAGAAACAGAGACAAAGGCAGAGAGACAGCACTCCCAACAGAGTATTGATGCCACAATCTACCCCCTGCCTCAGTCAGGCCCATATCGTGGGCACATGCATGCCTGGCATACTCAGGAATCTCTCTGGATGTGAACCTAGAGCCTTCTCGTGTGGATCAGCCTCAGGGAGCATCACATTGTACTTCTGTGCCACGGTCTGGTCCCTCCTGTCCAATGTTCTAGATGAATTTTTTTCTTTAGTTCTTTTCTATGCAGTTCATCTCTTAAATTACCTTTCATGTATCTTAAGCTCTTTTTAAATGTATCCCAAGAATGATGTAATGTTTTCCACATAGACTTCTTGTCTATCTATTGTTAGATGTGTATTTTATAATTTTTAATATTATGAATGGTTTCTAAGACACAGATACACAACTGATTTTTGCTGCTAAAACCTGCCCAATGAAGATGGCTGTTTCATATGTCAGTTTGGCTATGACAAATTACAGTCTTCAGTTATTCAACCAAATACTAATCTTTGTGTTGCTATGAAGTGGTTTTGCAAGTATACCTAAAGTCCCTAATTGATTTACTTTAACTAAAAAGAAGACTAATCTAGGTAAGTCTAACCAGTGCAGCCTTTATTTTTCTTATTTTTTAAATTCTGCATCTTTATTGTTACATTTTTTTCTCTTTAAATATTTATTGTAATTTATTATTTACATATAATCATTAAACATCTTTGTAGGGTACAGAAAGGTCTTTAAGAGCATGCATACAGTGCGTAATAAACAAATTGAGAATATAAACATATTTAATACTGTTAACACTTAGCATTATATTATGCTGTAAACATTCAAAACCTACTCAATGGTTATTTTGCAAGTATGTACTGAATGTTTACGATATTCTTTATGGTGAGATAATTCTAAAGAAAAACATATTAATTAGATATCAGGCAAAAAAAGATCTCGTAAAGATAATCTTAACATGTCCAATGATAGAAGAATTTGTAATTTCTGTGAAGAGGACTATGAGAGACAAAATTTTATAATTTTAAAAAATAAATCCATGAGTATCAGTCATTGGTCCTGTTAGAGATAAGTAAAATTGTACGTAACCATAGGTCATTAGGAAAAGACAGAAAAAGCAAGCTTTTACTTACACACTGTGAGTTCTTGTAAGACCACGGTATTGTACTGTGTATAAAAAAATAAGTCCTCAAAAAAGAAAAAAAAAATTGGGAAGAGATGTTTAAAAGTGAAGACATGGTAAAGCCAGTGATTTGATGATTTATAGACTTTACAAATTTCTTGATTTTAACCTTTTTTAAAAATCATCCCAAAGAAAGACTCAGCTATTTGTAACATTTTGGACTTTTTCTCTATTATCTAATTATATACAATGAGTAATGATTATAATAAATGCATAAATTGAAACCTGTGGAGACAACTGTCTATCAAATAATTGGTGAATTTGAATTTAAATCTGCTGGTGTGTAAAATAGTTGAATTGCATTTTGCCCTGGCATTCGAAGTTATTATCAGTATATAGAGACTTATCCTTTTGTTGTAGTTATTTTGTGTGTTTTCTTCTTTTTGTTTCTTTTTTTGGAGAGGTTTTAGCTATAGGGAGTGTATGCTCACCAGAAAGACAGACAGAGACAGAGAAACAGAAAGCAAGAAATCACCCCCCAGCGTGGATGGCCATGCTGCAATCCCTTCTCCTCCATTCTCCTGTCGGGATCTTGGGCACGCACGCACACGCACCCAGCGTGAGTTTAAGCCACTGGATCTGGGACTCAAACAGTGGTCGACTATATGGGAGTCCAGCGACATAGCCATTATGCTAACTGCTGCTCCTGTGTTCTCTTATTTCTAATTGTCTCCCATTAGCTTTCCTGGTGTAGTAGTTCCTTAAGTATTTCCTGAAGATACAGCTTCATTTTGGTGACTTCTTTCAGCATTTGTTTATCTGGGAAGGATTCTATTTTTCCTTCCCATTGAAGGGTAATGTTGCCAGGTATAGTACTCTCAGCTGAAATGGCTTTTCTTTCAGAGTTTTAAATTGGTCTTCCCATTCTTTCTTCCTTTGCATTGTTTCAGTTGATAGAACCAATGTTAGTCTAATGTGTAACCCTTTGTAAGTAACTTGGCATTTCTCTCTTGCCACTTTTAGAATTTTCTTTGTCTTTGATTTTTACCAATTTGGCTATGATATGCCTTGGAGACATCTTCTTCTGTTATATCTATTTGGTGTCTCTTGTATCACCTGGATTTGGATGTCCACATGCCTCTCTAAATATGTAGTTTCCAGCTGCTATATTATGAAAGATGTTTTCTATCCCTTTACTTGTCTCTTCACCTTCTGGAATACCAATTGTGTGGATATTTGCTGTTCAATGGTGTCTAGGATTTCCTGTATCTTGTCCTCAGTTTTAATGGTTATTCTTCTATTCTTTTTGGTTGCTTGGACTAAATTGGAAGTTTTATCTTCAAAGTCAAAGATTCGTTTTTCTGTGTGGTCTAATCTGCTGTTGATACTTCGAAGGGAAGTTTTTATTTCCTGCATTGTATTTTTTATCTCCAGCAATTCTGTTTGGTTCTTTTTCAGTGTGTCTATCTCTTTACGGAGTACCTCCTTGAAGTCATGGAAAGTTTTTCTCATCTCCTGGAATTAGTTCTCTGTTTTCTCTTGCAGCCCACTGAGTTTTGTTACAATGAATATTCTGAATTCCTTTTCTGACATTTCTATGATCTCTTAAGTTTTATCCATTGTTGATGAGGAGTTATGATCCTTTGAGGGGGAGGTATTTCCTGATTTTTCTCCTATTTCTTGGGGTTCTGCTCTGACATTTAGTTATCTGGTAATATACTCACTTCTTCCTACCTCCTTGGAGTATGTTTCTGTAGCTGTGTGATCTTGCATTTCTCTGTGATATATGTAAACTCTGTGCCAATTTCCCTCCTTTACTGTGGGTAAGAGTATGGAATCCACAGTAGGAGTTTTGAGTTCAGGTTTTCAGAGGGGAGTTTCTCTCTTTTTACTGCTCTGTCTCTGGGATCGCAGGGTCTCCCTGTTGTACCTTCTATCTCTGGCACCAAAGAATTTTAAAACATGGACTAGGAGCCAGCAGGTGGTATAGTGGTTAAGGCATTGGACTCCCACATAGCTGACCATAGTTTAAGTCCTGGACCTGGAGGCTTGAAACTCACATTGGACATGTGTGTATGGATGCCTAAAATCCTGAGACAAGAATGGAAGAAAAGGGATTGTAGCATGGTCATCATTCCTAGGGTGATTTCTCATTTTCTTTTTCTCTGTCTCTGTAGTATACACACATGCCCATTAGCAACAATCTCTCGAGGATGAAGAATAAGAAAAAGAAGAAGGAGGAGAAGGAGGAGAAGGAGGAGGAGGAGGGGAAGAAAGAAGAAGAAGAAGAAGAAGAAGAAGAAGAAGAAGAAGAAGAAGAAAAGAAGTAGAAGAGGAAGAAAAGAAGAAGGAGGAGGAGGAGGAGAAGAAAGAAGAAGGAGAAGTAGAAGAAGAAGAAGAAAAGAGGAAGAAGGAGGAGGAGGAGGATAAAGAAGGAAGAAGAAGAAGAAAGAAGAAAAGAAAAGAAAAGAAAAGAAAAGAAAAGAAAAGAAAAAAGAAAAAAAGAAAAGAAAAGAAGAAAGGACTAGCGTGGGCCAGCCAACTGCATGGGGGTTAAGGCAGCTGGATCTCACATGGTCACTGGCAGTTGGAGTTGCTGACCAGAGGTTGTTTACATGTAGGCACATGTGTGTGGGTGCCCAGAATCCCAAGAGGAAGGAGAAATAGAAGAAATGAAGAAACGGTTGCAACATGACTGTGCCCCATTGGGGGTGCTTTCTTGCTCTCTCTCTCTCTCTCTCTCTCTGTCTCTCTCTAGTGAACATGCAAGCCCTCTGGCAAATATAAAAATGAACAAAGCCTTTCCCTGAGGTCAGAGAAACTCTACTGTTTGCTTTAAAGAAGAAACGAACTACTGTTTACTTTTACAGT